>JAOXXN010000191.1:13400478-13415414 GCA_026770055.1 Myrmophylax atrothorax
AGCCTCTCCCCACAGCACTTGTGCTCCAGTCCCTTCTCCAGCCTCGTTGCTCTTCTCTGGCCCCGCTCCAGCCCCTCGATCTCTTTCCTGAACTGAGGGGCCCAGAGTTTGCACAAGGTAAAATTGTTCAAAATTCTATGTAACCTTAAAATACGTAGAGAGCACTCACAAAGAAACAACAAAATTTAGATATTTCCAAGTTCAATGCTTGTAAGAAAGACATTTAAATTGAGGCACATAGATGCAGAAACAGCCCTGATCATAGTGGGCAGATTCTTCCCCTCTCACTGAGTTGGCTGATGGAGGTGCCCTGTTTACTGTGCCCAATCCCACTCTCAGCAGTCCCACAGCACATCAGCCTTTGCACTGACGCTCCCAAGGAAGGAGCGTGTGAGGTGCCAGCCACGCTCAGCATCCAGCACAGCCTGAGCCAGCAGCCTCGTGCACTCAAATATTCCAGCAAAGGCACTCAACAAGCACTGGCTATCCTGAGATATGGAAAGCTCTAAGGAGAGGCATTTATGCAGCTTTACACTGTCTCATCCTCACTCCAAATCTGCTTGGATGCTCGAGAGCTCTCCTGTAGCTGTATGGAGAATTCTTGCCTGCCACAGAAATGCCATGCAGAACAAATATGTACATGCATGCCCAATTTTGGTTCAGATATACATTTGTACTCATTTGTGCTGTCTGGCTGCAAGGAAAATAAACAAAAATTGCACAGCATTTTTGAAAGACCACAAACACTTAACACTAGTATTCTTCAAAGTGAAAGTGGCTATTAGCCCACATATGTCTCAAAACATGGCTTTGTTGTTAATGTGCTACAAATGAATAGAATCAAAATACGAAAGGTAACAGAAAGAATTCTAGAATTATATAATTAAACACTGCTTCTTTCTTCTGGGTACCATGACTCACAATGTGCAAATGTATTATGCAAAATATGATTAAAACAGAATCTGCATTTTACCCTTGGGTTCATTCAATAGTCAAGTGGAGTTAGAGAAGAAAAAGCTATTTAGGATGAAAATAAAGCATTTTAAAATAATATTTTTTGTATTGTCCTTCAAAGATCAATCCAAACAGAGACTTGAAATGAGCAGTGTGCCTGTTTCAGTGCTGGTTCATTTGAATCTCCACTTTCATTTGTATCACACATCCCTAGAGTCCTGCAAGGGCCACTTGCTTGGTTTGTTTAAAAAAAAAAAAGAATACAAAAATAAAAGAGGACTTAACCATATTCTCAATCAAACACATTAGTGGAACACATATACAAGATCTGAATACCAACTGGAACATCTTAGCCCTGTATGATATTTCCAAAGTTACAATTATGTGAGTTGGAAGGGATTACACAGCACCAAATCACCTTATGTAAGCAAAATTTTCAATGAATTTACATTATTTCATAATCCCAAGATATAAAATTGCATCTATGCCTTATCTTTTCAAAGTTGTTTGGTTTGTTGGTTTTGTTTTGTTTTTGTTAATCCCTCACGCAAATTAGAAATGAAGATTTATTTATTTATTTATAACATTCATCCAAATCAGCTTTGCTGGTTTTTCCTTGTAGCTCACAGTTTAGCTTGAGATTCATTTTCTCAGGGGATTCACGTTCTCTGTCCGTAACAGCTTTGCTGCTTTAAGCAATGCACTGACTGTGCAAGGCTGGGATTGCAGCTCATTCCTGCGCTCTGTATTGGACATGTTATTCTGTAGGTGGTAATTAAACATGGGATAGTGTGAAATGATACTCCCCTCCTTGAGGGGCAGCCCTCAGCTCTGTCCTTGCTCTACCCTTGAGTCTCCAGGAAAGAGCTGAGCTGATGCATATGAGGACTGACATGCTGAGCAGGAGATTGCACAGTGGGTTTGGTCATTTAAGGGAGGATTCCACCAGACCACCCTGCCTGATGTGTGTGCCCTTCCCTTGGGCTACTTCTGTGCTTTCAGACACACAGAGCTCTAGTTCATCCTCCTCAGCACCCAGCCTCTCTCCCCACAGTCATTTTTGGGTTATATCCATACCAGCCTAATGCTGATATGTTCAGAATGCATCCCAAATCACAGCCCAGTGACAAATCCTTTTAAAACCCACTTGTGTATCCAGCATTTCTCAGCAGTAGCATCACCTGGTTTGGTTAGTCTGTCAATGTGAATCCAATTCCTCCAGTGTCAGGCACCAAAACAAAGCTCAAAGTCTATCGACTTGTATTAACACTTTTCCATCTAGAAGAAATCCAGCTGCAGAGAGCAATTAAAACCAATAAACATTTCCAGTGTCTTTTCTTTGTCCTCCTTAAAGCAATCAAAGCACTGCTGACACTGGAGGAAATGAATTGCTCTTGACTGCAGCCAACACTTCACAACCCCTTGGAACTCTTCTGGTGATCATGACCCTCAGTTTGAGAGAAAATGCTCAGTGTGAATGAGCATCTACTACTCCATAAACAAGCCACAAAAATGTCTGGATTATTTACCAGAATAGAATTCTTCATCACCCTCAGCATCTGGGTTTCTCACCTCAAATGACTTTTTGAAACTCAAAACTCCAGTCAAAAATAATTCATATCACAAAACAGTCTAAATGGATAGCAAGAAGAGACACATTTGTTCAAAGCTGCTTCAGAGTCACTGATGATGGAAAATCAACCAATCTTTATGCTCCTGGTCCCAGTGTCTCTAGCCAAAAGGCATTAAAAGAAAAAAAAAAAATCAATCAAGGTTATTACCCCTATGTATATCTTATGGTGTGATACTTTCCTTTATATCACTCTGAATCTTCCACCTCCCCAGAACAATGAACTTCAGGAAATGAGAGGAAAAATTTCTCTTGCTTTCAATAACGTAATTCCAGAAGTGATTCATTGAAATTAGTGTAGAACAGAAAAAAAAAGAAAAAGAGGCTGGGATAAAAGATGAAAATGGCCATTCTATTTGCTTTGTATTGATTCTGCTTTAATCTCTATGTAAAGACCAGATTTTTCTAGGTGTGGGGCAGGGCAAGTAAGAGAATGAACAGGACATCAAAATTACCTGGCAGTACTTAAAGTCTCCTGTTCTTTGTTATCCAGACTGCTGAATAGCCATCTGTGAGCTGCTCACCTGCTCTGCACATCTAACTCCAGGAGAGGCAAAGAACACACTGCTGCTCTTACTCTGCTTTATTTCCTTCCAATATTTGGAGATTGCTTTAATGAGCCAATTGATCCATGAATTTCACAAAATGTAATTCAGATGAATCTTCAGTTCATATAAACACCTATCAGAGAACAAACTTGATTGACTGGAGTCTTCTCTGTCACTGAATTCAGGCAGCAAAGCTACATAACTTGAATTGCTTTTCTGAGTTTTCCTGACAGTCATTGAAAAATTGAGGGGGTTTTCCCCCTTGTGAGAGGAGAACTAAATCCAAATTCAGATGTTTACCTCTCAACACCAAAGAGAAGCCATGACCTGAACATCAGTGCTGGGCTGAGCTCCTTAGGAACAGATTGTACAATTACTCCACTCCAAATGAGCCAACATGCTATGCCCATAAACAGATTCTTGAGAGCCTAATAAATGTTTCGATGAGCCTGGTGCATTACTTTGAAACAAACTGTGTTTCTTCACCTTTTCTCTGTTCTTGCCTACTCCCCGTAAATAATTATTTGATTCATAAAACATTCAAGGATCAAAAAGACAACAGACCTGCAGTGCTTAATGTTTTCTGAAATCTTCTGACCTAAAAAGACTTCTAAGCCTGTCTATACCAGAATACATTCAGATTTGTTACTAATGCCAGGCAAGAACTTGATGGAAAGAAACATCTCACAGACGTTTGTGGCTACTCTTTCACATCACAATTTTCCAAGTTTTTTAATTCTCATTTTCCATCT
The DNA here is from genome assembly GCA_026770055.1 of Myrmophylax atrothorax. Classification (NCBI taxonomy): domain Eukaryota; kingdom Metazoa; phylum Chordata; class Aves; order Passeriformes; family Thamnophilidae; genus Myrmophylax; species Myrmophylax atrothorax. The sequence continues at coordinate 13,404,363 of JAOXXN010000191.1, forward strand.
TTATGAGCACACAGTCCAGCCCTCAGCTTTGCTGGGCTCCAGGGCAGAAATCGCGACTGGCAGAGGACACTGGGGCACTGCAAAGCAGCCCAGCCCTCAGCACCACACCTGTGTGCCAGGCCTGGCAGCTGGCAGGGACTGCTCTGCCACAGGGTCAGTTGGGTGGGGCAGCACCTTAATCACTCTTCCTCTGCCTGGAGAATGTTTTCTGCTTTAGGGCTTGCAGAGAAGATTTATAATGCAAAAAAACCCCTTCAATTGCTCAACACCCAAAAGACTGGGGTTTGTGCCACTGAGGTACCCAGAGAGCAGTGAAAAATTGGACTGGATGTGTGTTCTTATAATGCATACACATGCAAAAGACAACAACTCTTTAGTCAAAGTGTCATCATGTAGGCAGCTTAACTCATGTCAGCTGTTCAAATATTTAAAAAGTCAAATTATTCATTTGTATTTTTTAAACTTCAGTCTTTCTGATAAATCTTACTTAGTGGCAAGAGCCGCCTCCTTCCTACTAAGCAACAGTTCCAGAAGGAGATTTAAATATCAAAATCTTGATTTGCTAAAATTTGATCCGAAAGATTTTATTTCTGCACAATGCCTTTGAAATTACTGCCAGATTTTACCTGAAAAAGGACTAAGATTTAGCATCAACTTCCACCTGCTTAATTGCATTTAGAGGGTTCAGGCAGCTTTTTCTTTGCTTTTCATGAAAACTCTCAAACACACAGTTAGGAAAGGCACTCCTAAAGCTGCTGTGAGTGTTCAGAACAACCCCCACCTGCTGAAGTGGAGACAAGAGTCAGTTATTCTTCTGAAGTCGCTCTTACAGCACCTGACAAACAACCCAGAGAGAAAAGAACAGCAATAGTTCTTTCTCACTTTTGTTTTGCTATAAAGCACAAGAAGTAAACCCACTATTCAGTCTTTGCTGGTCTTTGCTCTGACCTTCGCTGTCCCACTCACTCCAGCAATAAAGAAGGAAATGAAGATCAGAAAATTAAAATGTTAAAACAATTACAGTCCCATATATGACCTCTGAAAATTCAGATTTGAACTCCTGAGTGGGGTTATGTGCATGAAGGCCTGACAGCTGCAAAGATAAGCACTTATATATATCAAAACTCTGATATGCTTGGAGAGAGCTTCCCAATGAAATCTCAACCACAAGCAGCCTCTGCACATTTTGAACTGTCAGCAACAGGAAACTCAGAATTTTGATCAGTGCTTGGCTTTTTGAAGACATTTATTCTCTTCCATGAGCTCGATGCCTTGTTTGTCAATGAGTCAGCTCCTGTTAATAAGTCATGCAAAATGATGCAGATTGAAGTTATGCAAAGAAAATTATCTTTCTTGAAACTACTGTGTTAGCTGATTTGCCTACTTAACATGTTGTGACAGCTTCAAGATCTTGAAACTGTCTAGAGATATACACAAACCATTAAAAACTCCAAGAAAAGCTGCATTTGAAATAATAGCAAGTGTCAAAATATCTTGGAAAGCAGAGGGCAATAAAATATTAATAACAAACCAGCTGTTTAACGGCAGCCTACCAAACACTTACAACACGTTGGTGTTATTTATACAAGAAGAGAGGGGATGTCATATTTGGAAAATGATGTCCTATGGTTCTCCAGGATGCTTTAAGCACATGCTGGTAAAAAAGCTATTTAACTATATTTAAATTTAACCAGTGTAGTAGCAGAAATGACAACTTCCTTAGCTAGAAAGCTTTCTTTGTTCACTGACTCTTGACAGCCTTCAGGAAAATAAGAACAAATAATGCCTTATTCTGATCTTTGTTACCTGTCAGTGATTTTTGTTTGTTGGTTGGTTCATTTTTAAATACCAAACACACAACAGCAGCCAGAAGACTCCTGTAATCCATACAGGTGGATGAGCTTTAGTAGATACCTGTGACCTCCAGCTCAAAGAGGGAAAAAGAAAACCTGATTATCTAGATTACTCTGCAGGATTAGGGATCATCAGAATAAATGGATAATTTAATCTTGGAAACATTTTAAATATGTAAAATCCTTTTAAAAACACTCGACAGAGCCAGGTTTAAGCATTTTAGTCCGAGCTGTGGTTGCAAAACTTAGAGTATAGAGTTGTTGCCTTTATGAAAAGGGTTACCTCATCCTGTTTCTTATAGTTTGATTTTCTGGGCATTTTTTTCTTAAAAAAGGAAAAAAATTAGACAAACCTTTACCCTTTTTTTTTTTTCCAGTGCTATTTTCTTAATGAGAAATTGATGAATGATGACATCTGGCAAGAGAAAAAAAGCATATGGTCTAACTAACTGTTTCTACAGAGGTTAAAATCAGCTTTGCAATTTTCTCTGGTTGCCATTGTGATTGACAGATCATCAAATAAATCACTCTTCTCCCCCTCTGTGCTGGTCCTCTGTACCATCAAAGACACCAGGGGGTAAATTTGCACTGTACTATATGAGGAATTAGACACACAAGATCCATTAACATAAATGGGATTTTTGCACCTAATTCCCTGCACATCAGGCTGAAAAATGTAGCCGTAGGATATAATAGTCATGTTTTCTTCTTTATTCTATTTATAATTTTTAATTATTCATTTCTAGCATAATTGGGTTCTTCTAAAGAAAATTAAATGCTTAGTATGTTACCTAAAATATTATTTAAGAGCCCTTGGGCTTGAAGTTGGAGATGACACATGTGATCCAACAACTCAAAGACACTGAGATGAAGGAGGACTGTTGGTAACACATTCTGTTTCCCTCACAGCTTAGCCCAAACCTCACCTGGTTTAGCCCAACCCATCTTGTCCTCATCTCTTTCAAAAAGTAATCAAAATGGACACAGTATTGGAAAACTATAAGGAAGTAAAGGGTGTTTAACTAGAGCAACTCTGGATCAATGGAATGGAACAGAGGAGTGATGGATTTGAGAATTTTTCATTCATAATCCCTCCAATTTACATAAAAGAAGCTTGCTGAATGACTTGGATGCATTCTCTGCTTCCATTCCTTTGCTTTCATTGGAAATACTGAAATTTATCCAATCTCAATCTGCAGCATTTGTAAGTCCTTCATTTTGATAAATGTGCAAATAATAAATTTGGGTTGATTTTTTTTCCCAGAGGCTTAATGGCTACACTGAAAAAATTTAATTCCACTGCACTGACGCAGAAATAAGATATGAAATGTTGATGCTCAGCACATGATTATAGAACATGATTATAAGCAAATAACATCCTTCTTCATTTTTCAATCCTCAAATGGCAAAGGCACGGGAATTGTTGAGACCCAGGCTGTTGAAATTCAGCTGTTGTTCTACCTTAAATCTGGGTGGTACTGCCCAAAGACTCCAAAAGAATTGGCCCTTTGTACTGAGGGGCTCAAAAAGAGAAGATAATAGACAAAGCTTCATGAACAAACACAAGGAACAAAAAGAAAGTCCCAGGTGGGAAGAGGGGGAAGGTTCAAAGGGGAAAAATGACATGAACAGCAACAGGGGCGAGGTTGGGTTTGCTTTCACACACCTCAGGATCTGAATGACTGAGATAATATTGACACATTGCCAGGGCAGACAAGTAATTTGTTGCATTTATCAGAGACTGAGGAGCAGCCAAAGCAAAGAATGCTGTCCCAGTAACGTTGGTATCAATGCAGATGCAGCAAGTCAGGCAGGCTGCTTGTTCAGGGACATGCTGTGGATTCTGACCCAACAGGCAAAGGAGGAGTCCCAAACAGCTGCTGGCTCACAAAGCTGAACCAGAACTGCCTTTTTGAAAGGTGTGAGGGAGAAGGGGGAGGAGTGCTGGGAGATTAAATGCATAATTTGTTTTGGCTAAGAATTATATTGCAAGTAAATGTCAGTAAAACATGCCAGAGACAGAAAAACACGAGGTGAAAGAACAAAGGTCTAAATGGGAGTGTTAATTTTACAACCTATTCAACACATTTAAATTTGAAAAATAGAATATAAAACTGTGAGACACTATTTGGATCTTAATTCCAAAATTTGCTACCACCTTTTCTTCTATATTATCAGAATCCACTTTTTTTTTTAAAAAAAAAATGCAAAGTCTAGACAAAGCACTTTTATGTAAGAAGGGTATGAATAAAAAGCTTATTTCTATCTTGGTCCTTTTCTGACAAAGCCTGACAAACAGTGCCTCTGTTCTTTACAAGCCTGTTTTATATAACAAGCTTGTTTTGAACAAGTATTTTTGTAAGAAACAGCTATGTCTGTAATGATTTCTATCAAATGTTCTGCTTTCTGGTTAATCCAACAGCTTTACACATCACCTCAGCAAACAGAGAAGAGAAACCTGCACCAAGGTTTCATACAAGAATATATTTTCCCATAGTATATAACGGTGCTTTTCATTCTTAAGATTTTTGTTTCTTTTTTATTTTTCAGAAGCATTGATTGAGAAAAATCAGGAGTCTAGTTCACATTTACAACATCTTATATATATGGCCCCCTCATGTCTGACACAAGCAATTACCCAAACAATGCTCTACCTTCATTTCTGCTGAAGTGGACATACTTTTTCAATCACTCCTGAAATTACTGAGTGGGAGCTTTTTTGGTTGCTGCTAAAATGGATGTGGTTGTGTTTGTCATCACTTCCCTCAGTTTCATTAGTCTGCATTTTGCTGTGATGAACAGAACTTGAATTGACAGAGACATTTTTAATGTTTTCAGACCTCTGCAGCTTTCATTTACCTAACAGCTTCTGGGACTCCAACTGAGGCTGAGTTCCCATGAATATTCTTTCTGTTCACTCCTGCTGGATCGCAATGAGCAGAATTACCAGCCCAGCACCAGGAAGCTCAACCCCCTGTGTGCCAAACCTGGGCCGTGACAGAGGCAAAGAGACCCACTTTGTTTCTATTGAGGGCAGGATGAAACACCGAACAAGTTCCAGAGATGGTGCCAAGAGATTAAATCTTCTCGCTAATAGCATAGAAAAATCAATGTTGCCTTCAAGAGATTGCTGATAAAAGATTAGAGAAAGATTTTGTATTTTATAGGAAACAGCTGTTGTCCTTATGGTTCAAGTTCTTTATAAGGAGATTCAAAATACTCTCACTGACATACTGACTGTAATTTTGGGGGGGTTTTATGGATTTAAGAGTTTGTGTCCATTCCTTTGGGGAATACAGTTCCCTGGCACTCTGAAGAGTTTGATTTCCAACAAGGGCACAAGACATACTGTATGTAGGAAGGATGAGAGTCAGTTTAATTTATATATAGGCATGTAAAATATATATGTGTGTGTGTAATCTAAGTCAACTTCACTGCAGATTTCACTTTCTTCTCAACAAAACCAGGTAGGTGGCCCAGATAGTCAACATCAAATGCATCTTTTGTCCCTTTTAAAACATGAAAGGAAAACTGTGAAGATACTTGTGCATGGAAATGCACTGTATGAAAATAGAATATATCACACACTTCACCTTCTACATCTCCAAGAAACTCATTGTGTGCCTGTAAAGCTTTAAAAATGTGCCCTTCAGCATCTTCATGCTGCAGTGACAAAGCTTCCTATGTTCATTAGGAAATTTTACTAAGATAATCTTTTGACAAAATATACAAAGCAACAAGTATTTTTTTTAAAATTCTTGGAAAAAGATGCTGAAAAGGAAGACCCTAAAAATCAACATGTGAACTTCCCTGTCAGAACATTTCTTTATCAGAGGAGGCACATTTTCCCCAAGCTGCTTAAGTAGGTTCATAAATATTTTTGTTAGAATTTAATGTTGGTGAAACACCTGAAAAACAATTTTCTTCCAGTTCATTTCAACCAATGCTGTAATTGCAGCCAGTGGGGAGGTGCAAGCAGAACTTGGTGTTGTTTTCCATTACAGTGACATGAGAGACACTGCTCATCATTGTGCAACATAATTTTGTCTCCAGATTTAGCCTTACACTGCAGAATATTCCTCCCTCTTAACTTAAAACAAATTAATCTATTGAAAAAGCATTTAAAAAATAAACTAATTGACAACATTATTACTGCTGATTTTATGACACCGTGTACCTGTTTCTTTGCCACACCGATGAAGAGGAGAGATGTATCTGCTGCAGATGTCTAAGGACTCAAAATCACCAGAGAAATTAAGCTGATTGCATCTCACTATGGCAAAGTTACTCAAACATAACATTATTTTAGAAAATCCTGGTAATCTGACTTTTCTGGGGTGGACCCTCAGTTCAGATAAGCAGCATCCTGTTTTCCATAATAATTAATGTATGATTTTAGGTATCTGTATATACACAAATGCAAAGGCTGTCAACTGACACATATCTCCATGTATGCTTAGTCTCTTAAGCAAGCAACATATTTGTATGATATTTAATTATAATCAGTTAATTCCTAATGAGTATTAACTCACCTATTTCCTACAAATTATTTATTGACTAATGAATGAAGGAATCTTCCCACATTCTATGGGCAGTGATCACTTATTCCCTTATATCCTTAATTTGATAGTCTTTAATCTGAAGCTGCAAGGCTTGCACAGCAAGGCACCATTTTATGGCCAAGTTCTTCAAAAAATAGCACCATCTATGAAGTACAGTTGGTTAAATTTAATTATTATGACTGTTTGCAGGAAAACTGTGGGAGAGACATACCATGTAGTTAAAATCATCAGAGAAAAGCAGCTTCTCTTTCCATGGTTTGTTTCCATATTCCACAACAGAATACACAAAGCCAGTGACATTTGTAGTCCTGTGCAGAAAGTTTAGCAGCTTAAAATGAGTGGACTTGAATAGTTATCAAGGGCGCTGAAATTCAACCAATCATAGGGAAAAAACCCCACACAACAAAGAAACAAAGCCAAAAAGCAAGTACTAGTAACTGATTAAATTGATTTCTAAAGGTGAGGTATTTAAATTAAGTATCCCACTTGGTTACAGATTATTTCTTTCTACACCAATAAACAGAAGAAATATGGCTAAATCATTTTAAATATTGAGGTTTGGAATGAATGTGCTTCATAAATCATAAGAATAGTGTTGTGTTTGAGACTTTATTGTATATTTAATTGCTCTTCATTTCGTTCATGATTCTATTTGTAATTCTGAATGGAATATAAAAAACATGGATAATAAAAGAAGTATTCTCAAGTGCTTAATTTATGAGACCAAAAAAAAATTTAAAACCTCAGGAAACTGTCATGAGGTGTTGACCTAAATGAGAGATAAGCTTAGAAAGGATGTAAAAATTTACCCAAGGCACAAATCTGCTAATTTATGTTGTTGATTTTGTAAAACAGAAAATCCACAACCCAGTGCAGGACAGAACCTGCGTCCCACTACATTAGAAACACCAAAAGGTACTTTTTTTTTTTCATGGTTGTGAAAACAAACTTGGAATTGTGAACACCTGTTTTGTCAAATAATTAAAAGGAACTAAACCAATACTATTGAAATCGTAATTTCATACCTGCTATAGTTCACATGGGTTTGCTTCCTATTTGAGCCAAGACAGTATCTGATTTTGTCTCACTAAACTCTGTACCAACAACAGAGGAAAGAAGCAAAGATTCTGACCTATAAATATGGAGAATATTGCCCTCAATGTGTTAGTAGTCTCTGACCTTTCAGAGTTTGTTAAGGAACGGGCAAAATGTCTTGCAACATTTAAAGGAAGCTGAGAACTCCAGACAGGGCAGCTGGCAAGGATAAATCCAACATCAATGCTAAAGACAAAGGTCAGGGGGCAAATATATGAAAATTACTTTGCACAAGTGAGGACAGCAATACTGTCACATCTGTCAGTTCTGTAGAGCCTCTGAATAAGAATTTCCCTTGGATCAGGACCCAAATGAGCCTCATAATTTGAAAGTGTAATTCCCCTTCGGGTAAAAGCCCCTTTAAACACAAGGATAGCCTGAAGATTTCTGGAACAGGAATAAACACCACTTGGTCCCACAGAGGAACTGCACTGCTCAGTTAGGGCAGATTCCCTGTCCCAGAATGCCCTCAAAATGAGCTAGGACATGCAGAGAGAAAGAACTTCAGTAAATAAAGGATTCAAAGAATTAGAAGACTAAGATATTAATTTGCTTGGATATATACACAGACAGGTTAAAAAGGTCTTTGCTGTGCCAGAAGCTTTCAGCCCCTGCCTGGCTGAGGTGTGTATCCATCTGTGCATCCATCCCCCTTCCCTGCAGCAAATTGTGAGCACAGGAAGAGGGAAAGGTGTGTAATCTGCATCTGTACTCAAAAGATAAAAGAGGAGAAGCCCAGAAAGCTTCAAGCACTGCTGTTGTGCAGATAATGCAGAATCAATGGCAGGAAAACACCCATTGGAGCTTCCAGGGATGCACAAGCCCAGCTGAGGAAGAGGCCACCACAAGCTGGGAAAGAGGAACAACTTTTGCAATGAGGCTTCTTCCCATGAAAACAGTCTGGAACCCCCTGATACTTTGTAACATAGTTGGGGGCTTCAAGAAAGGAAAGATTAGTACAAGTCATAAAGACATGTCTGAGAAAAGGGTGCACGTGCCCGTTCTGGTGATCAAATTGGCTACTGGCCAAAATGGAAATACAGCAAAGTAAGGACGTGAATTATAATAATTTATTTTTTCTGAACTCCTTAGCAAGATAAAAGCTCTGTATCTCAGACATTTACCCTTCCATGTTTGTTTTTGCTTTTCCCCTCTCTGATGGCAGAAAGCATCCACATGTGATCCCCCACTTTGCAGCCAAACAATCCATATTCATATCTGAAAGTGCACTCTGTAATCCCATCTCCAGATAACATAATTGTAATGTGAAGTGAAAAGTACTGAATAAATCACTTATCCTGATAAGTGTTTCTGTGTAAATGAAAGTCTAAAAGCACCACAAAACTGGGGCTAAGATTCAAGCTGAAATAGGAATGACAATTGTACAGGGTCTTCTCACTGCCCTGCTGACATCAAACGAGACTGGAAGATGTACAACACACCTTAATAACATTTCCATGCTGGTATTGGTGTGTGTTTTGAGGAGAGCACTGTAATATTAAAGAGGAATTGAGAGGTAAAAGCAGAAAATTAAGAGAAGGGAGAAAGGAGAAGACAAACTGTAGATCTAAATGAGAAGCAATAGGAAAAAAACCTCCAGGGAATGAAGTACTTGACGTAGCAAGGAAACAACATGATAAGAAAGTTACTCTTCAGTTACTGCTTTATATAGTTCTGTTTACCCAAAGCACAGAGAGATGAAACATAAAATGATTAACAGCCAACTGAGTAAAGAACACTTATAGCCATCTATCAACGTGGGAAGTAAATTCAAGTTCATGTAAAAAGAAACATCAAACTTGCTGGCATTTAAAAAGTCAAGGTTAGACTATTTTAAATTAAATTTTAAATGCAGGTGAAATTTATAATTTGTTGTACAGCTGCTGACATTTTTGGTTTTCCCCAGACTCCCAGAGAGGCCAGAAGGCTTTATCTCGAAGAAGAGAGGGAGGACAGGAATCAAATTCCTCATGAAAAGATGAATATGTAAAAACATTCAACCTGCGATATCTCATGGTTCTGATCACAATCTTAGCCTTTAAATCAGCACAGCTCATTGTCAATGAGGAGAAGATATGGAAAGGGAAGACAAATCACAAAGCCAGGAGTGAGGAAGCAGCAAATTTAGCAAAGTACGTTTCTAGATGAACTACCAACACTTTGTTAATATTAAACATCAGGATGCAGCCACCCCACAGCTGATTTCTATCACCAGTTACTCTGTGCAGTCCTTCACATCAACACAAAGTTAATTTTAAATACTTGAAGAGTGTTGCTTCCTTGGCAGTGTCTTATACACCCTTTGCACTGATGAATGATTCAACAAGTCATATAGGGGAAAGGACAGGAAAGTCACTGGTCTCTGCCCACAAAGAGGTCTGGTGGTTTTAAATAACATTTTAATTTGAATTATAATAAGGTTAAGAGTGGGATTCTGAAAAGTTCATGATAAGCAACTCCATAGGCCATTGCAGCTGTGATCACTCAGTCTTAAGGTCAGGGAGATTTTCTTCTAATTATTCAAATTTCATTTTGCTTTAGGACCTGTATGTTTCTTTAAGTCAAAGCACTGCTCTAAAACAGGCCTCTGACACCTGGGGTGAGGCTCTGAAAGGTTACCTCAAGATAACAGCAGACAGCACACACACGAGCCTCTAGTGTTACCTTTGGAATGTAAGAAAAAATCCATATGGCAAATAAGCAAAGACAGGATAAAAATAAGTACACATGGGCAAGTTCTGCACCAAGTGCCAGCTGTAACTGCAGGAAAGGCTTTATTCTCATGTTGACACTTCCTTTACTGACCCAACAGAACAGCTAGATAACCCAGAAAAATCTTGTTAATAGACACCCCTGGTCTTAGATTTTGGAGTTAGCCTTTGGAGTAACACCCACAGAGTGCAAGTGAATCAAACAGCATCAAAAGTTCCATATAAACTGCTGATTAAAGCATGAACCTTACACGGGTATTACACCTGAAACAAGGTAGGCTTTTGCTTGTTCCTCCACTGAGGGAGGAATCCTAAAGTGTCTGCTCAGGGTAAACTGCTCCAGGCACTGAGCCACCCCCAGCGCTGCAATGCCGGTGATCACTCTGAGCGCAGCCCAGTTCACCAGCGGAACTGCCACTTGTCAAACAGCTCCAGCGCTGCTGTTTACAAGCTGCAGGTGGAAATCACGACATAACCAGAGCAGTGTGACAGCACCAAAATGTCCAAGCTCCTCAGAGGAGACAAGATGCCAGGGAATAGGACAGACCTGCTCAGCTGATCATTTCTGACACTGAACACAGGTTGCCAATTTTAGCCAATAGTTGCTCAATTTTACATAAAATTGCATCACTGATCCATGAATATAAGGGAGCTCCCAGAGCTGTGGGTCACACAGCAAAAGCTGCCAAAGGAGACACAAAGTAAGAGGGCATTAGGAGATGGCATTCTGTCCTGCCTGGTGATTTCATCTGAGTCCACCATGCCCTCTGGGAAAGGGTGTATTGCTGTTATAAGAGGGAGTAGAAAAGAACACACAGATATCTTTTATTT
>JAOXXN010000191.1:13426352-13450259 GCA_026770055.1 Myrmophylax atrothorax
GTTCTGATGAGACAATATGATAAGGATTTGAAGAGAAGGAGCAGAGAGCAAAAATTCAACAGGGAAGAGTGGAGCCAAGTGAAGACTACACAGATACATCTACTCCATGGCCAAAGAGGGCCAGACAGAAACATCCTATAAAGATATGAATACCATATTTTCATTCTACATACAGTATCAATATGACACAGGTGACTTTGAAGAGTTTTGGTTTCTAATACCCAATAAAAACTTCTCATCTCCTACAAAAGGCATGTTTGTTTCAGTGCCTTTTTGAAGAGAGGAGAATACTCAGCTATTGCTTAAGACTGAAAAGCAAGGTTGGAAAAAGTATCTGCATTCAGAATGGTTTGGCTATGCCCACAAATAAACAGCTTTGCAAAACACCATGCTGTGTGCTCCACTCTTTCTCCTCACTACATTTGTTCTCTGTGTCCGTGTGACTAAATACAACCTCCAAACTTCCCAAGCATCTTTCTTTGCCTTTTGGAAGGACAGCTTTTTATTTACAAGTGGCTTTGCCAATCTGAATGCACAAGTCCTATCGTATCAAAGTTCCAAACCATTATGATTGTTTCAAATACAGAAGGAACAACTGTGAGATTTCCAAAATGAATTAAAGTTCTGGAAGTCTTACTCTCCAATTATTTGAGGCCAAATAGTTGCAGCCCAGACTACTCTGGAATTATTTTTCAAGAACAGTTATAATAGGTTCTCATGGATTTGTAGTCATGGGGAGTTGTTCCTATCACTTCAGCTCAGCAGAACTGCTTAAGAATTATTGGAAGAAAACAGAAAGAACATTTCCCTCTCAATGCTCTCCCTACAAACAATAAGGGTAACTACCTCAAAGCAATTTCCTTTCCTACACTATGTCTTAATATTAACATAATCATAAACACTTAAGACAGCATTCCCCTCACATCTCCATTATTAATCTCTTAAAGCTGAGTTATGAACAACATAAAACATTAATGCATCATGCCCTAATAATTGTTGTCTTATTAGAGCATTTGCCCCATATGCCTTGTTAGATTGTGGAAGATAAGTTTCCATTTACCAGAAGATATTAAAAACCCCAGCAACAGAACCAAAACAATACCCTCGTCAATATTACTTCCATCAACAGCATTTTCATAAATTAATGAAAAATTAATGAAGCAGACAAAGTGTAGTAATCTGCTTAAATATTAATTTATACTTCCTAATTTTTAAGAGCATGTCTGCTGAACTCTGAGCAGTACTTACCGACAGCACCTGAGACCCCACCCTGGAGCAGCTCTCTGTACTCACACAAGGACAGAGGATCCCACTGGCCCTGCTGGGAACCACCTACAGCCCCAGCCATGGCACTCGACAGCTGGCAACAGGGAGAGCTAAAGCCATGGCACCAACAGTTCCAACACGTGCTCCTCTCACACTGCTAAATAGCTGTTCTCATGGCAAACTGTCCCTCACATTGGAAGGACTCCCACAGAATCAAGGAATCCAAGTGCTCATCAGGTTCTGAGATGGTTAAAAAACATCCCTAAAGGAGATGGGAGAGTCCTCCATCACACCTGAAAGTTCTGTCCTCTGGACTTCCAGCATGCAGTTTATTTCATTACAGTAGGACAGTAAATTTGCATGTTTTCAAGTTCAATGGTATGGTATTAAGTAGTTTGATAAGCAGACCACTACATTCAGGTTAGAGGAATGAGTTATTTTTCCATTTCTGCTTCCTGCCTAAACCTCACAATTGCTTGCTCTCTAATTTTGAAGTTTGCAGTCAGCAGATTGTGATCCTACAAGAGACACTGATCTTTCAACATACTCAGACCAGCCAGGAAAACGTGGCAGAAGAAGAGTTTAAGAAGATAATTGTCTGACTACAAACAAATTTCCCATCAAAGCAATTCCTACCAGGCTTTCACTAACACAAGCTGAGCCCTCAGCCACGGTGAGGGCACCAAGAGCTCTGAGTACATCTCTCAGGAGAGGGGTGGGGTGAGGGTTTGAGCAGAGGACCTGCATGAACAGGTCTGTGCATTCTAATTCCATCTGTGTCACTGTCTGGGTGATCATGAGCGAGTCACAAAGTGTTTGCTTCAATTCCTTCATCTGTATAATGGCAATGATATCTAATTCAGAGGGAAGCTGTGAGGATTAATTAGTTAATGTTGGTAAGTGCTTTGAAGATGAAAAGAGCTGCAGAAGAGATAATCAGTTTTACAGTCTCTAAAAGCTTTTACCATGTCTGCAGAATTATTTTGGAGTACCACATGAATATCATCTGAGAGAATCTGTCATCTATCACGTACATCCAGAGCAGGGGAGGGTGTGGAGGTTGGAGGGTTGGAAGGAGCAGGTATGTGAATGTTTCACTGTTAAATCACATATCCTGTTCTAAAAGCTGCAGAGAAACAGCACAAAGCTCAAACTTCCTTGGTACAACCTACCTGTGCATTGCTACCACTGTCTTAAGAAAACAAACACCAAATGGCTTTGTTGATGTAACTCTTCTTGATTTGAAATTTTGAAACCACAATGACTTTTAGGATTCTTTTCTCTGTGTGTGGATACTCTGGCTTTTCCTCAGTATATGTATAATTATATATACACACACAAAGGATTTATATTACAAAGTTACAAATGACTAAGAGATGACAACTCATCCTCTGAAGAAATGTCTTCAGGATACAATGTATGTGTTCAGCTTTTGAAGATTTACATTTAGTTGCCTAGAAAGTCTTCAATATGTACTTCCCAGCTGCATTTCCTGCCTTAATTGACTTACATTTACAATAGTCAAAATGGAAGTTTGCAATTAAACAGTCAGAGTTCTCTTGAACTTTTCTAAACCAGCCAGGATACAGAAGCATAAATGGTTGAAAAATTTCAGAATTTAAAAAAAAAAAAGTGTACTAGCTCTACATTACCCAGACATTTTCATATCCCACAAAAGAACAACTATATTTCCTCATTCATTTTTAAGTAGAACAGTTTTCACAGAGGATTTTAAGCACAGACTATTAAAAGAATGTCAGCCTGTATACATGGAACTGCTTCATGGCTTGTGTGTTATCCTGGATAAATTGCTTCCAAGTATAGTAATGATATGGAGCATTTTGACAAAGAATATATTTCTAAATACACATTTTTCAAAAGGGCATCAGAAAAAAAGAAAAAAAAAAGGGATCTGGAAGATTCTCTGTAAACAGAACACAGCAAGACCAGCACAAATAATTAATGTATTGGAACACAACAGTGACAGACACATATACATATATGTGTGTGTATGCATATACACACCTCTGCTTCATTACAAGGCAAATGCAATGCTGACACATATCTTCACACAAAATTTCAACAATAATCAAGTACAGAACTTAATTAAGCCATAATTTCCTCTCTAAAAACAATGTCCAGAGGCTCTCCCACTGATTCTCAGTGGTTACAGTGCCATTAACACACCATGAGACAATCCACACTCAACATTGTTGGGCAATGAAATATATTTTGCTGTTGCTTATAATCATTATGTTTTGCTCACAGCCCTTCTCCTACCTTATGTCAAATGTCAACATTGACAGGGTAGAAGGAAAACAAAGGAACTATTTCAGTTCCCTCTTCTTTCTTAAGTCCTTTGTGCTTCTCATGGCAGTAATGATTATTTATGGCCCCCTCTCTGCTCCCAGGGATGCCACCCACTTTCTCCCACCACATCTAATACTGCAAGGCTTCATTTCTGTTTTGTGAAAGGAGGGGGAATGTCTTGACTTAGAAGCATCCTTTTATAGGGGAAAAGAAGAAACAGCCTGGAAAAGAAATCCTGGATAACTGGACAATCCTTTTCTATCATAATTACCCTCCTTCTTATGGTCTTTGTAAACTACCGTCACTCTCCCTTAAAATAGTTCAGTTCTGCTGACCCCATGGAACTATTCAAAGGCAACTCGTGATCCCCCAGTAGGCAGGACAGATCTACTTTGATCATGGCCAGATGGTCCCTTTCAGGTTTTTATCCACTTTTCCTTTCAGGTTAAATTGTTCTTTTCCTTTTACCAGTATTTATTCTTAATGTATTTATAACAAGTAGTTATCAATTCAGATCCTTTATCCTGCAGGCCCAATGATTAAAAGCCTTTTAGACTCATTTGCATGACAGGTTACCCATTATCCTAATTGTCATTGTACAGTATCTGACCTATCCTTTTCCCACCCCCGTTTATTTTAACATGAAAGAACAGATTTTAAACACAACTCCAGTGCAAGGTCACTTTAACCCCTCCCTGTGTGCAGCAAACACTGTGCCAGCTGCACAGCCTGGCCAGGTTGGGGTGGTGGGAACAGCCCCCTGGAGCAGCCCCTGGGCCACGTGTGGTATCCACTTGAGCAGCTTCAAACTCACAGCAACAATCCCTTAAAAACTACCAAATATTTCAGAGACCAACCAAACATTTTAGATCTACCATGAGCACCGAGACTCAGTGACACACAGGATTTTTAATCTTTCTTTTTTTTTTTCCTTTCACAGGACTAAACTCCTGGAAAACTTCACAGAGAGGATCCAAGACTATTATTCCATATGCTGCACTGCCTCTTGCTTACCAATGCAGGATTCCTGACAAGCACACAGAACCTGCCAAAGACAATTTTTATCCCTCCAAATGCACAGGACTTGGTGTACCAACCACAGAAACACCAGCCATTAATTTAATGTTCCTACATAGTAACCGATACTAGAAAGAAATACGAACAATTAAACACTGCTAATTGCTGGGAAGGCACTTGGCCTTCAAAGAGCGTTGCTGAGAGCTCACAGCACTCCTGCTCATGCCTGAATTTCCCATGGAGTCCTTGAATGTGACAGGAAACAATCCTGACACAGTTAGAAATGCACACCTTGCCACCCCAGCTCTGGTGGGCACTGTGCCACACCCGCCCGAGTCCTACACACAGACAGTGCCAAGTTACATATTTAAACTAACAACCAAATTCAGAGAGAGACAGCAAAAGGGCAACCATCCTGCTTAAAAGAACCATCCTCCCTGGATCTCTCACTCTTTATAATCAAAGAGCAACAAACCTTAATGCTGAGGAATTACCAGTAGGTCATCTTTCCCTCTACAGAAGCTTCTATTCTGTTCCGTCTGCACCAACTGTGCACTTTCTGCAACTGAACTTCAAAAAAGAGAAACGTGTGTCTTGTCCAGCTGATTAACATCACCAGGGCACATCCTAAGCTAAATACAGGTTCAGAAAATTTTCTCTGTATTTGTGTGTTCATACAGGCCTTGATGACCAGTTTGCATGCCATCGTCACTTTGCCTTCTGGGGCACAATAAAGTGGTACACAGCTAAGCAAGGTAATACCCTCCTGGACTAGCCCAGCTTTTCATACTGCAGAAGTAAAACAGAAGGCTGAGAAAAGACACTGTTATGAGTATTTCTTAACAAAGATTTCTGCTGCTGCCTTTCCCCCCCTTTTCCTTTACCTTCTTTAGCTTCAAAACTGGACATTTTATAACACAACTCATATCATATTGCCCGAGTTCAGATCAGAATTTCATTTAGCTGGGTTTGCCTCTTTAAGAGATATCCAGCAATACCTGTGCAGGTGGCTACCTGACTAATACAGTGATTTTCCTAAATCAGTTGATACTTTGTCATCTAGATTAGAGAAACAGCAAAGTCCTCTGACTAGATTACCTGTTTGCTCTTAGCAAGTCTGTGACAAGGAAGAGAGCAGCTAAGAAACCTTTTTCCTGTCTGAGCTCTAGGAAGAGTCTATATCCTTTCTTGTTCCTTTGTGCTTGCCTATTTGCCTTGTCTGGCAGAGCTCTCCACTGACATGCAGTGACCAGCCTTCCCCAAGAAGTTCTCCCCACTGCTCAGCCCCACCTAAGAGTGCCCCTCAGCCCATCAGAATTCCTCTTCATGGGCAGTGCTGAGAAATGGGGAAGAAAGAAATCAAAAGAGAGGGCAAGGTATGCATCATAAAGCATAGCAAAATACATTGGCACATTCTTCCCACAGCAGCTCTTGAAGAGAGTCAGAAAGCATTTTGGATTGATTTCCTCTTTCCCTCACCTGTTTAATAAACAAAACTCTCAGAATTGTATTTACAATCTTTCTTGCTTTGAGATTTCTCCCAGTGAGGAAGTGTTTGTGAGAGAT
The DNA here is from genome assembly GCA_026770055.1 of Myrmophylax atrothorax. Lineage (NCBI taxonomy): Eukaryota > Metazoa > Chordata > Aves > Passeriformes > Thamnophilidae > Myrmophylax > Myrmophylax atrothorax. The sequence goes on from JAOXXN010000191.1 coordinate 13,432,512, forward strand.
GAACTAAGAAACAAGTGAAACAGCTTTCTCTCTTCTTAATTTTGCACTATTTAGTCTTGCAAAATACCTTTTAAAACATATATTCTTTTCTTTACTGAATTCCAGAGAGTAAGAGAAAGTGCATCTCTGTTGCTGTGACACACAGACATCACTTCTAAGTAAGCAGCTCAAGCACTGCTAAAACACAGGAGCTATGCAGAAAAGTGCTCTACCTGTTTAAAAAAAACAACAGAAAACAATAACACAGCAACAAAACCACCCCCAACCAACCAGGGCAAATACTCAAGCAGGTGACTCTGCTGGAGAACAGTGAACGAGCCAGCCTGCATGGGAAGTGTAAGAATTGTCCCTGCAGCAGTATAGACACACACTATAATTACCTCAGCTCAGCATAATAGACTAAAAAGAAGAAAGGAGACACTTTCAGTTAATTAAATGTTGTTTGTTCTATGTGTATGTACTACCTTACCTGATCAAAAAGCAGAAATATCCTCCATCTCCCTTCGGATCTACTAAAGAAACAACAGCACCTCTCCAGTAGCTGCACCGGCTCAGCTGTAGCTCATTTAAAGCATCACAGGCACAGCAGTACAAAATCAAGGCAACTTGAGCAACTGAAAGCACTTTAACTGTGCAGGAGCTCAGGTGCCCCCCAGTTTCACCTGTGCTGTGTGTTCCAGCTGTGACAGAGTAGGTAGAAACACAGTTACAGTGTAGCCCCAGGAAGCTTAATTAGAAACCCCATGTATTTCCAGAATCCAGGAGTTACTTATTTCATTTTAAAGTAGATGTTATTTTGTACCTAAAAATACCTCACTTTAGTTCAAGTCACTCTGTGACACAGGAGAAAATACTACAAGGAGAGCTTGGATTTCCTTAATTACAATCTACTAAACCACGAGGTTTGTTGTCAAAATTTAAATGGTTTTCTTCAGGTAATTCAATTCTCAGATTTGGTAAAACACACTGCCAGCCCCTAGAAGCAAAATATGGAGAATATCTGGGTAAAAATTACAGGAATACAGATGAGTCTATGGCTGCTTTAACTTTTAGCACACTCTGACAGGGCTGTATAACACAGGAAGTCATCAAGTTAAGCTGAGCTGTATTATCATCTCTCAGTGGTGACTTGATGAAGTTGTTGCCACTATCCAAGTCTCTGCCTGCTTTCTCTAATGGCTCCTTAGTGCTCCTGTGTCTGCTGACCAGATGTTTCTGGCTCACTGTCCTCTCACCAGCTCTCCAGAGCACTATGGAAATGGTCCCCAACCCCTTCCCTCCCAGAGCACATTCCTCCTCAAGACACAGCTCCTCTCATGATATACAGATGCAATCCTGAAAGAACTACATTATAATATTTTAAATTATGAAAAATCCAACCCTTACCTACTGAAATGCATCTTTGGGTTGACAATTCTTGGGGTGACAACAGAAACATATAGGAGGTATTCAGAAGCAGAGCTGCTGGTTTGCCAGCCTGATTGCTCCTGTTTGGCACTCAGGACTGAGCCAGGGCCAGGTGGGGGGGTGAGCAGCCATTCCTCTGCCACCTGCTCTGCCAGAGGGACATGATGTGTCTCAACACACATTCATCACTGGATCCCCATCAATCTGTCCATTACACAAAAAGTTCTGAGGGGAGAGAGTCATTTCCAAAATGAAGAGGGGATGTTTCCCTCAAACATTTCAATCACTAGAGCATTTTTATGAAATAACTAAGTGGCCCTTGAGATCCTACTCCCAGCCATGGTCTGCTTAACAGGAACAATAATGGAAAAATTAGTATAGTGGAAAGACAGTTCTGCTGCAGCCAAATTGCAGAATTTTACATGGCTATTGTATCTTCACATTAGGCTGAAAATCAGAAGGAATGCAGGTGCAGGAACTGAGGTCAGGGATGGATTGTCCAGAATGGGGTCAAAATGCATCTTTCACTGAGAAACTGGACCTGGACTGCCAGGGCTTTAGCCAATTAACAAAGCAAAATGAGCTGAACAGCAACATAAAGGTTCTTTTTATCTATTATCTCACATGACATTCCTAGTGGTATAAAAGCTCCAACTATCAGACCAACAGGTCCAAAAATCAGAGGCTGCTTTATATTAAATCTTCACATGAAGACAACTTTTCACAAATCATTTTGGCACAATCAGTCATATCTGAAACTCAGATGAAGTGCTTCAGAAAACTGCCCCTCACAGGCTGTTGGCCAAAGAGGCTGGAGAACCTCCCAACAAGCCTTTGGCAGAGTAAATGTGTGCTATCCCAATGAGGTGGGAGAGGTTTATTTGCTATCAAAGCTGTATTGGTTGCTTAGAACTAACACCACAGACTGGAAATGGAAAACATTTAGCACTATCACCACTAAATAATTTATGCAGACCTTAATGTTGTCTATATAAGACATTACTCAGAGCAGATTTGTTGCAGTGCCAGCAAGTATTGAAATATTCCCAATAGGAACTGATCATATCAATCTGACCTTGCTTTTTATAACAAGTCAACATAAAGAGAGGAAGCGGAATGATCTAAACAGTGCTTAACACCTTCAGCATCTGTTTGAAAAGGAAAAGACTAGCATTTTCCTAGAAAACTCATTCCATGTTTCTCTTAATGAAGGCAAAACAAGCAGCAGAACAACTGTTGAATGGAATTGCAATAAAATATAACTTTTTTTTCAGACAAAAGGCCACAAAATCAGTTTTCATTTGGCTCAGTGACTATCCTGTATTTGAAAAGAATGTTACATATTCATTTCATTTATCATTTAAAGTCAGATAATCAGGAAGTCATTATGTGGCCTACACTGGGCAGCTATTCGATTAGAGAGTAATTGAACACTCTGTAAGGCAGCCAAAGCTGACAGGTTGGGAATGCATAATATCCTTCCCAGGGCACTTGGAAGCAGGGGAGAACTGCAGCAAAATCATTGTCAATCAAAACCTGACAACCAAGTGAGAGAGGCTGGAATCTGCTACTTTGGAAACTGAGATACAGCTTTTTTTTTTGTAAGTTCCTGAGGCTTGTTATGCTTTCTGTGTTTATCAAATGATAAGGCATTGTTATTAAAAGATCATAACTGAAAGCAGAAGACTTCATCTGGTCCACTTGTCTTTGTCATTTATCTGTGAGAAAACAGTGATCAAATATGAAAATGAGAGGAAAGGTTAGACTCACTGGCACAGGGTTTGAAACCTGGCTTTGAAATGTGCTGCTTGCTGAGAACAGCCATTAACAACCACCACACACACAAAACCCCACGTACCTTGCAAAAACATTGGCCTTCCAGTTACTGAGTATTTAAATTACTGATTAGTACTGTAAGAGCCCTGAAATTAAATGTTATTTTTATTAAGAGACTTGAAACTCTAATTCCAATTAGTGGCAATGCAAGTTTTCTAATTAAAAGCCTCTGTGTGCCCTGGTATTTTTAATCTATATCTTAGTAGAAACTTCCACCTCCTTTGGTAAACACCTGTGCATTTCTCTGGGTATCTAAACTGTGCCCACACACACAGAGCAGTAATGTGCACATCACTATTCTATCAGAGACCAGGGAAAAGCCTTGGAGTCATAGGTTTTACTTGCATAAATATTTTTGTATCACTAACAAGCAGATCAATGGGGGTAGTAGATGATGTCCAATATCACAGAAATGCATAAGCACATGTTCCAGCTACTCATGGGAGACTAAAAACACTATAAACCCCAGCAGCTTTGAGCAACTGTAGTTGATCTCATGGAAAGCAGATGCCTTCAGCTTTCCAGTTTGTCCTTGGAGGCTGCTCTTCTCAGCCTCACTGTCTGCACAGCAACACGTGCCAGATGTCAAAGGTGGTCATGAGGTGATTTTCTTATCTATATCATCTATATCTATATCATCTATATCTATCTCTATCTATCTATTTATCTATCTATCTATCTATCTATCTATCTATCTATCTATCTATCTATCTATCTATCTATCTCTATGTATATTTATGCAGTACATCTCTGCATGCATCTGACTAAACAAACTGAAGTAACAACTGGCCATTGAAAGATTACTCTTATTTCTATTGGGTTGCCACAATGGATTTCTTTTTTCTTTCCTCTCAGAAAGCTCAGTCCACATAAAAAGGCTGAGAAAACTGCAGAGTGGGAAACACAAGCAAGAAGCTCCTCAAGTTATCCAGACAACACAATAACCTCTGATAACCACCGTCTTAAATCATCCAGCCTACGCCACTAACAAAGCCTGGGAATATAATGGAGCCTTTCAGGGAGAGCTGTAAATCACTTGAGGTAATTCAAACCCCGAGGGGAGTTGAATCCCAGGCTGGGATAAATCCAGGCATTAGATGCCTTCCTTTAAAACAAAGGCGACATCTTGAGCTCTTTTGCGGGTATAGAGTCAGGACCTGGAAGACAGAAAGTCCTGCTTCGGGCTGTGCTCCATCACTCCCCACGACTCCAACCCCTCGGGGTTTACAGTGAAATTCGACTGTACATGGAATTCCATCATGTCACCACATGGAATTAATCTGTCCAATGTACCACTGGCTGTACTCTGGCACAGCAATCAGAGGGGTTGGCATCCTGGGGCACCACCTTGTCCCACTGAGGAAAAGCTTCAGTGTGAAATAGAAAGGAAGAAAGAAAGAAAAAGTGAGGAAAAAAATTACTAGGAATGATAAAATTCTGATCTGCATTCTCTCTAATTCTCTAACAATAAAATATTAACAAATACTGACTGTATGTTGCTAATGAGATTCTCTAGAGTTATTTCACAGACCAGCACCTGACCTACAGAAGAAAAGACAGTATATTCAGCCTTCAATACAATTATAAATGATAATTTAGTAAGTGTATTTATACCAATTAATTTGTAAACTTGCAAGTGTTATAACCTAACATGAAACTCCTAAAATTCCTACAATCTTCCTGAGCATTTACCTTTATTTGACTTTCCTCACCCTATTTTTCTTTCTCCTTGCTGTCTGGCTTTTTGCCTTCTAACACTAACAAGCACAAACAGGAGTAAATCCAGTGGAGCAGCACTAAATTGCATTATTCTTGCAGAGGTCATCTCTCTCCTCTTTTCAGGGAACAGCCCAGGGTTTGTGCTCTGCTGCATTATCCCAGCTTTGTTACCTGATACTACAAATCTCCAGAGCTGCTGAGGATTATATTCAATGAGGGAAGAGTGGAGAAAATTAAATGAAGAAAATAAGAGTTACTTGTCAGACATTTCAGCTTTTCATGTTTTGGGTTCTACAACCAAGTAAGAATATTAAATTATGGGAATTCTTTTTTTTTTTGAGTCGAGGACAGGACTGTACTGGAACTAAATTCGATGGATAAATCTTCATCATTCAAAATAAAAGTTTGCATGCAGACAATTTTTTTTTTGTCATCTGACAAAGGAATTAAATTGAAAGAATTTAGTGACTTCTGAAAAAATCAGCCCTTGATTTCTTAAAAGCTAAAATAAAAGGAACACAGTGATGATCCTATGATGATGATTAAAACAGTAGGGACAGTATGGAAAAGAGTAATGTGTCTGCTCAAGATATTTCACCAGCAGGTCTCCTCTTTCTATATAATAGATTCCACAATTTCCTTTTGTGAGGTTGTATGATCCATCTGGGTTCCTGAGACCAGCCCAGAGCAACTCTGCCCCTTGGTTTAGATTAAACTCATGGATTTGTAAGGGATGAATGTCCCTCTTTTTGTTGACAGCATCTCTCTACCTCATGTTAGGTTGGCATATTTCTCTGTATTTTATCAGAAAGCTTATTACTGAGCATCTACTCAAAAGGAGTCCCTGGGGCCTGGGGAAAATAAAAGGTTCCAGGTTCTTAAGGGGCTACAAATCTTTTCAGTGCTTCTGCTTCTGGAAAGGGCCGACTCAACCCCAAATACACATCTGAGTGCCAGGAAATCTTTGGGGAGTTTTTCTGTCAGTGATGCCACTTTCAACCCAAATTCATTTCCACATGGAATTTAATCATAATTTTGTCAAAAGTCATTAAGCCCCAGTAAGCTACACACGATTTCTTTTGATTCCTTCCCTCAAGCTCCCCAAACAGGACAACAATTGTAAAAAACAAATTTATTTCAGCTGCTGTACAGCATCAAGTTTTATAGCTGATCTGGACATTGTTACCAATTCCAGAGGGCTGCCACTGCCTTTCTGTGTCTTCATACAGCATAAACTTCTGTATTGCAGTTGGATTTATTACTCATGTAATGTATATTTAGAATGTGCACACAAGATTTACAAGCAACAAAACTCATTTGTCCATAGTGTGTGTCAGGTGAAAATAATTTTGTATTAAAAGTAATACTGGAATGAAGATATCAAGATGCTGGTAAATGTATCTGGATGAACTCTAAAGGCCTTAAATAAGTTCCATGATGGTATTCTGGCAAAAAATTACCCTGCAAGTAGTCACAGTGTGGTTGAAAATACAGAGCTATGTTTCCCAGAAAAGTTGTACACCACTCAAATAATTGAAATATTTACTTAAGGGTGTAAAATGGGAAATTATAATTTAAGTAAGAGTCAGAGAGTGCTCCAACATGTGGCTTTACAGAGTTTTCAATTATAGCTAAAATAACTGAAGATGTAAACAGAGACAGAGATGACTGTACCATCAAACAGCTGCTTCATAATTATTGGAACAGCACAATGCTTATCAATCTCCCCCCTCTTTGTAACCCTGGCATATACTTGTATCTCTCATTTTGTTTTACTCCACTTGAAAGGATAATTTTCAGTTAAAATATTATTCCTCATACTGATATGTGCTGTTTGTGAGATGACAGCCTACTCTTTGAGACTTGGTTATACACAGTTTAAAGTTGTGATTTTAGGGCATTATGTAAGAACCCACATGTGGCAGAGATCCACATCATTGGTTATCTAAGGTTTTACAGACTGGTACTGCACAGCAATGCAGATGCTCAGCATAAAAAGATGAAAATATTTCATCTTCTTATCTGAAGATAAAAGGGAGGCCAGGACAGTTGCTCCCAAACAAGTCTTTAAGAATAATCTATACAATTGGAGTTCCACATAGAAGTGTATTCTAAAGTGCAATAACGTAGAGCATTTCCCCCCACAATTCATAAAATAAAAAATAAATAAAACTGGAAGTGACTCAGTATTACAGCTCTTTGTTATAATCGAATTTAGTCTAAAGAAATGTTCTCACACACAGAGTTAACTCCAGCACTTAAGTCTCTCTGACAAAAAGGGAAAATACAAAATTGAAAAAAAATCATTGAAATTTAAACGCTCTCAGTGAATTACTGTGAGACTGAAAACTTCTGAAATGGTCAGAAAATGCATGAGCACAAAGACCCCATCTTTGAAGGCATCATCATTCCACCAGATGGTTGTAAAGTGGTTTAAGAAAAGCTTTCTCCCTTTTTATTTCTGAGCGTGAGGCAAACCCTTGCCCTCTGACCTCATCCCTCTTCCCATAAAGCGGGTGTGTAAAATTTTCATTTAGCATCTTTAGCAATCCTACATTTGGTTTGAATAGTACATTTTCATTTCATTCATCATTTAAAGACAGATAATCAGAAAGTCATTACATGGGCTGACACCGGGCCCTGCGCTCGATTGTGCTGTAATTGAGCACTGCAGAGCGTGTGCCAGATCTAATGGATAATGAATATATTCTGTCAGCAGAACTGCCTGGGCAGAGCCCCTGGGGCATCTCAGGGGGCTGTGTGCTGACAGGGAGGGGCACACATGTTGTGCTGATTTACTGATGGAGTGATTGTGTAATTAGGTAATCAATGGTGAGGAGAGGACTCTGTGTGGACAGCTAATTTGATACAAATAAAGACCATACAAGTAGAAGGCTCATATTCCGGACAGTGTAAGATGAGATTTTGGTTTGACTTCATTATTAGTAAGTTATTAGTGATGCATTCCAAAAGTCTGATGGTGGAAGTCTAGTTCAAACTTTACAGTGACCTATTTTCACAACCTTTTTACAGTTACAGTATTACCTGTGTAATTTAGAAAGCTCAAATTTTCTACCTTGATTAACATAAAATTCACCTTGGTTGGTGCTACAGCTGCAGTTGTACTACAGCTTTTAACATTTCACACAGAGGTAAAAACCAGTTGTGATAAAAACTTGAAACATCTTTAAGCATTTACTCTATATTTACTCTGTTCTCACTGAAAGCATTTTGTAATAATTACTTTGTTCTTCTGAGTGACAGTATATTTAAACAGGAAATGTAGAGGGAGAAGGTTTACATCCTCAATTATTGTTATAAATGATACATACATTTGTGATAGAAGTGGCTTTTGCTAGAAAAATATGCTACTTTTTTAACAGTCAGATGGTTGAACTCTAGTAAAGGTGATGAATGATTATTAATTCATATTTCTGTCCTTTTCCTAATTCAGCCTGGCTGTACAACAGCAGCTTCTCCCTAACCAGCCCCTCTGGCCCTGGTTCCATGTTAGTGTGACACTGACACTTGGCTTCACATCCCTCACTCAGCAGAGCTCTGTCTAATCCAGGCACTCTGGGATGTGGGAATGCACCTGCCTGGTTTCCAGTCCTGGTAGTGGCAGTGTCTCCACTGGGGTTTTGGCATCCATAGGAACTTCCCTGCTGTGTCTGTGAGAACAAGTTCCAGTCAGGGTTTGGCACCCATGAGGTTTCCTCCCAGGACTCTGTCAGGACATTGCACTGATGTGGATCTTCAGGGAAAAGCATTATTTCCTCATTACTCAAAAATATAAGGTAGGAAGACAATTACATTGTGAACAAGGGCCAGCAAACATGGTTGTCACTTACACCAGGTTGTTTCATCCATGGCAAAGAGAAGCAGATGGTTTCTGCTTCATTTTCTGCCTTTCTCCCCCTGCAAGCCTTTGCCAAACCGTGAGATTCCCACTGACACACTGGGCAGTCACATTTACTCAGTTCCCTCAGCTCCCCTGTCTTTACTATGGACATGGGATCTTCTTTGATGCCAGGCTTTAACCCTGGAAAGAATAATCCATTCTAGCCAGAGGGAAGCAAAAGAGAGAACATGCCTTAACAAAGCAGGACAAATCCTTTTTTAACTTTTCCCTACCACATTCCTTTCAGATTTCATTTGGGGCAACTCTGTAGTACAAAGGGCACAATAAAGAAGCAAATGGAAAATCAAAGCATTTTCATAACAGGTACTGCAGATTTTTCTCAGTTTCCCACAAGCAGAAATGTCATGAAGAATGATATCATTTTGATTCTAACACGCTTTTCCCTGTACTGTCTTAGATGGTACACAAACCTCTGGACAGTGCTGCAACTATTTGGAGTTACACACTGTTATGTGGCCAAGTATTTCTATCCTGTTTAAGGATGCAGATATAGAACATGCTGTGTTTAGAGCAACCTAAACTCCACTATTACAGGGTTTAACATCTCCTCTCTTTCTCCCCACCCCTGGCCCTGTGCACCCATCACACATATACATTAATACCTAGAATAAAAACAGGCTACTACTTCTCTTTGTGTTTTTCCATCTCTTTGTCCCTTTTCTACACCCTACTATAAGCTAAATACTCATAAGACCCTTATGCTACAAATCCTTTGCTGCTATGAATTTTTGTAAAGAGTTATTACAGTACCCTGAGAGTTTTTACTTGGCCATTGGTTACTTTCCTTACTTAAGGCTTTACTGGGCTTTCTGAATGGTGAATTTTCCTTTCCTCAGCTCCTATTTAAATTATTCCCTCTTCCCAAATCATCTCTACTTTCCCTCAGTCCTGAGCAGTAGAACAGGTACATCTGCTGCTTGACAGGCACAGAGCAGGGATTGCTGAACCAGTACAAGCCAGCAATTCTTCAGCTCTAAACTGCAAAGAGCCTGGGCAGGACCTCTCACATGTGCTCCTGCTTGCATTTCTTTCCTGACTGAATTTCCCAGACTCCAGAGATCCAGCACTGACAGCCACTGTCTGAAATTAAGACTATCCCTCTGTTACAGAGTAGTGATTAATGCAAACAGGATTTATACAGAGACTTAACTAAGACTCTCAAGATACCCTTGTGACATTAAGGAAACTGTAAATCACACTGTAGTGGTTTTGGTTGTTTGGGGCTTTTCTTAATAGCATCATTTAACCTGTCCCTTGCAAGGTTGAAACCAGGCAAAAGTGTGTTTATATATAATGTACTGTAAATTTTAGATTTTGGCATATCACTGTTGTTTTTCACTCAGTTCCCAAATAAGGTTATTTCTCTCCATAGTAAAGTCTTGACAAAGATTCTAATTAATTTCAGAGAAAAACTAAGGGAAAACTAAATTTTCAAAGTAAATCTCCCATATTTATTCACAACCATGACTAGGAGATATCAACCATTTTTGTTTAAAAAGCCCTTAAAACTCTTTAGGAGTATCTGACTACTGCACAAGTGAAAAAAAAAAACATTTCAAAAGCCATCATATACAAGGTGGATTTGCTAACAAACATAGACTAAAGTAATGCTTTCCTTAGCATTCCAGCACATTCCAGCTGCAGGGAACTCCATGTAAGTGGCAATGCCATTATCAAGGGGAGCTGATGTTCTTTGAATGGTGTCTGGCAATGGGGCACATTATTTGTGAGGATAATGAGATAAAACACATTTCTAAAAGACACTAGGAAATAAAATCTCCTATTTATTGCTAGAATTAAAACAAGCAGAGTCAAAGTGCCTCACAAACCCGTGTATCTCAAGCACTTCACAAGCAGTAAGGGTAGTCTTTGAAATCCAAAGTTTATCACCTTATCCCTATGAATTTCCTACCCCATGAATCCTGTAGATCCTCTGAATTTCTGCAGGATCTCAGGGTTGCTCTGGAGCCAGACCTTCATGAGATGGTGAGGATGTCCTGGGCAAGCAACACACATTCCTCCCTTTAGGAATCATTCAGAAGCAAAGTGTGCTCTGATGCTTTACAAAATGTGGGGGAAAGCTCTTCCTCAAGACCAGAGAGACCAGTCCTCACATACAAGACTATGCTCAAAGCACCGAGAAGGAAGGGAGGAGAGGAAAAAAGAACGCACTGAGTAGATAAATACAAAAGGAAAATGAAACTGAGGTGGATGTGGATAGAATGAGTACAAAAACGTTAACCCAGCTGTTATTATTTCTGGTGAAGTTTGTTATTTTTAAAGTACCTGGAGGAAACCTTACAAAGCCTTAACTTAAATGATGTGCAATGTTCTCTGGCAGATCTTTATTACCAGGTTACTTCATTATTTGCAACTTCCACACTGCTCAGTGTGGATTTTATAATTAAATCATGGACAATATTTTTTCAAACACCTTAAAAAATCAGGTTTAAATCAGCTTTAGCAAAGGACTCAAATGCTGAGGAGGAGTAACTTGGGAGTATTATAAAATAGGATACATAATATTAAATAAACAATTATACTAACAATGAAACAAAATATATTAAAATATTTCAAGTAAAAGATCTTTAAACCTGAAATTAAACAGAATTTAAGTGAATCAGACTGTTTCCTTCAACACAAAATTACTCAGTATAAAACACAGAGCTTTGTAGAAAATGGCATTGCAAAAGTTCTTCTTTCCATGGAGATTCTTTGAGTTGATTAAAATTGAAACACTTCTTGTTCTTTGGTCCCTTTGTATGAACACAGGGCTTCTTCACTTTTAATCATCTTCAGTGGTCAATATAGATCTCGTCCTCTTTCAACATTCTTAAATTTAGAGACCTTTTTATATGCACAAGGATATGTTACATTTTATTGCTGAAAGAAATGCATGTTTTTGTGAGCCTCTCTAACTTGTAGTGGAAGCACTGACACCTGGCATGGGGAGCTCCACCTTCAGTTTCTGTGGTTTCATAACAGATTATCCCAAATACTGCAGGTTGCTGCTATTTAATAGGGACTTTAATTATAATTACTGCTCAGTAGTTAATATTTCATGTCCTTAATTCAGCCCTCGTGTCACCCATCCCAATAGTTTTGGATCACCCTGGGACTGTATTAGGCAGCTGTTCTGCCAATTCTGCAGCAGTGTCACCAATTCAGTGCCACCTTGGTGCTTCCTTAATGCCATCTCTCTAACCTCCTTTGGACAACTGGAGAAAATGTAGGTAATTCCACACAAAAAAAAAAAAATCCAGATCTAATGCATTTTGTAATTTGTACATGGCAGGGAAATATATTTTTCTCATCTGCCTCTATTCATCAGAAATGAAAAATGGATTACTTTATCTCCTGCTTATGTCTGAACTTCATCTGAAAAACAGAGGACATTCCTAATCCCAAAGGATTAATCAGAAGGGGGGAATGGCTATTCTACACTTTCTGCCTCAGTCTGGTATCTCTGCTAAGCCACAGCAGGCACTGCCCATGGAAAGTCTTTCCTTCAGCTCCCATACCCTAAACAGTTTTGTCCTTGCCAGTGAGGAAGAATATATGTTATGGCAAAGTGTGAGCTAGAGATTATTTTTAATGGAATTTTTCATTGCTAAGGAAGTAATGATACAGCAGCCTCCCAGCACAATGTCTCCTTCTGGAGATGAACTGTCATTTCATTCATGTCATTCAAACAGCAAACTTTCCTTCCTTTCCCTAGAAAACCAAACCCTCAGTGTTCTCATCATTTGAGAACTGTACCATTTCCAAAGAGGCCTAAGACAACATTATTGCATGCCACAAATCACTCTTGCAAGTTCAAATGATGAAATGCAAAATGTCAAACCTACAGTTTTTTCTTGTCAAATTGATGCTCTTCTACTATACCTTTAACGTACAACTTACATAACTTCCATCAACTCACTGGATTTCTTGAAGGAAAAAAGGCAGTTATGTTAGGCCTTTCTTAAATGCCAAAGAAAGCAATGTTAGAAATATTTCCCTCTGCAAATCCTCCCAGCATTGTTTTGAAGAACAAGCCACCACATAACAGTGTCCACAATATTTCCCTTCTATGGGCTTACAAATGTACTGGGTTTGGAATAACTCTTCTAAAGTTCTGAACATGTTCTCTGAGCAATCAACTTGGAAAAATCTCATCTTTACACATTCAGAATTTCATGGCAGCCTTGCTAAGGGTGTTGTATTTCACAGAGCTGAAGTGTAACAGGGGTAAAATAACTCATATCACCCAAAGCTCCACCTCAAGGATCAACTTCACTGGGCATTTCATGAACTATTTCCATTAAACTGTTAAAATATTGAACATAAACAACAAATTCATTATCATCAGAGGTTTTCAATCCACAATTACCTAAAAATGCATTTATACTGAGCACTGCATAGGCATAAATATAAATAATATTAACCCCTTTGCAGGATCTTTGCAATGAGATTCTGTTCATTTTTAACCCCCAAGGGAGCAGAAGCACTCCAGAACACCCCTGATTTGAGTGGGTACAGTCCTATACACTTGAAGATAAGATGGACCATAATTGCTTTGCTGAGTCACATAATGATTAAAAATAGACTTATGCACTGAAAGTATTTATAATTCAATTTCAAACAAGACTCTGCTCCTTAGGCTCCTACATTAACTCTTCTACAATGACCATTTCCTGAAATCTGTCTCTATCTTTTTGTTGGTATGAAAATATAAAATGGTTTGCTGTCTTCATTTCCATCTCAGAGAATGTGGTGAATATTTAAGGAAACCTATTTCTTCCTCTCTAACCTCCATTAGGATACACACGCCAGATTTGTGCTTTATTTCTTCCTTAATTTCTGTTTTACATGGTGGGCTAAAAGCATTTCACAGGTGTTTGCTGGAACTCATTAGACTATTTGGAACTCCTTCATGCTCTCTAAAAGGCAATTAAAATGTGTCTGCAAATTACCTCATGTGGTCTGAAGCACAGCTGCCTCTTATCCCCCTGTTACTCCGCGCTGTGTCCAAACAGAACAGGAAAGCTGCTTTGATACCTGCAGTTTACAAAGGCAAAGCATGCCTTCATGAGTGACAAAAATGCTCTGCATGCTTCTTAAGTCTTCAATGTAATTGCCTTTGTGTTGCCACAAAAAAAAAAGTTTATAACGAGCTCGGAGACAGAACTAGTTAATTAAGGAGGTAACAGAGGCGATGAGAAACCAGCGAGTACTCAAGGCATTCAAAGAGTACTTGCTGCATGCACAGAAAACCTCAGTAAGTGCAGGTAAAGCAGATGTGATTGTAAATGGCTAAGATGCTTGGGATAGTATTTCTTGTTTCTGCTTTAAAAGGAGGGGTAAAAAAATCCATTATTCCAGCAGGTACACTTACAGAACTTATTATTGTTCTGCACTTATTTGGCAATTAAAAACTCAGTTTGAGTTTGTATTTTAGTTACTTCTCAGAAAGATCAAACCTGCTAAAATAAAGACATTTTTACTGCTCTCTCAGTCCTTACTGAACTCTCCTGTTCATTAGAAATTCTGCTCAAGTAACTATTGAATGAAACAAACCTTTTTGCTTCAGTTTTGTCGAGTCTATTTTGTTACAAAGAATGAGCTGTTTATGACACTGAACATTTATATTTTCCCATGAGATGCTGACAAATTACAGTAAAATCCAACAAGGTTTTTGATAATTTGCTTTCCTATATGCATTTGGCAGTTCCAGAGTGGCACAGTGTTGAGTCTAAAGCAGAAAGGTGCAGCTCCAACATTTCTGTCCAGCAGCAGAAAGGAAAAGGCATGTCTGGCCTTTTATCCTCTGGGGTAACACAGTGTCCAGAAGAGCTTCCAGGCAACAGCCCCATCCTTGTATGTCCCTTCTGTTCCCAAATTACTGACATAAATGGCAGCAAGAAGGGCTGCAAATCCTTTAACCCTCCTTGTATCTCCAGCACCCAGCATTTGTAATTTACTTTGAGCTCTAATGATTTTCTTGGCCCTTTCCAGCTATTGCTGACCCCCCATCCCAACCTACCCCAATATTCTCCCACATTTTCTAACCATTCAGCCGAGATCTCCACTGGAGCCTCAGCAGCCACAACACTCCATTCCACCCAGCTGCAAGAAGCCTGAACACACCTGTGTTTACTCCAAACAAGCTGCCACCTCTCCCATTTCTCAGCTTACTCTCTCTCCTTCCTTTCACTCTTCTCGTAGTCCTTAATACTCATCCCCTTTTTGTTCCTTTCTTCCAGTAAACCATAAAAGATGCATAAGTAATTTCCATGCATTTTAAACTAAGCAATGTCTGGTAGTTACAAACCAACATCCTGTTGCTTACCGGGAAACTTTCTGAGCCACGCCAACTGCTTTGTGGTCTCAGGAAGCCTCCTGTGGAATGTGTGGGTCTAAAGGCAACCCGAAAGATATTCCACTTTGTAAAGTGCAGACTCAGAGTAGAGGTGAGGGCAGCTCCAGGTTACATTGCAATTCTTAACATGTAGGGGAGACTTCAGGGTTACAGCAAGATCCATCTGAAGAATAAAGTGCAGTCTAGAATGTAACACCCAGAGAAATTGCACAAACCAGCCCAAACCTTTGAGTGTGATGCCCAAACTGGAGTGTGAATCATTTGAGGAGACTCAGTAGGACAATATACTCAGATATGAAGCCCCAACAAAAAAGGAGCCCCACACAACATTGTATTTCTGGCCCCTGAGCCTGCACAGCACAACTGTGAACAAACAGCACGTTCTTCTCAAAAGAGCCTGAGGGATAACCTTGTCTTTTCTGAGAATACAAAATTATTAGCCTTGTCAGAGTCTTACAGGACATCAAAGTAATTATTTTGGTTGCTGATTTCACATCTGTGTTCAATGATCAGAAAAAGCACTTATTACTACATCATTTTCAACCATCAGATTTACACAAAGAAACCTCCGTAAGCTTGGAGGTGTCAAATAATACACTTATTTAAAAATTCTTAGAGATACTGTCTTCTGAATTCCTACAGCACCTTGTCTAGCTGTTTACTAAATATATTGCTGTGGCTCAGGATTATGTGCAGTAGTTATTATACATTTATCCAGCTTTCAGAATCACTAAAGAAATTAAAAGTTGTATTTCAGCTTTAGAAGACTGAACAGTTCTTCCCAGTAAAAGAAAAGAAGGAAAACTCTACCAATAGATAAATTATTTTCCTACATGGCAACTGAGTACAAAGGCCTTTCCAAAGTTTTGGAATAGAACTAAGGAAAGTTCCTTTAAAACAGAAGTATTCTGAAACTTTTGAACTTCCATCTGTGCTCTGTTGAAGTACAGCCAGTCCCAGGTCAAGATGGACAGACACACACTAATTGATGTTAATTACACCAACTAAATATATTTGTAATTTTGTAACTAAAATTCACTCCCAATTAAATACAAGAAGTAGTGATATGACACTCACAGTAATTACACTCTTTTCAGAACTGCCGAAATTTTGGGCTGTCATTTTGTAAACTCTTCCATGACTTTAGTAGTGACAGTTTNNNNACAGTTTGAACTTCCTTGCTTTGAATGCAAATTAAGATCCTATTGTTACCTTAATGGCAATGGTTTAATTTAAGGGCCACACATGTTGTGTCATACAAGTAATACAGCACATTTGGTACTGCCAGGACTCTAAGCCTTCACTTGTTAAACTTGTAGCAAAGTCATGTAGAAGTTTCACTGACTAAATCTCAAAGTTCTCTACCTATGACTCACTTAATTATCAGCTCCATCTGTAGAAGGATGATTCATGTAAATGTCTTGCAGGATCCATTTCTCAAAAAAGCAAAATTTCCATTTATTTTAGAAATTAAAGATCAAAAAATGGACAGAAATTCAGGAAAATAGTGCCCATTTTCATTCCAATTTGGTTTGCTATAATTTTCAGCAGTGTGTATTTTTAGACTTGAAGGAAACGCATCAAAGAAAAAAGTTTGTAATGTTCATAATGAGTAAAGAAAAATAAAGTTATGCCTTCATTCTGTTGATACCTGTCTAGTTACTATTCTAACCTTACCTGCTTCAGGGTGTCAGTTTGCACCAGACTGCTCACCTTAGCTGAACTTTTTGGGAAGTGTGCCATCCATCCTTTCTGTGTTTGGGTAATAGCTGGAAGAGTTGGAGGAGCTACAGCTCCTACATACCACCAACTCCAGTGAGGCTACTCATATGCTTTCAATTATGTATTAAGTATGTGCTGAATCATGTTAAAAAGATCTTTCTCTTCATGTTGAATTAAATAACATTTATTCCTCTTCATCCTACAGATGTATCATTTTCATTTCACTGGAGACCATTCCACATATCTCAGATAACTGTTACTGGCATGTTCTCCTCCACCCTCCCAAAATGACACCACTTGTCAAACTGACTGACATAACTTAAATAACCTTACCAGATACAAATTTATAGTGGAAATACTGAAAAACTTATACAGATGAATGCCTGGTTAAAGAACAAACCCAACCTGATTGCTTCCCCTACGGGGTTCTTTTTTGGTATAAAAAGAGTATATAAACCAAATGTCTGCTGCCAATTTTGTGCTTTTACAAGCACTAACATTTTAACAGCAGAAATGTTAAATATCAAAGTAATAGATGAGCATTCCACTAGAAGGCAATTTCACTAAATACCACAGGTATTAATCTTTCTGAATCTTAATTATACCCTTTTGACATATTATCCTTATGTGACCTTTCCCGCGGAGCTGCAGGAAGGGATGTGAGGCAGGCAGGCAAAGTGGGTTGTGCCTCCAGCAGCCACACTTCAGTGTGCTGCCCACCAGGACCGCACACACAGGGGGTGCTGCCCACCAGGACCGCACACACAGGGGGTGCTGCCCA
>JAOXXN010000191.1:13457157-13470661 GCA_026770055.1 Myrmophylax atrothorax
CACTGATAAGAATAATATAATCCTCACAAGGTTCTGAGGTAACAGTATTTGCATTAGCAGTCACGTCATAACTGGGCAAGGAATACTATGAAGAAAATTGTTTGAATGCTGTTTGGTACATGACACATCTTTTACACTGAATTTGGACTGTTAAAACTGTAATTTTTATGCTGCAGTAATGCAAATGCTGGGGTTTAATTTCCTTAATTTTGTTTTCAGAAAAAATCTAAACCCTCTTTGCTGCTTACACAGCATATCTGCTTGTACACCTGGTGCTGGGACACCACAACACCACCAGAGCAGCCAAGAGGAGGATGAACTGCTCCTCAGGACCCAACAGTCTCATTAGACATGGGAAAAAAATCATTCGGGTTATGGTGCAACTCAACAAACCCTGCCCCAGTGCAGAGGGGAGCGGGAGAAGATTGGCAGGCACCCCTGAAAGCACCACCTGGTTTGGGGGACTCGTGCTAGGATTTCTTCCATGTTAACTGCTGGGTTTGGATCTGTTCTTCATCAGCACTGGAATCCAATCTCTTTGAATGTTTCTATCAGTCAACAAACATTCTGCAGTCAAGTTGTCAGCTAATTCAAGTTGGATGTAAATACTCTTAATCCTCCTTCATCTCTTTAGGACAAATATACTTAGATGCACAAATTGCCTCTTAGCTTTCATTTAGCATCACATTCAAATCATTTTTTCAGTCATCACCTTTAAATCAGAACTTTAAACAATTCTATTTAAAATTATTTCTTTTTGTGTATTCTTTTCCTTATCACTGCTGATTTCCAAGACTGCATGTGCACCACAGCCTCAACTCCCTCCTAATCACAGTCTGCTCCTTCTAAACTACAGGCACAGGAACAAAGCAGTGATTCTGTGACATCAAACTCACTCATGCAGTAACAAACTGTGATGCTACAAATACTTGATTGTGCCAACCTGGAATGAGGCACAGCCCAGAAAGGATGATGAGAACAGAAATGTCTTTTCTTATGCACTCCACTTGGTAATTAGCTGCAGTGGCCAAAGGCATGGAGCAGCAAACATGGTGCTTCTCTAGTTTAAAACAACTTTGTGAATTAAATTCTGTCTGGAATAGCCCATGATCAATAAAACTGTGGTCATTTGCCTTGGTGTAACTTTACTGAAAATTAAGGTTCAAGCAAACCATTGTTTTAAAATATTTATTATGCAAACCAGTGTGAAATGGGTGCAACATAAATTGCTTGGGGCTTAAATTTTAAGCTTGGAGGTAAACATGGAACCATCATGTGATGTAAATCAAACTCCCAGAACACTGAAGGCTGATTTACACCAGCTGAAGACCTACCTCCATGTATTAAATCAGTCTGTGCACAGAGTGATCTCACAGTAGTAATGAAATCACAGAGATGAGAGAAACAAGCCCAAGTTAAAAGAAAACAAACAGAATGATGCAGGCACATTCAAAAGCTGTTTAATATCTTTCACAAGAAAGAGGCACTGGGGAATGTCCTACCTCTGCTGCCATTCATCCTGCAGTAACTAACCCTCAAACGGTGTAAAACAGGACAGCACCAACCCCCTTGTATTTGTAGCTCCTCCTCAGTGCTCTCAGTGAGTGCCCAAGGACAGGTCCCCCTGCCAGCTCTGCCCTGCCCTGCCCTGGGACATCCCTTTGCTTTCCAGTGCCTCACACACCTGCTGGATGAAGAACACAAGCACTCAGGGGAAAGCTTCACCCCAGGCTCCTGGCAAACACTTTGTTTAATGGAACTAAACAGCATCTACTTCAAGGCACAGAGATAATGCAGTCTTGATTTTGTGTAGAGATCCGAACCTGGAAGGAGCACAGGTACACTTTATGTAAATGTTTGCCTAACTGATTGCTAAATCCAGCCAGGAGAGGCTCTTTCCATGATTTGTATAGGTTTTACATCTACTTCTACTCAGCAACTGAAAGGGACGCAGCTAGAAAAGTTCAAAATGTGAAGTAAACCAGGATAGAAATTACATCAATTATGAGCCAGCCAAAAAAGGAGAGAGAGAACTGAAGGACTGAACAAGGGAGTAAAAAGGAGATTAAATTAATAAACCAGACATATAGTTAAGTATTTCTGTAATGTTTTTCTCGTCCCTTAGTCTTGCCACTTTGTTTATGCTGACGGTTCTACATCCTTCTTCTAACTCTGCCTGAATGAGACAACAGATGCAATTGCTTTGCATGATCATGAAAAAATGATTTATAAGAGTGAAAGTTCTCTTCCTACCCAACCCCCAGAAGAACAACCATACATTCCCCAGATTTAGATGCAGATACTCAAACAGTCTCTCTTCTGAGTAACCTGAGACGAATTTCAAAGCAGAAGTGTGGAAGATGTCACAGCATCACATTCCCCCTGAGCAGCAGCAGGTGAACCTGTGGACAGTGAGTTTATTTTGCTGCTGCCGTCAGTGGCTCCCTCTCTACCCCCCTTCCTAAGCAAACATTCAGGACTAGAAATCTCAGAAAATATAAACCATTTCAACCATTTCAGACCTGCTTCTACTAGATATTTTAAATTCACCAAAGAGCTGGTGTCAAATTATTTATTTTTACATGTTTTTTTCCAAAGACATGCTCCTACCCAGGTTTCAGTTGTTTAGATCACTGCTGGCTTTAGACACACCCCTGGGAATTACACCAACCATATTGTCATACTTAAAATTTCATGTGATACCAACATGACTACATTTATGTCCAAAAGCAAATGTTTCCAGCTAGAGACAGAGAGAAAAAAAGCAGAATGCCAAATGGAGTAAGTGGGGAGGCTGCTGTGTGCTACCATAGCACTAACAATCCTGCAGTACTCTGCTTTCTGCCTTTCCATAATTTAGCAGTGGTTTAAAAATACAAGAAAGAAAAGCAGAAAGGAAATATGAAGAGGCCCAAAGTCCACACTAGAAAAATTCTAGTTTCACACCTAACAATAAAAAGGATGTCCACCCAGGTACACACGTTGTGTGTGTACATACCATTTCTGTCATTCAGCTCATGCTCTAACTCCATGTGCCCCTTTTGCACCTGCTCCAGAAGCACAGCCCAACAGAGCTGTCAGGTGCTTCCATAGCTCCTCCTGGGTTATACCTATAAGGAATTTGAATGTTTAAGTCTGTAGATTGGAGTATTCTATAACATCCAGAGAGACTAAGCTGTATCAGGACACAGTTCTCATGGCAGAACACAAGTTCTCATTCCTGTGGATGATCATGATGTATTTCAGGGACACAACAAAGCTCATGTGTCAGAGGGTTATGGACAACATTTTAGGAAGGAGTTCTGCAAGGAACCACTGTGAAAGAGAACAAAAAAGACCGCAGTGGTGGAAAATATCCAATGCAAAGTAGTGGATATTTCTTCTAGGTTAGAAAATGACAGCACACAGGGAGAAACCTAATAAATTATCATATCCTATTTTTATCAACGTGGTCAAAATTCCCTCCGAACAGAATTTACTTCAACAGCACAAAGTATTACAATTCTCACTCAAGTCTTGTCTTCAAAGATCTTTTAATCTTATTTAGTGACCTTGCTTTTAAGGCTGTGGCCTACTTGGAATTACTTCTTTGCCTGCCCCAGAGATGATATGAACATACAGAAGTGTATTCAAGCCACAAAATTGACTGCAATAACATAATACAACTAATACATTTAACCCTGCACACCCATGTACTTTAACCTAACAGTGTAATTTTAGCCACACTAGTCAAGAATCTGTAGAATCAGCCAAGTACTTTTCACTTTCTTTTTATCTCTTTCAATAAAGACAATACTCATTGTTTCAGATGTATTTATGCTGGGCCATATTCTCCAAAAGAGTTCAGGGATATTTACAAAAGCCCTACCACAGACATTTCTTATTTGTGGCATCACAGCCACCAGCTTTAGGGCGAGGGATAACTGCAAGTGACACAGCAATGCAACCAAGTATTAAATGTTAAAAAGGTTCCTCTAATGGCTTCTAAAATAGTAGTGGAAGGCAGATCTCATCAGAGATAATATATGGCATTTACAGTAAGCAGGCATTTAAATTTGTTATCTAAGATAATGGGAAACCCAATATTTATGGGGAGAATGAAACACAGTATTGTGCACGTCCCATATAGACCCTCAGTAACCTCAACTGCATCCTTGACGTCTGGACCAGCATTCTGCAGCTCAGAGATTGCAAACTGGCCTAATTCCAGCAAGTGTTATGAGAGTTACAGAATTCAAACAAGGCTTCCTCATCTGAGTGGTAACTGAACAGCAAGTCATTGAGGAAAGGTGAAAGCAAGCTTTAGTTTCAATTTTAATGAACATATACTTCGATGAAGATACAGGAGAACTCAATGCCTTCCAAACAACTCTAAATATCTGTGTGTTTATGCATTATTGTAATACACTGGTATGTGCATTCATAGTTCATGCCTTGCTTTAGAAACTTTTGGTTTTGCATACATATATGTTTCAAATATAATACCAATAAAGTGATATGTGGACAATGTTCTAAAACTGACATGGCAATTAAAAAAATTACTTAAAAGAATGGAGCCCTGAAAATGTACTTATCAGTTTTACAGGAAATGCATCAAAATTCAGATCACACTAAGCTAAAATGTGTGATGCAATACCTGTGTTAACTGGTAATTATAAGCAGGGCAGTACTTTTTCAGTGTTGCTGTCCCAGGTTATCCGACGAGTGTCTGCTACGACACAGCCCGGCAGGGTCTGGCACTGCTGTGACCAGCAAAATAACAGTTTGCAGCCAACGTTTTTTAAAAAAATAAATTATATCTGACTCCCAGCTGTGATTAGAATGTCAGTTACAGCTGCTGCCTTGTTCTAACACCCCCACACATCTCAGCTCACAAGGACAAATTCAGTGAGAGAATGCCCTGCATTCATTGTGTAATTATCAACTCACACCCCTTGGAAAGAGAGCACAGCTCAACACGGGTAGGACTGAACACACCACCATGAGATTGTGGGCTGGAACAGGTGAGCACTTCCCTACTGTACTTAATAGACTATTACAAAAGGATGCCAATGGGAATATAAAGTATTTCCTTTATCTTGACTTTCTATAGAAAGATGTATCATTGGAAAGTTGTATGATTCAGATAAGCTGAAAAAAAAAAAAGCAAAAAGGAGTCAAATGCTGGAGGAGGAGGGCCAAGAACTTGCCCGTGAGTTGGCAGGAGGCCAAGAGCACCTCTGCTGGGGAATATGCAACTTTAATCTTTATTATGGAATGATCACAAATGGACTGTTTCAGAATACCATCTGTTCTCACTGAAGCATTGGATCAGCAGGCTGCGTGCTTCAGTCTGTCCTTCACCTCAGATTTGGGTTTTCAGCAAAGCTCCCCTTTTGGAAAGGGAGGGTTTTAGAAAAGGAGCCTTTTGGAAAGGCTGGTGTCGTAGCAAATTTAAATTTCATTTATCTGGGTTTTTTTTTCTTTTTAATTCTTACTTTTGCAGGGTCTCTATTTTGACCTTCCACATTTCTCTGAGGTAAGCTCCAAATAGAATCCTCATAGTAAGAAAGAATTTACTTCTGATTTCTCTTTTCCCTCTGCACAAAACTAAATGTTTTTACCAGCTGTAGTGTCCAGACAAGGTCTAAT
Organism: Myrmophylax atrothorax; assembly: GCA_026770055.1. Taxonomy (NCBI): domain Eukaryota; kingdom Metazoa; phylum Chordata; class Aves; order Passeriformes; family Thamnophilidae; genus Myrmophylax; species Myrmophylax atrothorax. Next base: position 13,462,789 of record JAOXXN010000191.1, read on the forward strand.
CAGTGTAACATTCCCCCCAGCAATCATTCCAGCAAATCACTTCGGTCAGATGTATCTGTGCATCTACAGGGCATGTGTACGAGCAGATCTGAATTTAATAATCATTCCAAATGTTAATATATAAAACATGGCCAAGAAATCCTTGTCACAAATGGTATTCAAAAGGACTTGACTCAGTTCAGCTCAGCCATCCCTGTGTAGAGGGCACTCCCCAGCCCAGCTGGCTAAGCCACTGCAAAGCCATTAGCCCATCAGCAATTAATCACTGCTCCTGTTCCACATCTGGCTGGAGATGTAATACTGCAGCTGAACATGCTTCTGGGGTGTCAGCCCTCCCAGGAGGGGGAAACAGAGGAGAACAGAACAAATCCTTTCAGCTGAAATAAAGATTCAGAAAGATCTTTGAAGGATTAAAAGCTGGGAGAAAGAAGCAAAGATTTATCAGCACAGTGAAATGTAACAGAGGCATCAAGAAATGCAGGGGATGTGGAAGAGGGCACAGCTTGGCTAAGGTGTGATCTCCTCTGAACACTCCTGGGGGTGGAAGGTATGGATGTACCATGACAGTCTGACTGTAGGGATTGAGTGTTTGTCTGCAAGTTCCAAACTCAGTAAGGACACAAAGAGATCTCTTAAATTCAGTCTTTGAATTAACACAGTTTAACTGCATGTCTTGCAAGTCCAAGTGAGTAGCTCTTTCAAAGATTTAGAGTTTCAAATTTCAGTCTGTAGTAAGAGTGATTTACCAGTAGAAGCCAAACCAACAGAAAATGAGAGATAAGCAGCCATCCTTAAGCACTGGGTACCCAAACATTCTAAAGAGTATTTGGGGAATATTTGGGGAAGCTCAGAATTACCAAAGTATTCAGAGAGTAACAGGATCCTCTCCCCATAAAGCTCCACAGGCCACAATGCAGGGAGCACCACAGGGCATTTGGGAAGAAGCACCTTCTGAAAATCACTGCTAAACCATCTCACCAGATGCAGGAATTTATCAGTACAAGGGCTGAAGCCACAACACTTTTGTGAGAAACCCAGTGATGTTGAGCACATGCTCCATTTTCCCTCCTTTTACTGCACATAAAGCAACAGGAAAACATTCCTGTGGTGTTACAGTCCAGTCTTGCCAACATTGATCCACACATACATGAAGAATGACATCAATGTGTAAATCTATCAGCTGATAAATCTTCTTGCCTCAGATAAGAAACTAGATCTGGCTATGCAAACTGACAGGAGGTTTTCTGAGAAACCTTCATGTTGGAGAGAGGAGAAGAAAAAAAAAAGACCTAAAAATAAGCACATTGGGGCATCAAGATAATTTTGCACGTAATTTTTAACATCTGAAGAATGAAGAAAACAAAATTATTGGTTACTTCTGAAAACCTCAGCTAAGTTCATGTATGCTACTGGTGCCTTCCTGGCACACACAGGAAGCACAGCCTAATGGGTGGAAGTTTTCTTTAAAAATCACAAACACTGTAAAAAATACAAACTCAGTTTTGTTCCCTCTGAAGTGCATGTGTTTTCTTTACTTTTTTTTTTCTGAGTGAGAACAAGCCTTGCATTTTGCCACGAAAAAAAATTGTAACAATTTTATATAAACCACGCACTTCAGAAAACGAATAAATGAAGTGAACATTCTCTATGTTTCCATTTTTAAAATTTTATTGAAGTTTTAGGGATTGCTAGACTATCAGCAGACAGAAAAAAATGACTTTTTTCTGTTCCCTGTCCTTCTCCTACTCCTGCCAACTTCCCTCCAAATCAACATCACAGTAAAGGAAATTGGAAATCATTTCAGGAATGGATTATTGACCTGGTTGATAAGCAAAATTACATCCTAACTTCACATTTCTTAAATGCAAAAATCTATAGAAAGATCATTCTCTGCAGAATCACATTTTTATTCTTTTTTTGTTCCTTGAGACCTCAACACCTAGTGCTTAGCTGCTTTAAAACAATTATTGTTGTCAAATGCAGACTTTCTGCTGAGTGTAATCAAAACCTTCTGGCAGCATTTCTACCATTTTCTCTTACTTACTGAGATGGGTGTGTTCATTAAGACAAACTTTGGAAGAAATTAAAAGCATGCTAATGAAATCCTAATTTGCAAAGGCAAAATGAAATTACTGTACTCTCTTACTAATGTGATTACGAAGGATTGTGTTCTACGTCTGGTTTTTCCACAAAGAACTTTTAAGCAGAGTCTTGTTTAAATCTGGGAATATTGCTTGTTTGAAGCTGTCCTTGTGCAATAAACACACTGGCAAAGAGAAGACAGCCAGGGAGAAAGGTGAAATTGTTAAGTGCAGGGGATGAAAAAGGATTTCAATAGGTTTAAATGTAAAAATAAAGAAGTTTTTAATGTACAGTACATGTTAAAGGATGGGAATCAGGCAATCAGGCAGAACCAAAAATTAAAAAAAAATAATAGAAGAAGCATGTAAATCATATTCCTCACTAGTACACCACTTGGAGTTCATCTTAATTTAGCATACAGATTGGAAGATCAGAGAAGTCCTGTCTTTATTGGTGTAAATGGCCATGTTTGCTGTGGCTTTAGCCAGCCAGGGCTATCCCTCACAGAACACGATTTATAGAACATGAGATGGAGTTTTCCCCCTTCATTGCCATAGAAATTCACCTGCTGCATGTTCTGCAGTCCCAGGGAAGGCATCTCCTCCAACACTCACTCCATTCCCAGAGCTCCACGGTGCTCCACTCCTTGGAACCCCTGTTGGATGGCCCAGGACACGCTGCTTTCCACTGGCAGACAAATGCAGAGGCTGCCCAAGGGCTGCACAGCAGGACAGTGTGGGCAGCTCTGGGCAAGGCAGTGGGGCTGAGCCATCCTGGGCACGGATGTGCCAGGGGTTGGCACAAAACCTGCCTGGATTTCCATGTCCCCTGGAACACACAAACTCTTCCCTGTGCCCACAAGACCGGAGGGTTTCTTGTCGTTACCTTGTTTTCGGGGTGAAATTAATGTAAGGTAGTGAGTGAATTGAGGATATTCTATGAATTAAACCCCAACTAATTCTATAGAAAATCTCATGAGATTATGAGATTTCAGGCCAACTGCCGTGCAGCCTCCCCCACACCCTCCCCAGTGTATGGCACACTCCCAGAGCCCACTGCTCCTGTGCAGGCACCAGGCACACCCGGCTGGGCACTGCCAGGTGTAACTCAGAGCACTCTGCAGTGTTTAAACTCTTAGAAACCACGGAGGGAAAATGAGCCAACTGCTGACAAACTAAGGGAACCAGGATGGGAAGCCAAGGGATGATTTAAACAATGGGTTTTCTAATTCAATGTCCTACAAGTGCCCTAAAATACAGAGAAAGAGCCAAAATCCAATGTCTTTGCTGTAAGAGGCAGCATTTCTGTCTACACTTCAGACATTCTTGCATTTGACAATGTTTCTTAAGGTCTTGCTGTCATTAAAAAGATAACTGAATGAAAGAAAGCTTTCTGAAATTAGATGATGCTAGATTATTTTTTTATCTAGATTAACTCCCTTATCCCTTTCATGTCCCAGATGCACAAATGCTTGCAGTGGCAGAGAGCAAGAGACTGAAATGAAGGGCCAGCTTGGAAAACAGGGAGCACAGATCATAGTTTTTTCTCCATAGCAGTTCTGAATCTGTGGCCCAAGACTCCTTGCTATTGAAAATCAGATCTTTTTAATCTTGTGCAAAATATTTGAAATCAGCCAGAGGTAATGATGACTATCCTTGAATTTATCCTTCATTATGCTTATGGAATCTTAATTAAATTAACTGTTTACTGTGCACATGCTCATTACAACTTACTGTGCTCTATTTAAAAAGAAAAAGAATCCTTTTCCTTTGGAAACACATGCTTTCATCAGCTGTCCAGGTGAAGTGCAGAATAAAGGAATTTTTAGCACATTATTGACTACAGTTTACTAAGTCAGTTGTATAATTTAGAACTCCAAGAACATACATCAGTGCCCTTAAATTAATCCCCTGGGTCACTACTGTATATATTGCAATGCACTCTCCCTTCTCTGACTCGTGGCCCTGAACCTCCATTCTGTGAGAGCCAGATGCTTTTCAACACCATTCACTTCCATAATATCAACCCCAAATCCAAGATTTGTTAAATAAGCTTCATTAAAAATTAATCAAATTCTTCCTTTTTCCACGTAATCACTACATTCATCTTCTCAAAGGATTAATACAACTTCCCAGCCTCTGGAAATAATACTGGACAGGCTTTTGCAGAATTAGCTGGAAAGTAAACTTTTTTTTTCCATCACCAATATTAATGGGGGTAAAAAATGAAAACTCCTGCAGTGCTGGCCTCTATGTACATCTCATGCCTTCTTGTTTTCTGTAATGTTGGGGAAAGCTGGAAAACGTGTGGTGAGTGTTTGCATGTGAATTAGAGTTAAGAAGAGAAATAAACCCAGATGATTAGTTACTATTATTACCATATGTGTCCAAGGCAAACCTCAGCAGCAGAAAACAAGGAGAAACAATATGGCTTTAAGCAATACAATGGCTTAGGAATTGCCAGAAGTTTTTATGCCCCAGAATATTCACTTGCTTAGGGATCCTGCAATTGTGCAGGTCAAAAATTCTCAGGAACCAGTAAATTGCATTTATTCTAAGTAGTGTACATTCCTAAATGGCTACACACGTGCAGCCTCCCTGCATTCCTCCCTCTAGCTGGTGCTGCCTATCCCACCCCTAGGCCAGCAATAAAGGCAAACATCTCCCCAAACCTGCAGCTTGCCAAAACATGCTTGCAGATGACCCACAAATACCTGCTCCCAAAAACACTTAGCAGAAAATTCCTTGATCAGTAACTGCATACAATGTAATGGTCATAAATTAGTACAATAGAAGGGATAGTGCTGAATTTCCCTGTCCTTCCTGATGGTTTGCAGGGAGCCCAGCACAGAGTACTGAGTGCTGAACATCAAACCTTCTGGATGATGCTGGAATTGCTTTCTGCACAGGAGCTCTGGTGTCTGTCATGGGAATATCAGTGGCAAGACAAGTCGTTCTAAGCAGCTGAAATAATCTTAGCTTTAATCAACAGTGCTGAAGGACAGTTAGATGTTTGCTTGTCCTCTCCCTAGTTTCAGGCAGTTTGGAAACAAGTGCTTAATATTAAAGAATTCATTTCTTTAAAACTGTTGTGCAAGAGAGATTCCCAGAGCCTTATTACTTGAACTCGCAGGCAGCAGTATTGCTGAGGCAGAGGATTTTACTCAGCCCCACGAAGCTACAGAGAAGGACAGATGCTGAAAACTCATCAAGGGAAGATTTGCCTACCCTGTTTGGACTCACATAAAATACCTGCTGCTGCAAAGGAGCTCTCAAGACATCTCAACTTGTCTGCTTTGCTTAACCACTGACAGAGCTGATGTCACTGGTTTCCATTAGGATTGGACAGTGTCTCCTGTCACTAGACAGAAGTGTCTCTGGCTGATTATAAATGAATGGTCCTGATGTGTTCTGAAGGAAGTTTCATTAGTCCTGTCCATACCAGGGGAAAGTTTAATTCTTTTGGAAAAGTGTTTTCTAACAAAGCTGCACTGTGTTAGCAAAACAAATTAGCTTGTCCTGGGCACTGCACTAACTGCTTTCAGGGGCACACAGTCTTCCCACTGGAAGTAAAAAAACAAAAACTCTATTGCATCCAGGGATCAAGGTTTAACTCTAAGTGTTTCCGACAGTGTTGTCAAGGAGAAGCATCCGAGAAATGCGTTTCACTCCCCACCGCCCACTCTGACACCTGAAAGAGCGAACACACCTCCTGATGGATTTGCTGGGGAGCTGCCAAGGCAGCAGAAGTGCACAGGCTTGGGCTCAGACTTAATTTGTAGCATAAATCAAGATCATTTGTATACCACAACAGTTGCAAAGTGGAAATTCAAATCTTGGAGCAGAGATGGCTTTGTATTTCTCAGCCACTGCCACTGGAGTTTGGAGTCAGTGAGAAATAAGGGAATTTGGTGAGCACAAGATTTTGAAGCATATTAAGTAATTAGGCAATCAGATTATTTCCTTGCCACAGTAATGTTATTTCCAGTGCAGGTACCTCTTGAAATGCCCCTGGAATGACCCAAAAGGGTCAGAGGAATGAACATAGGACAGTTCTCAAGTTTGTTTGTTTTTGTTTTAAACTGACCATCAATTTGATTGCATTGACACTCCAGAACATTAGTTACTATCTGATTATTAGTGATATATTTCTATAAGGACTGTGTAATTTAGAGTTTTTAAAATGGTGAATACACTTTAAAAGTAGGGATTTTACATAAAATACACAATTATATTAGTTGACTTATAGAATAATTTACTTTAAGTACAAACACTGACTTATAGAATAAGTTACTTTAGGTATAAACATTGAAATTAAAGAGTGTTGACAAGATTGTATTTACAGGTTGTGCCTATGACAGTGACAATCTCATTTAGAACTGCTTGTTCATGGGCTATTCCAGAACCTCTGCTGGAGAAGGACACCTTCCTCACAAAGTGGTTTAGGAGGATGGAGGTAGTTTACAGAGCCAGAGTTAGTTTGTCAACCTTTTCCCATTCCAAAACTTGGCAAGAGAAGTTCAGCAAGACAGAAGCACTTGTGCTGCTGCCCCTGAGAGAGGGGAGATTCATCTCCACCCCAGCGGGTCAGAGAGCTATTACTGAGCAGTTCCATTTTCTGTAATTCCAGAAATACTTCATTTTTTTCCTGAGACCTGTTTTGTTTCAAGTACAATGACAAAGGAATGGAGCTAAAGATTTATTTTGTATTCAACTAACATAACATCACAAACTGGCAGGAGATGGAGGTGCTGTTTTGTGTGTGTACCTGTCAAAACTTAAGCTACCCCACTGCAAGGTGAAGCTCTTTCAAATCCAAACAACATATTTATTAAAGCATATAACAAATGCGTGAAGCAACAAGCTGAACTTGCCCAGACCACTCAGAAAATGGACTTCCTTTACTGGTCATAGACAAAAGAAGTTTCTGGTGAGCACCCACAAAATAAATAAAAAGTCATAAATCCTGAGAAAATTTTATGATCCATAGAAGGCTGACACTGAAAATCTAGAACCTAAAAAAATAAATAATAAATCTCCTAATTCCTTTGGCAGGACTGTGATTTCAGACTAAAGACTGATTTGAAGATCATCTCTGTTCAGAGAGATAAAAGGTTATGTGACGAAAAGGAAAAAAAGATAAAAAGCAAGAATGCAACACCACCTCGGAACTTTAAGGCTATCTGTGATTTCACAGTAGCATGAAGAGGAATGCAAATGATCTTTCTGAAAGAAGAATAAAGACAGGTAAATCACAACTCAAAGCCCTCTAAGTTATTGCTATTTTAGCTTGAATTCTTCGTGCAGGAGGATGAAAGAAAAACTCTGTTAACTCATTCTCTTCATGGTGTGGATTCACATTTTCCTATCCAAGGCAGATCTCAAATATGAGGCTCCCAATATTGTGAAAAGAGGAGTATTTTCACAGTAAAAAGGTTCAGAACTAGGAGAGTACCAATGAATAAGATATTTTTTATAAATATATATACACAATATAAACACATAAACAAATATATATATGGGAATGTATCTATAAGTGTATATACTCCTAGAGGAACCACCCCCCTGGCTCTCTCTGTACTGATATTCAATTCTCTAACACTGCTTGCACCAGCATAACAAAACATTCAGAATTCATGCTAGTACAAAGAAAATGGGACTTCAGAAAATGAAAGTTCCTCTTAAGTCATTTGGACAAAACCCTGTAACAATGTGCCATTAGTATCCAGCAGTGGGCAACAAAGTCTGAACTAACTCATAGCACTCAAGGGAATTGGCCCGAATTTTACTGT
>JAOXXN010000191.1:13475566-13495244 GCA_026770055.1 Myrmophylax atrothorax
GGGGTGTTGAGATACTGTGAAAAACTGGTTTTCTTTGCACCTGACTTGAAGCTGCCTTGAGTCCAGGGTGATTCCAAAATGATGTGTAAGAATGAGGTGTTCCTCACCTCAGAGGGTGCAGATCTACCAGCTGAGCCCCAGGACAGCTCAACACCAACCCCCAGGAGACTGGGGTTCTAGCCTGGTTGCCAGAGTATCAAAAAGTGCTCTTAAAGTTGCTTAATGGAGAATTAGACAATAAAATCTATGGAAGCATCCTAAAGAACAGGTTAAGACAAAGATCAGGACAGAGGGAATTGTGTCCAGCTGTCAAGCTGTATTAAAAGAAAGCTTTCTCATGGCAGGATACTGCAGGGAACACCAAGGGCATTTGGGGGCATGTGAGACTTGAGTGTTGTTCATTATGCATGGAAAATAAGGAATGGTTTATTCGAAATAATACTAATAAAAGGGACATCGATTTAGAGAACTAGAAGGGTGCAAACTAGCAGAAGGAAACTGCTGATTAGCAAAGATTGAAACAGTAAAAGAGTGTTACCCAAATAAAAAGAATAGTAGAATAGTAGGAACAGTCTCTTTGTGAAAGACAGCTAAAACTAGTAGCTGTACCTACTTAAAAGCATCTGGAATTCAATCAAATGGCCTGTAATAAGCAGAATGCTCCAAAAGGCTAAAAGGCAATTCAAATTATGCTAGTTGAGCTGCTGGGATAGCCTTTGTCCCTGAAAGAATGGCCTCAGGTTGGGACAATCAGGAATGGGATCAATTAGTCCATGATATGAAAACCTGGAAGTCTTGGAAGTTGATTGACCCAAAAGCAAAGCAACTCGACCAAGAGACTGGGTGGTTTTGTCAGACTCAATTCATGGTGTAACAAAGGATTATATAAGTGAGGAGTAAAAGAAGTTCATTTGAAGAATAAAATAATAGCAGACTATCACAGAGGTCTTCTTTTCAATTTGAAAGAGAAACTCTGGTTTCAGCCTCTCATGCTCGGGGACTACACTTGCTTACAAAGGCTTTATTGAGAAAGGGTAGAATGCCCCAGCACTGTACTCCCAGAAACTCCAGAACTTTAAGAAACAGGACAAGGTTGTTTCAATGTATTATATCCTTTTTATACATTGGCGGCAGAGGCATAAAATAATGAAGGAAATTATTCACAGTCACAAAAATAAGATACAGAGCAAATGTCTTATCCCTCTGCTACTTAGTCTTCCTTTATTTACACACCCAAAAGTTACATACATTTTTTTTCCTGGGACATTGCAACAGCAGCTGAGATTCAGTTAATTAGTCACTGCAATTCTCAAATATCATACAGTTGCCACCTATATAGCCATTTCTCTTGAGGAGATTGCTTTTATTAGATGGGCCATGGGCTACAGATATGGCCATTTGACCAAGTTTCAGAAATTCCTATAACTTCATTTTTTACTACAGGTATCTCTGAAAGTTGGCTGATACTCAACTTCATTTTTAAAAAGTTAGGTTTAAGTATATGATTTTTTAATTGACGTGGTGAAAAGAACTTAGAAAAATTATTTTGCATGTGAAGGCATTTATTAAGAATTGTGATGTCAAAGAACACTCCTCAGTACTGTAAAGGCAGACTCCCATTCCTCGTTTTTGATTTACAAATAAAATTTCTAAGGGATTAAATTGAAACTCAGCTTGTTGAGCCAACAGTTCAAGTTGAATGAAAGGGATGGGTCTGTCAGAAGCACTTTTAGTGTAGAAAGTGCTCTGAATAGCATTTGTTCCCTTCTGGTCTCCACTGCAGCTTCCTGCATGGCATTTTACTCTGCACTTTGAATGCAGAACCAGGAAAACAATAGTAAAACATGTTGAACTTCTGTGGTAATCTCTTAGTTTCCACCTTCTTTGTGCACAGGTTCTCCAAATGACATACGGGCAGCTGCCAAATGGACATCCTTTTTTCGAAGGTCTGAGTTACCTTCCCACACTTCAGAGAGAAGGTGGTTACAGAGTCAGACATTGAGGCAGTGGCAACTGTTCCCAACACAAACCAGGCAGAAGTTGTAAATCAACTACACAAGACTTATTTTTAGTAAATAGACAATGATGAAGCTAAATTTGCCTAGATAAATACTGATTAGGTAGGATATAAACCCTTTTTTGATGCACACATGCCAGCTTCATTAATATTAATGAGCTGCATATGCCTTGAGAAGACACAATCATTGTTCACTGAACGAAATGCTCTACCTAGTCCTCAAATATGAAGATACAAAGACAGTAATCACTTATTAGCTCACTGCATATGAGCTGGTGGAAATAAAGCCCTGATCCTTTAGCAGCCCTCTGATGGAATGCCCTGATTGTAATCTCCCAAAACAGTGTCCCTTGCAACCATTTCACTTGGCATATTCCAAGTACCTACTGCTGTCGGGGCTTGCTGTCAGAGTGAAACCAAGGAAGTGATTTGCATTTGGAGTGTGATTGTGAAGCAGCAACATAATACACCGTGATTAGGAGACTGAGTGAACCACTTCGAAAAGGAAGAAAGGGTGTGGGATTAAAACTTAATATGACTTATGTGCTAGTTTCATTTTTATTCTGCTACAAACTCTACTGCACCAGAACTGCTGCAAGTCCACTACTTCATGCCCAGTTCCAGTAACACACAGCTAAAGTGGTGGGAATCCAGACCCTGCGCTGAGCTTGGCAGATCCCCGCTGATTTACATGACTGACAATCTGGAGCAAGACTCGTAACTGCAAAGCCACACGGAAGCTACTTCACTTCTGTTTGGCTGTAGGATTCAGCTTTGGAAATAACTATTCTTTTTTGGTGCTGATAAGAGCCATCCCCCACTGAATGCCTGGCCCTGAGCCCTGGGCCCAAATACCAGGGTGCCACCTGCTATGGCAGTGTATTCCAACCCTTACACTGTGTGCTCACATCCCACGGCCCCTCCTTCCTCTCCACACTGAGTCACTACCTGCAAATAGTTTCACACTAATGAGGCATCACTGGAAAGTGTTGCAGGACCCAAGGTGGCAGAGCAGTGCTCCCCAAGGACCAAAATTCAAGGGCTTCATTGTGTTTTCAGGCTTTAACAAAAGAGTGCAAAGCGGTTTGAAATGTATTTTGGAGTTTGCAACTGTAAAAGCTGAAGGGCAGACTTTGCCCTTGAGTCCTCTCTCTAAATCCCCTCTGTAAGCTCAGAGTTATGCACATATATAAATTAAATGTTTTTTTTCCCCTTACTACTGCTATTTGAAATATATGCCAGCACCAAAGTTTAGGAAATACTAACAGCAGCCACGGGAATGGGTGCCACTCTCTCCTCTCTCAGCAGCATTTCCCAAAGAGTAAGAAATGTTCCCTTTATCGATATGGCAAGAGCAATAAGTTGGGATGAGGCACTGCTTTCTGACCTCAGCTTTACTTTGAAGAAGCTGCATAGGTAATCTCTCAACATTCTAACTGCACAGAACATAATCAAAATAGCCAAAGGTTACCTGTGCAACCAATGCCTTATTGTGTTTGTAAAGAACCCACACGAGTTTGGAGATGGGAATTCCCCACTGAGAACAGCAGGTGCTAATTCACAAGACAATGATGGAATGATGCCCACTGGGAGTAGTAATAGGACATTTCTTTTGGCAAAGTCAACAGGAGAAATTTCCAACCTCCTGCTTTTCAACAACTTTTTCTCACGCCTAGGCCAATTTGCTGTTCTCAGCTATTTGAGGGGCTCTTTTAGAAACAGCATAACTGAAAAGAACATCAAAACCCCCGAAAAAGACAGAAGCATAAAGGAAGGTGCTGAACTGGACTTAATGAAAGGCAGCAAGAAGAAAACTTTATATATGCTGGGAGATGATGGGAATCAGCTGGCTGCACTGATGGCAACTGCAGAATTCCTACTGACTGCACTTTTACATTCTTTTCTGTTTGCATTTTTGTTTTGTTTGTTTTTATTGTGGTGTAACCCCAGCCAAAACCAGCACAGCTTTTTAAACAGAACTGCAGCCCAATTCTCCATTTCCAGCTCGGTCAACACCCCCGAGTGTAGGCCTGGTGAGCTGCTGCTGGAATGTGGTGCTATTTACCTTGTAGTGCCACTCATGGCGTTGCTTTATAACATGACAGTTCCGTGGAGACCTGGTGGAGATTTAAATGGCATTAGAGTGTATTTGCCAAACCATATCGCTAAATCCTAATTCTATAGGCCTTTCTGAATAGCTCATTGTTGGAGTGGCTGCCTCAAAAAGCACAACCATGTTCATTACGTTTGGTTGTTGAGGGGTTTTGGGAGGTTTTGGTTGTTTGTTTTTCTTCCTAAGCATCTGATATTTTATCCATTCCAGGTGCTGAAAGTCTGGATTGGTCAAACCGGATTGAAAAAACACTCCATGAGGCCAATTTCCTGTTTGCTTTGATATCTTGAATATTCTTGCATTAAGCTTCCCTATTTACTCCAACATTACCAGATTTTTCTGGCAGTCTGGAAGGCAGGAAATGTGTACAGTGCTTATACAGTGACACACTTTGGGGAACCCCTTTGTGTAACAACACTCCAGGAGACAGGGGAGGGGAAAGGGTTTTTAGAACTAACAGAGTATTACAATGTATCAGCTTCTTATTAAACCAGAAAAGTGTATTTAAAAACACATGGGCTAAAGCTTTTCCTTATTCTTTGAACAGCACTGGGTAGCTCTGCGTGTCAGGCCAACCACCCACCACCACTCTTCAGAGATTCCTAAAAACTGTAATATCAGTGTTGATGAAAAGTGTAACTGCTTCTGATTTTAAAAATATCATTTCTATCTGCATTAGTGCAAGATGGTGAATCCCACGATTAAAGAGCTGAAAATCTTTTTGTTGCCAAAGCAATACCCCAAACAGGCAGCAATTCAGTACCAGAGGAACTTTTTCTGTCAATACAATGCAGTAACTGTTGAAAAAATAATTATTTTCTTGTAAAGTGCTGGACTTTCCGTGCAAAAAATAATATCCAAAAAAACTTTAAAATTTTTTTTCATAAATAGCAAACAGGAACAAACAGACAGCAAATAAAATAAAAAGTGATCCTCCATTTCCAAGCCACAGTGTAATTCTCTGGATGAATACTTTTTCTGGCCATTAAAAAGACTGAAGATACAGTCCACATTGCTACCAGCAGTGTGGAGAGATGAAAAATCTGGCATAAAATTTTAAAAATGGGTCTGTGATTCAGGGAGAAAATAAAAAAAAACCCAACCAACCAACCCCACACAAACCCTACCAAAATTCATCAAAGAATACATCAACATTTCAATTATTTCATACACGAAGGAAAGAACAATATGTACATATAAAACTATCCTCAAATATATAAAAAGTAAAATAACAGTAACAATGGAACAGATTCTGATTAAAATAGAATTTTAAGTTAAAGTTTAGTGTTCTGTGAGAATTAAAGATGTATCAAATGTTCATCAAAATCTCAAAACTGTTCTTTCAAATGTAAATTATTTTACAGCTTCCAAGAGAAATGAAACACAAAGTTATCATAATTATATATCTTAAGGAGGGGGAACACATTACATTTGAGTTTGTTCTGACTTCGCCCCACAAAAGTAACACCACAGATAAATAAAATACCAATGTGAGTTTTAAAAAAAATAGTTGTTTCACAGTTCAAGAGAGAATAAGCCTATTGCTCAGAACGGAAAAGAATTGAAAAAAGGGAGTCAACATGTTCAAAAAACTGCTGGGAAGTCCAAATTAGTGTGCAGTATTCTTTTAGGTGCTTTCTACTCATTTCAAACCCCCCTTAAAAGACTGTTTTCACCACCACTCCCAGTTTAGAAGGCAGGTCTCGCTCAAGTGAGATGGAAAAGGGGAGAAGTTCTTTGGTTTGGACACAAATCTATCATCTCTCTTCTAGGTCTCGGGGTTCCCAGCTCATTTCTCAGGGTGTCCTTTCAAATGGCACTCAGTGCTTCAGCAACTTCTCCTGACAGCACAGACCATGTCCTGAAGGACTCATTTCTCCAACTCCTCCATTTACACCCATGTTTTGTGGAAATTATCCTTCTGGAATATAAAAGTATACACTGAATGCTTCTGTATCCCTTTCTATGATTTATTCTTGCCTCTTCCTTAACACCAACCACACTCTACTATTTTCCAGTCAGAAAGGAAAATAAAAAAACAAAACAAAACAAAATAAAATAATAAAATAAAATAAATAAAATAAAATAATAAAATAATAAAATAAAATTAGTGCCCTGCTGTATTTTGAGCTCATGCTGGGTTTGAAACTTCTCCTCATGAAATACAACAGCTTCTGCATAGACAAGGTTCTCAGGATACTGACCCTGAAAAAGCTGTAGCAGGGAGATGGGCACCAGCAGCATGAGCTGCTTGGATCCCTGCACGCTGTGGAAGTCACTGACCTGGAAGAACGTGTACCCTTGAACAGCAAAATAACAACCCAACCCTCCCCACTGGATTTGCATCACAAAGCAAAGAGTTCCTGTAAATACAGTGTTAGCCTCAAACTCTGCTCCCCACCTTGGCACTCTCTTTTCAACTCCTTCTTCCAAGGCTCCCACAATTCCCCCTATAGAAACCCCTCTCAATAACTCCTGACTAGTTTTTAAGTAAGTGTACAAATACTCTCACCAGACTGTTGGAGAAATAGATGTTTGAGGATTTTTGCTTAAAAAATGCACTTTTTTCTTTTAAATTGATAGTCTCCTTGAAAATACGTCAACTAGGAGGAGTTTAAGTGTCAGACTGGAACCTTATGCCCTGAGATCACAGGTGGACCAGTAGAATTTTTCAGGTCCCTTCCAGGCCTGTGCACTGATTGCTGCCGTTCTGATCAGAATAAACTGTTTCTGTTCTGCTTCATATCGAATGTGATAGCTTTAGTAATTTAATGCAGATAAAACTCTATCTCAACATTTACCTTTATCTCAGTGGAAATAAAACATGATGATTCGTAACAGTTTTTACTTGTTTCCCCCATTGTTGACACTAAAATTTGAATTAAGCAATTCTGCATTTCCAACAGAATAGGAGTTTTAGCTACTCATTCCTCCTAATCATACAGAATAGAATTTGATTAATTCTTCTATTTAACTTATTTAAACACATTAGAAGCTTTGGTGGTGTTGCAGAAATTTCATTGGCAACAAACTGCTTGGAAAAAAGAATGATAGCAGAATGTTATTGATTACTGTGGGGTTTGGATTAAATGCGGTTTGGTGGGTTTTTTTCTGGAACACCTGAGCAAGGAAACAGAATTTCCTAGAATTATGCTAAAAAAATGGCTGAGGAAGGAAAGATAATGGTAAGGAAGCAGCAGTGGCCTCAGGTGCATTGACAGTACAGTTGTCTGAAACACTTAATATCAAAACTAAAAATAGCTGAAAGACATAAAATTAGAAGTCTTACCACTTCTTTGTAAAGCATCTAGATGGATGCTACTTGGTGATATTCCTTGGCTATGCCAACTATTAAATTAAATCTTCTATTTCAATGTTGGACCAAATATTTTGTTGGTGTTTTCAGAGATGTGTAAAACATGCCAATTAGGCAAATTAAGTATGGATTAGGAACTAAGAAACTACTCTTAATTAAGACACCTCCCATCAAATGTTTAAAGACCAATAAAATGGGTCATTTTGACAGATACAAGGCTTCTTCAATATCTTCTAGCAATTGAGAACATTTCCAAATTCAGGTTTGAAACAGTCTTCTTCATTTACTCCTTTCTCCTTCCAACTGTCACTTTTGATGGGTAAGTAGTTTCCCACACAAAGTGTTCTCCAGAATACACCAGCCTGCCCCTGCTTACCAATCTTGGGAGGAGGTGCAGAAATCCAAATGTGAGCCTGCTTCACTCAGAACGTTAACAGAGTTCCAAGCAGGCAGAGCATTCCCACTGCTCTGAAATTCAGCTCCGTTGAACAGGAGCCCTGTTAGAGGGAGCTGCTCTGCAATGCTGGACAGAAACCCTGCCTCAGACACCCCCTCATTGAGACTCTTCAGCTGCATTTGCCCTGTTTGAAACACAGCCACTCCCTCTAAACACGGCTCATTTTGCTGGAAATGCCCAGTGGCCAATTCTCTTTAGCATGTGACAACTGTTTTAATTCTAACTAGGATCTGAACTATTCTTTCTGCAGACCCTTCTGCAGTTGGTAAAGGCATTTAGGAAGCAGAGCACTAACCAAGCATTTTCCAAAGGTTTGGGATGAAGCAGCCCACGTCCCCTGCAGTTCTGACCACAGAAACGCCTCCAGCCTTTCGATCTCCCAACTTTGTTCCTCAAGATGCAGGAGGGTCTGGCTCTGATACACACGAACCCAGGCTTTACTTGTGATAGATGATTAACTCTGGGAAAGCCAAGGGTATTTATGTGCTCCTAGTTAGGCAGAGGACAAGCTTTTAAAGGATTCAAAGGCTCTTAATTGAATAGCTGTATTGCCATGCATAATACCCTTCAAAGTGGAGTATTCATTTTCAAGAGGACTCTCCACAGAAGTAAAACTTTACAGAAGTGTTTGTTCTCATGAATTTTATTAGTATATTGTGAATAATGTCTATTAATATTATACTCTGCTTAGTCTGACTGATACAGAAATAAGAGCTTCACAAATCAAGGATCGCAGAATCAGGTCCTTCCTTTTGTTGTGTTGTATTGGCAGATGAACAAGAGAGAAAGAAATAAGTTGGTTTCTAAAGCAGTGGGGATGTGATAGACTTTCTTTTTAACCTTGGATTTATTCACTTTGATGCTGAGTGTATATAAGATTAAGAAATGCTCAGTCTCTTGACTGTAAAACTCTCTGCCTACTTGTAGCTGATGATTCATGGCTTATTGTTTCTCTAATAGTTCACAGTTAATTGGTATGGTGAAGAATTAAAGATTAACTGTCAAAATGTAAAAGTGTCAGACTATTTTAAGAAAAAGAAAATGTCTGCAGATGAAGAACCACTATCTAAATAACCTCACACAATATCTACACAGCTACAAAATCAACCTTTATCCCATGGCACAAGTGAGAATGCTTTTAAATAAGGCAGTTTCAATTTTACAGCGTCCCATAACTTGCAATCAGCAGCTCTTTAATAAAACTGAAATAAGCACCTCACAGTCAATGGGTATTTCTTATATTTTTTTGCACAACCAAAACAGGATTCACATTAAACTGAAAATTGGGTCATGCTTCAGCACACAGTAATTTGACCTAAAGATAACATTCCTATCCCACAGTTATAAGATGTGCCTTTCAGACAATGAAAACATTTAAGAACTACAATTTTAGGTAGTTTGTATAATGTAAAAATGTCTGTCACGCTCCTGGAATCCAAACTATAATGAAACCTTTCAGTCTTGGCTGTATCTAACACCGTAGGATTGTACGACGGCACAATGTTGGCACGAGAGAGAGCACACAACAGGACAACTGACACGTCTGATTTCACCTGATGGTTTATTTCTTCCTAATAATCTGCAGCAAAACTGAACTTACACTTTGTAGGAGGTAAGAGAAGTGTTTATTGATGCCTGGGTGCACCATGAGAGAAGTCCCCAAGCCTTTGATCATGGCAAACTTTGTAGCCCCCTGAAGGCACATTTCACTCAGCTCAAGTAGATCAGGCAGCATTCAGATCAAGAAACAAAACACAGGTCATTTACCAGGTACCAATTACATTGGGTTGCAAGCCAGTCACTGACATATTTGGAGACAAAAAACTTCAGGCAAGAGAAAATGAAGGAAAGGAAAAGACAAAAAAATAAACCTAAGGATAATAGTGGAAAGAAAATAAGAAAACAAGGATCATGACTATTACAGATAACGCCAATGCTAACATTGTTTGGATATAACTTACTGCTACCTTCAGATTGCAATTTTCAACATTTAAATCAAATACCTTGCAACTATCCCTTCCTGTTGCAAAGTTTAATAAAGC
Source organism: Myrmophylax atrothorax (assembly GCA_026770055.1). Lineage (NCBI taxonomy): Eukaryota > Metazoa > Chordata > Aves > Passeriformes > Thamnophilidae > Myrmophylax > Myrmophylax atrothorax. The sequence continues at coordinate 13,485,512 of JAOXXN010000191.1, forward strand.
ACAGAACTTGCTGCCCATAAATCTCAATACAGAGCCATGTGTATGAAAATGAAAACTCCCTGACAGCACAGCCTCCCTCTGCTGCCTAGTAATGAGTGACTTGGACACCACCTGACTGTCCAACCTCAGATAAATATTGCAAACATAGCAGGCAAGAAAGAGATTCTCAGATCAATCCCACCTCCAAGAAAGCAGTGGAGTGAGACAAAGCCATTTTGAACTGGCTCATCAGAGCAGAACACAACCAGCAGTTTTATGTGGGGTTTTTTTGGGGGGAGAAAGGGTGTGTTTTTTTAATTTTGAATTGTGCCAGACTAGCAGGGTTGAAGGTAAGACACTGATGTGTGCATATGACACCTCAGCCCTAGAACACATCCAGGCACACAGACAAACATGCACAGTGGACTCCCATTACATTCCCTGTAAAATGCTCTGACATGGAATTACCAGACTCTACATTGCCACAAAATCATTTGGAAATGCCTTCATAAAAGGTCTCTCAAACAGCAGCAGGCCAAAATTCTGAACCTTTCTGTGATCCTCTTCCTTCCATACACAAAATGGGCACACAATAAAAACCAGCAAACAAACTCATGTACTCTGTTTATGTCACATTAGGTTTGAAGTCCATAAGACAAGGAAGTGAATTCCCTTTTCAACACCTGTCAGAGCAAGAGAATTTAAGATAGATATGGAAAATGGGTAAATCCATAGGTAAATAATTTGAACCAGTCAGTAACAAGTCTGCCAACAGAGAGAGAGAACTAAAACTATCACAACATTTTCCAGATATGGTGGAATACACTCTGACCACAACTTGCACTGCACTCCATTACACCACATAGACAGATGTGAAAGAACTTCCTACTCAGTATTAAAATCTGTTGTAAAACATCTATCATCTTATAGTCCAAAATAAAATTTAGACATGGCCATTTATATTGCATAAAATAGGAACGGGGTACTGCACTGGCATTTAAATAAACACTTACAATCAATGAATAGTACAAGAAAGGGGGGGAAAATACAAAAGAAAAAGAAACACCAAACTAAAATCATGGGGATATAAGGGTTTTTTGTTTTGATATTTTTAAAGAGGAAAAAAAGAGAACTGAGACCAATTATCTGTATTTAAACATGTGAAGATCTTACTGAGTCTACAAGGTTGAGATCTTGTTCCCTAATCAAGCGCATCAAAGGCATTCCCCAAGGCTCCCAGCAAAACTGCAGAACATCCATACAAATCATTTTTATTCCAGAAAGGCCCTGAAGTGGAGTGAGTTTTCCTCTCCTCCCTGTCATCCTGCTGCACAGCACTGTGCTCCCAGAGGTGCACAGTTCTACAGCATAAGGCTTTGCAGATTTACAGGGACATTCCAAATGAGCTCTTTACTTTAGTTCTACTCCAATAATTATTCAGAGGGCCAGACTCTGCCCTCTTACTCTGCCACAACCTCTTGAACATCATTGACTCCAGAGTGTAAATTAAATAAGATTTTTGGCCATCCTTTGGCAAGCACTATATAATTTAATGTTCTTCAACCTTCAGAATGATTGAAGTGCTTAATTTACTAATAATTAACCGCATGAAGTCTCTTCGAGGGGTGTTATTGAGTTTAGTTCTATTTTAAGGGGCTAATATATAATATATAAGTAGTTGTGTACAAGCCATACACTTTCAAACCTTTGTTCTGACTGTGAAATGTCAGTTGGACTAATTCAGTTTTTTTGGTGCCTCAAAAACCATGCTGAGAATTTGTAGCTGCCAAAACTGCTTAATGTAAGAGCTAACTGTGCAATGCTGTGGGAATTCTGGTTTTAATGCTTATAAAAGACACCTTTTACTTACACTTTTTCCTCTCGTGTCAAAATGAGTATAGACTTCAGTGTCACAATCCTAATAAACGCATAGTAACTTGCAGAAAATTGTAAGGAGTTGGACTTTTCCACTTTTTTCTTCAAAAAAGGAAAGATGCAGAGCATGATTCCCAGTGGGGTAAAAAACATCACTGTGAGCAGCAGCCACGGCTTTTTAGGAATTTGATTCAGAACCTTCAACTTCTACACACATTTAATTTTTTCAAAGAGAGAGATCCAAACAAACAGATAAATAAGATTATCCATATTTTCCTTCTGTTATCATCATGTTATGGAATAATCTCTTAATAAACATAGATTGCACTTCTAATGCACAATAATAAGCTGGTACAATCACAGCTTGATTTTTTTCCTTTTAGTTTCTGACTTAATAAGCACAATTTTGCTGTGCTCAATTCTAGAACAATTACTAGTACTCCGCTGCATCAAGCACCATACAGATCTGGCACTTAAGGCAGCAAAGTGCTCCCAATTCCACACAAAGCTCAAAACTTGCATAGAATTGTGAAAAAACTCCACCTAAAAATTAGTTGTCTGAAATACAACTTCTACACGGCTGAATTCAACATTCCTGTAATCTATTTTATTATTTTCTTTCTTTCATGTAAAAGTTACTTTTACTTCCCAGGGATGTAAAATAAGCCCCAGAGTTCTTAAAACAGAGAATCCAAAACCCTGCTGTGAGAGAAATCTTGGTGTGATATTATCAGTTTTTACCACCAGCACTGAAAAGGAAACCAGACATTTGTAAGCTGGTCTAACATTGAAGTGTGAGAAGTCTGAGCTACCTCACAGAATAAAGCACAGCTAAAACATTCTTTTGATCCGAGTTATTCTTTATAGAGAGAATAAAATAACTTTCTTCATAGCAGCTCCTATGGGGCTGTGTTTTGGACCTGTGGCCTCAGGAGTGTTGGTCACACAGGGAGGTTTGGGCTGTTGCTGAGCCAATAGCACAGCCATGGCAGGGGCAGCAGGAGCTGCAGAGCTGCCCCAGGGATGGTCACCCTTTAGGGCTCTGTCCAGAGATAAAACTGGGCAAACCAGAGGGAAGGGGGCATGTTATGGCATTTGTCTTCCAAGTAAATGACTGGAATAGATTTGCTGTCAGTGCACTCTCCAAGGGAATCTGTGAGGCCCCAGAGAGGTGGAGTTAGGGAGCTGTTCTGCTTGGCTTTACTAATGTATACTTGGTCTTTCCTCCCATGAAGGACATAGGGAATCCATCCACACTACCCAACAAGGGTGGGAAACTGATTTCCACACATCACAAAGTGAAATCCCTGTGGGCTTATCTCCCCAGTGAGATCATCCTTTCCCACAAGAATGGGACTGGGGAGAGGGACAAGTAAGGCAGATAAAACCTGAAAGATATCTCAAACGTCATTAATTCCTTGTCTAAAGTTATCCTGGGGGTTTTTTTGATCAGTTGTGTGTTGGAGCAGGGGTTGTTTTAAGTTTCAGCTGTTCTCACTATTGCTGATAGAAGTTCTTTTAGAAATCTGAAATATGAAACTAGTATCATCATGCCCTAGGGAGCTTTAAGGGAAGAAAATCCACATCTTTTCAAGCAGGAGGCAAATCAGTTCTTAATTCACCTATATTTTGAAGGCACTCAAATTAATTGGATTATTAATTTCCATCTCTCTGTCTCTGAGCATGTAGCTAACACCCAGAGACTGAATCTCTCTGTTTATTTACATATTTGAGGCAGAGAGGCATAATGCAGACATTCTACATCACAATATCATATACTCTCCTATTAGGCATTTGCAAATTTACTTTGACATTTTCAGATTGATGTTGTCATAAATATATGACTGATCACTGGGGTTTCTGTGCCTGTGCAACAGGCAGGGTTTAAAACCATACAACCTGAATACCAAGAATAAGTAAAAATATCTTTCCTTCTTTCCATCTCCTCACCTCAATCCTACGTCACAACTGCTGCAAGAATAAGTGTCCCTGAAGATCTTAGAGTCATAGAATGGTTTGGCCTGGAAGAAACCCGAAAGATCATCTCAATCCACCCCCCTGCCATGGGCAGGGACACTTTCCACTATCCCAGGTTGCTCCAAGCCCTGTCCAGCCTGGCCTTGGACACTTCCAGGGCTGGGGCAGCCACAGCTTCTCTGCCCAACCTGTGCCAGGGGTTTACCACCCTCACGGGGAAGAATTTCTTCCTAATATCTAAGCCAAACCTCCTTGGATTCAGTTTAAAGCCATTCCCCCTTTCCTTGTCACTCATGTCCTTGTAAAAAGTCCCTCCCCAGCCCCTCTCTCTGAGCCACTTTAGGCACTGGAAGGGGCTCTAAGGTCTCCCTGGAGCCTCCTCTTCTCCAGGATAAACAACCCCCTCTCTCAGCCTGTCTCCACAGCAAAGGGGCTCCAGTCCCACATCATCTTCGTGGCCTTCTCTGGACTCACTCCAACAAGTCCATGTACTTTATGATTAACATGTAATTAGTCTCCTAAGCAAAACAATTTGAAAAGCATGATTTTTCATGGATAATCTCACTAGCTGCATACATGTCAGAAATATTCCCCAACAGTAATTTGCCAAAGCTTTGTGATGTGAGCATAAACAAATACATCATAATGCAAGGGCTGAGATAGTGTCTGTCTGTCCATCTCCAGAATTCACTTATTGCTTATTGAATACAAAGTCTGCTTCTGTGATCTGCCACATCTTTATTCAGAAAGATGGGCTGATGGCTGACAACTTTGATGCAATAAAGACTGCTGCAGCACTACTGGAAGAAGTCATTTGATAAATGTATATTTTCCATTTTGCTTTAAAGGAATCTATTATAAGTGCAGCTGCTTTCTGAATGAAATTAATGCCGAAGTGAAGCTTCGTATTACAAAGTAAAATGGGACTCGCTCTCTAATATTAGACTGAAAGGCATTGTAATGCAGCAGGAGGATTGAACTTTGACTCCCTCAAGAACACTGATTCATATAATAAAAAGGGGAAAAAAGGCTTTAAAAATGCTAACATCCTCTTTTCAAAGCTTAGCAAAGCTGCTGTCCAGAAAACAGAACAGCAAATACAGGTTGTGTGCATCTCCAAAATAATATACCCTAAAGAATACCATAAGGAATCCACATAACAAAATTCCCAAAATTGTCTCAAAGTTTTTGAAAGGCACTGAAACACACAACTGGGAGCAGAATCTCTCATCCTTTTTCCAGTCAGTGGTGATATACATTGCTTATTTAAATGGGTTTTAACCAAGTCATATACTGTTGGATTACAGCTAAGCTTTACCAATCCTTTATGATTGCAACTTCACTTTTGAGAAATTCTCCCATCCCTTTCAAGATTTGAAAAATGTTCCTGTTCAACACTGGATATAAATGAGGGGGCTTTACTTTTCATTAAAGGTGTTGTTTTGTTTTTTTTTTCCTTTCCTGGTAAAAGGAAGGAAGCAAGTCTATCTCCTATTTTATATATGGATTTCATACTTCCAAAATTATGTGTGTAGACTTAATGTTCCCATTTCTGCTAAAGAAACAAACTCTAAATGTCAAACTGATACCTGGGTTTGGACTTGGCTTTCAGACCCTTGACACGGGCAGAGATGAGAGATGTTTCAGTGGTGAAATACAAGTGAATTTCTGGGTTTTGCCACTACAGTTGGCAAGCTCTTCATCCTTATCTCATTTTTCTCTTTAGAGACATTGAGGCAAGATAATCTTAATCATTTTATCTGTCTCAATACTAAAATATACTCCAAATGTTATATTCCAACCCTTTCTTTTCTGCTCTCCATTCTCTCAGTATTTCCTTCTTAAGTCTTCAAAAATAAAAGCAGCATTGACTTTCTTTCCTTAGTCTCTTCCATGAAAATTTCCTATTATCAACATTTTAAACTTTTGAGCTACATGGAAATGATTTTGTTCCTGTGCATTCTTGTTTTTTGCATCCATAAAATATTTTGGATGCAGGGAGAAGCCTTTTAAAAGAATACTCAATATTTTATCCTTATTTTGCAAGAGGAAAGCTATCTTATATACCATCAAACAGTCCCTCCTCCTTAACAGCCTTGGTTGTATGATCACAAGTCCCAGTGCAGCCATCTCTTTCCAGATGTTATCTTTTGTTTCCCTGCTTTCTTTGTGTTTGCCTTGCAATAGTCTGTCCTTTCCTGCTGGATAGCTGGCTAACTCATTTCTAATATTTAAACGTTTTAGGTTTGCTCTCACATGACCCTAATTCAGTGCATTTACACTACACTCAAAGGAGATGAATAGAGCCTACCAGATAAATGGCCACAGACTCGCAGCCTTCAAGAGACTTATTCACTGGAGTAACAGTATTAGCCTGCAAGGGCACTTTCAAAAGCTTTTCATGCCTTTCTATGCTCCTGCTTCCAATCTCTGTCATTACTGGGGGATGTTGCTTTCAGAGAGTTTGGGGTTTTGGTCACTGCCAGCTTGGGAAAGATTCATATTTTTGACCTTGAACTGAAAAGGCTCCTGTTGCGCTGGGGCCACTTGCACCACTCCTTCTATCTTGCCACTCTCGTCACATTCAAACTCATTTCCTTTCCTCTTGAGCTTAATCACTCTGTGATCTTGCACTTGGGTCCTCGTGGCAAGGGAGCCACCAGGATTGAGGAGAACACAAGGCTAGTGCTGGAGCCCTTAGCAGCTGTTTTTAATGGCATCTTACTCGGTGCTGTGCAAACCAAACAGAGGACTCCATCCCACAGCCAATTCATTCACTGCCTTGGGGTCAGCGTGCCCTGTAACTCACACAGCAGGGACTGACCCACACGTGTCTGATGCTCCTCCTGACCTCGCCCCAGTCCTGTGCACACACCCATCAGGAAGTGGGAGCATTTTATGTCACTGCACCTGCTTTACTCCTTCCCTGCTAGATGTGCACATCAAGCTCACACTGACATGCAGGGGCAAAACAAAAAGGTGTCACAGTGAAGTTAATACTGCGTCCATATTGTTATGCAAGAGTAATTTGTGTCAGAAGCAGGCATGCACACTTCTGTCATATTAGCCAGGGTTCACCATACATCCTTCATTCCCCATTGGCTTTGGTTTGGCTAGGAAAGAACACATGAAATCTGAATTGATACTAAATTGCTGCCACAAAACAAAACATTCCTGGCAAGTAAGGACATCAGGCTTGACGTGCTACCCGGTTAAAGGCTATTCAGCATAAAAACAAAGAAAAGAGGCAGAAAAAGCAATAAATCACAGCCAGATACACAAACTCTAACAAAGAGGAGATAATGAAGACAACAGCAAAGACAGAACTCTCGGCCCCTGAATGATGGACCATTGACATAACCATTCAAAGTCCTGAGGAACTCATAAGGGGTGAATTATGGCGTGTCCTCGGAATGACTGATTTTAGTGCACGGGTGGTTGTGGGACTGTGCACAATTTATGGGATGCTTTAAGCAGCTGATGGGTACATGCAAAGGAATCCTTAATATCAACTGGACTGGGGAGAACCAAAGATGGAAAGATGGAGAGGAGGGTTAATATAAAAAGAAGAGGAAAAAAAAAAGCTGGCTGCATACAAACAAGCTGCTGTTCCATAGGGTTGTCTGGCAAGTCCTGTCCCCGATAACTCCAGTGTTATGAATCTCCATCTACCTATTTTCTGTGTGACTTTGGTCTCTGGTGTGTTTATGTGTGATACACAAGCAAACTTGAGGTTGGACTCATCAGTAAATCCTGAGAAGATATGAGACTGGAAGCAGGATAAACTGGGCTTAGGTTCTGGGTTTGGATTCTGTGAGGGCTTACAGTCCAGTGCAGGGCTTAAGACACATGAGAAGTGAGAACTTCAATCAAACTGCAGTAGCTGGCAAACAGGAATAAACCAGAAACTGGGAAAAAATAGCTAAGACTGGAAATAGGGAGGCCAAGAACTGGGCCAACAGTTCTGAATCAATTTACAGCCACGATTTGAGGGCTTTGCAAATATGAAAGCAGCTGTGAACCAAGACAGAGAGAGTTTATAAACATATATTTGTAGGAATGTGTGTATATACACATGCACACACTAAATACTCAATTTCCTAAAGATTTAGAGAGGGATAACAGGAGTGGGCAGTGTTGTTCATGTTCCCATCATTGCTTTGGATGGCAATAAAGGCATTGAATGCTCTGGGTTGATCTGTGTATCCAAGCAGAGCAAGTGAATGGGGAGGAAGGTGTGTTCATGGACACATGCAGTTTTGGGGAATACATTGCCTTGCTATTGGCATGACCTGCAAATGGCAAGAGCAGGAAACAGACTGGGAAAGAGAAATCCAGGCTGCTCCAAGAGCCTCAGCCTATTTTGGATCTTTGCTACAACAATGTAAACAGATAATAACTCTGGGGTTTTCCATGAAAAGATGAGCGTCTGTTTACAATTTGTAGCAGGTCTCAGAATTTTTTTCTCATATTCAATTTTTTCTAACTACACAACTGTAAAAATTTAAGTTCAACCTTTCTTGTTTGTTGATTTGTTCTACACCTTCTGTGCTCAGCAGCTCTAACATGATGAAGTGGAAATAAACCAATCGCACTACAAAATTAATCCCTTTGTTTCAAAGATAACGATCAAAACACATTCAATTGATGAGCCTATAAATGGGGAAGTGGAATTACAAACCCTTGGAGTCTCTGCCAGGTATAACACAATTCAAAATCACAACAATTATTGCCAATAAATAAAAAAGGAAACACAACTACTATGGCATTGGTTCAACTCAGTTACAGCTCCACAGTCCACATTCCTGGAATGGGCAGGTTATTTTAACCTGTTTATTTTAACTTACATGAAATGGCAATAACAGTGGGGGCACTTTGGCTTGCAAGTATTGCCAGGAGGACTGTGGCCCTACTTAGTGGCACATCCTGTGCTGATATCTGATAGGACAGAACCTAACTCACGTGGACCTCCAGATCACTCTCACAGAGGGCTGGTTATTTCCAAACCCATAATGGAGATGAGCACATCCATGTCATCAGAATGGCAGTAACTTTCCTAGGCATTCAGTTATAACAATTGCTGATCTATCTCTCCATCAGGACTGACACTGTAAAAGACCAGGTTTCTAGATTTTACAGGGTTGTAAATGTAGTGCACAGGCAACCCCCTTTTCCACTTACTGTTGTTTTATCTGGCTTTCTTTAGGAAACACTGTAATTAAAATAGCCAGTGTTCATGTTACAGGTACACACTTTGAGCAGCAACTAGACAGGACTCAGAATTTTGAGTACACCAGTTAGCAAGAGACCACTGGCAGAAACCCTTTGATTTTGTTTTGTCTTAGGAGCAAACAAGGAGTTACTTTGCAGAACACCCCGCACAAAGCCCCAGCTCCGGGTCTCTCAGGAGCTTCTCTCAGATGCTCAGACTATTACAAGCTTCCTTCTATTGTTTCACCACTTCAGCCACCAGCCACCCATCCACTTGCAACTATATCCCATATAGCACCCCAAGGACATCTCTGGCATTCACATTCCAGAAGAGCACTGCATTTCCTCTATGCAGTTGAAAATATATGTTTCCTTCCCTTTTATTACTCCTCACACTAAAATAATCTTAATGTGCACTAACAGTGTTTAACACACTCATAACATACTTGTCAATCCTTGTGCCCTGACACAAGTGTGGCCACTTTGCTAGAGGACCACACCTATCCCTCTGGAGGACCACAGGGACCTGCTGGTGTCTCTGCTGCAGGAAATAGTGAAGAGAAGACAAAAAAGCAATCAGAAGGTGGACTGCAGTACCTGCTGCAGCAAGAGACCCGTGGCCAGTCTTGCAACCATTGTGGCAGTGGGTCTTCCAAAGCTGAGATGGGAGAGAATTCTTCCTGCTTTTGCC
>JAOXXN010000191.1:13498568-13521101 GCA_026770055.1 Myrmophylax atrothorax
CACCCAGGCCTGTAATTGCTTTTATCATATAATAAACTTTATATAAAAATCTAGCTGAGACTCTGTTTCTCACACTGACTATGAAACACGAAGCAGAACTGGATTGCCCAAGCTTTGGCTGTGTCTGTGACACGATGTAACTAAAACTGATGGAGAGGCTTCTCATGCTGGGACAGCAGTCTCTGTAAAAGAGCTGCAAGGCCAGTCTGAGGTGCACGATGGATAAGCTGCATATCCTTGCTTCTATTTATTTATTTCAGCTGCTAAGCTTCTCAATCTGCATTTTCATGAGTTTTCAGGAGAATCATAGAATCCAAATGGAAATAATCTATCTGGCTAACAAGGGTTCACCAACCAGCTAATTGTAGCATCTAGTGGAATACAAATGAATAGGAAATGGCTTTGAGCTACAGGGAAGGCAGGAAAAAAGACAGTTGCAGCTGAGCATCTACTGCAGAAGTGTGGAGACAGTCAGAAGCACCAGCAACAGGCAATACATGAATCCCCCAGAATATCTCCCGGAAGGTTAATTTCCCTGTAATACTGTATCAACAAATCACAATGGTGTTGATAGTATTGTGAAAAAAAGCAAATGTAGACAATGCTAAATAATCTTCTTTCGCCAATAGTAATTAAAGGGTGATATTCCCATTTTCATCAATCATATTCTATTAATAGATTTATTCTGCAATAATTGGGTAGGGTTTTTTTTCTCCTGTAAAATGATTTTCAGCTGTAAAAAAATTAAGCAGATTCATGGAGTCTGAAAAGGTCAAAGAGACCTCAATCTGAATGCTCTTATTTTTTATACTGTTGACCTACGGGGTTAAGATAAAAGTCAGTCACCATGATGATATTCATAGATGACTTTTTAAAGGTAACTTTGTTCATAGTCACAGAAAGATACAGTAGTTTGAGTACAAACTCCAGGAGTGAAGAATGAGGACAAATACCTCCCTGAGGAAAGTGGGCCTAATCCAAGGTCCACTGAATCAATTAGCATCAGCATTAGCTTTGCCTAAGGGGCTAAAGGCTCTCCTTTTTTTATTGTTTACTACCTTTGTTTTGTTGTTGTTGTTGCTGTTGAACAAGCTGCATATCTCACTGTAGATTGACATCCAAATCCACACTTCAATCATCTTTGTTAGCTAATCCATTTATGTATCTAACACTTAGAAACAACATTTATCCTGGTGGTGTATTGTCACATTTGAACTCCCTGACTTCAATTCAGCTGCTATCACTCCAACAGCAACACAATAAATACTGCCTTGCAGCAATCTGAATTAGGGAAATATCTGTATTTTTGTTATTACATGAAATACTGTACTTTCACCAATTTAATTGTAACAAACTAAACCTCTTCTTGAATGCAAATGTAGCATCACCCATCCAAACAATTTGCATTAGCAACTTCAAATGTGTTCAAACGACAAAGATGTGCTGCTCCAGCAGGACAACTCACCAACAACTCACTTGTAACTGGGGAAAATCCCATCCACTGGCCTTGCCAATGGAGTGTAAGTCTGCTGGCAGTGCCACCATTACAGATGCCACTGGCATGTTCTGTATCATGTTCAGTCACTACCCAGCTGCAAAACAAGGTTTCATTTGAAGACAGAACTGTACAAGTTAAGAAACTTTACCATAATCTGATTTTTAGTATCCCTTTTTTGACTACCCTAATCAAGAGGTAGAAGAAACTGCTCACACAGCAGCTGATGCCTGGAAGTCCCTTTACTGTTCTTGTTCCTTTCCTTTAATCCCCTACGGGACAGGTATTATCCTCCTTTGAAAGAAAAAGATGAAACTGAATAAATTACATCTTTTCATCCAAACAACAAAATCTTGATGGCAGAATTAAGACTGAAACTTTTAACTCTCTCTGCATTAACTGGAAATACTTAGGGGTTTTATATAGAGTTTTGGGAGGAAAACTGTTGCAGTAATGCTGCAGCCCACTTCTGAGTGTTTATGTTGTATGCATTGTTAATATGTAACATGCTCAGTGTTTCACACAGCTGCAAGAACCAGAATAATTTGTTGGCTACAACCTCCTACAGAGCATGACATCTTTGAAATTCCTGTATCATCCTGACAGGTTAAAACACACATACAACATCTGGGGACACAAGAAGGGAAATTCTGTGCTCTCTGTCTCGGTGCTAGAGTAACTGTCTGAAATTTTCAAAGATAAAAATACCTCAGTAAGGGGAAGGTGACCATGAAGACTATGCTTTGTATAAGCAAGACCTGCTGATGTCTCAGAGAAATCACACACATCCTCCTCAGAGCTTTGAACAAGGCTGCTTACACAGGGAGCACTTTTCTTGCTGCACTCAAATATTCTCACGTAACTGTCTCTTAGAGGGAAAGGAAAAGTGAATAAGGAGCACCTTGAAGTGATTGATGACAACATTCAGCCCATTTGTGGGACAGCTCATTAGATACCATGAAAAGGGCCCCTCACAATGGACATTAAAGGATCCAAGGGGAGCACATTCTTGATAAGTTTTAGATCCCAACTCAAAGGCATCACGCCAGCATTCTAACAATGGGGTGAAGCCAATGTGGAACACTTCAGAAGGATTTACAGGAATAAGGTGTTCAACTATGTATCAGGGATGATCAATGAGGAAGAAGACAGAAACTTCTCTACTGATGTTACAGACCAGATAGAGGAGACTGCACAATATGGCAAAAATAAAATCAACCTTCTAAGTCAGAAGAGGATAACTTCTGTAACAGTCACCCCTGCCATCACTGCCTCTTTTTCATGATTTTTCCTTTGACACACAATAATCTTCTATACCATCGGAAAAAATAAGTCTGGGTCTGGTTACTAGATCTAGCTTAACAAATGGTCCAATTTCTGCACTTGACATTTCCAATGACAAATCCTTTTTTTCCCCCCTTTTTTTCATTAATAGTCCACAAGAAGACTTCAGTTACTCTTAAGAATTTCATTCCTGTCAGCATTGAGTTTGAAACAGACATTGGAAGAGACTACATTAAGCATAATTCTTACTAGGGGATGGAAAAGTAACAAATCTTTTGTGGCTGTACTCTGTTTTTACCTTTAGCACTTCCACATGGCTGAAATCAGAACACTACAAACCTGAATGACATACTGCATTCACTGTGAAAAGATGTTAAACAGCATCAAGACCATTTCTGACATGTAAATAGACATTTTTATCAGGTAACTGCTCATAACTAAGCTTTGAGATGCTGATGCTGACTAAGGCTTACCTGCTCATTTCCATTATTGTGTTTTAGTGAAATGAGAGAGGCCCCAGGAAAGCAGCAGCCCTGGAGTGCTCCCCCTGTGCAGCACAGTTTCCTGCCTAAACACAGACAATTCCTCCTCTAAAGTCTACTGCCAAACTAATTGTTACAACTTCTGTTTCTTCCAAGGTATTTACATTCCCATCAGCACTCGTTTCTCTGTCAAGAACAGTGAAATGTCATAGCTGGGGATAGCTCAATGGAGCTGAAGTAAAGCAGACCTGCAAGCTCTACAAATCAATCTCCTTGTATAAGTTGCTCCATGCTTTTAAGAAACCTTTTCCCCAGAATTAATTTCTCCCTAGTCTGATAGGCCTGACAATTCTGAAGTATCTGTTGCCTCCTCTATGTAAAAATCTATCAAAACCAAGTAGGAATTACATGTTGTACTCTTTTTAATCCTCTTCTGATTTGGTGATGCCAAAAGTAAGTGCTTTTAAGAGAACTGAAATACAGGGTTTAGTCTGCTGGGTGCATTAGGAACAGGACATGGGGCCTGTATTACACCCCAGCAATTGTGAGCAGCATGACTTAGTTCACTGCACCCAAAGGCAGGTGCTTCCAAGGTACAAGATGAGCTGCCCTCGAATTTTCCTGTGACTATCACAAGGGAACAGCAGTAAAGCTTCAAAGTTGGGCACTGCAGACAGCTGGAAGTTTATCAGGTGACTAATCCGTTCACCAAAACTTTGTATTAGTGAGAATCACAAATAACTTTACCTCAAGGTTGTTGTGTCCTGAAACAGGGTACAAACATATCACTGCTATTTTCAGTTGTTGTGAACAGAAATTTAAGTAGGGACATTGCTTTAGAATTTGGGTACCAACTGACCTAACCAAGCATAATTTACTGAGAAAAGGTACTCAGCACTTCATGAAAATCAGCTTCATTACATCATTTCAAATGCCAACCCTAAAAGTCTACATTCTCTTGACTATGACAAATAGAAACTTTATTTATGCAGTCTACAATTTAGCTGCAATACCACTATTTCAGATTATGCTTTTGATGCAGATAGTAGTGGATTAGGATGGGAAGATTCTGTCCTCTCTCCCCTGTCATTGAGCTCTTTCAAGGCAAAGGGAATTGAGGATACATTTAGCATTGCAAGACCAAAGAGACATTTTACATTAGAAAAGAGTGCAGTGATCACTATCAGAGAAACTTAATGGTTTCAGCTGAAAATGGGTCTTTCAGAACTGATTTTATCCACCTGCAGTTAACTGAACAGTGCACAATAACCAACAGAGAGAAAACTGACAACCATTACAAGTGGATTTTGGTAAGAAGTTAAAGGAGAGAAAACCATGCTTTAATATTACACAATTTTTTTATATTACTGCCATACACTGCACTGATTAAAACCACTATAAACCCTTTAGTGGATTTGGTGAAACATTATCTTTCAGGGACTTTCACATATTCTGTACACACTTGTTTACAAACTATCTTGAAACTAAATCCATATTGTATGCTTACATGCCTCAGGATGATAACAACCTAGTTAGTGTTTATACCCAGAAATGTATAGGCATAACATGGATAGACCCACTGAACTAATATTGATAAAATGTAAAGCAAAAATAAACAATAATATCTGGGCCTGTAAGCCCTCAATCAGTATTTTGGTTTCTTTACTATAAGGTAAAAATAATTGATGTGAACTCTCGCAACAGGTTTATCAAAAAGCTAGAAATAAACTAGAGATACTCCAAGCAATATTCCTCTCATCTTCTTCCATAATGCTACTAAAAAACCTCCAAGAACCAAAGAAAAAACCAATAACAAACCAATCAACCCCACCAAAAAAAGAAGAGAGAAGAGGAAAACAAGAGAGAGAGAAAGAGGATTGAAAAATCAGAACTCTTAACTTTGGAGGAGAGTTGATATAAAAAGCAACAAATATAATTTACTTTTACTGATTATTATGGACTGTTCTTCAACTCTTACAATGTTGTTACTGTACAGACAAAGCAGAACTAAGCAGATTTATATAATATTGATATTCTATGAAGACTCAACCCAAAAGTCCAATGCAACTAAAAAACTTCAGACACCCCTTCCTCAGTTCCTCATGTAGCAACACAAATCTCTCCCCATGCTCCTGTTTGCCCCCTGAGCTCTGGTCTGCACAAAGGCAGGAGAGCACAAGTTTAACAGCCCCTACCCAGTCACTCCTGACAGAACAGCGAAGAAGCACATTAATGCTAATTAATCACTGTCACTAATCACTGTCACAAGCTGCCCACATCTCAGGACGTCCTATTTAAGGTCAGAAAATGAAGTCAGTAATTCCATACCCCAAATGTTTGAGAAGACATGAAAAATGTGATGTTTCATTTGAAGATTAGCAGGTGCTTCTTATATTTCAGAAGTTAGCTATGAAGTATTTCCACTTACTGGCTTCAAACCTCTGCTGCTAGTGAATGACCATCCCATTTAGTAATAACTGGTCTGTAAAATACTTTTATCAAAGTACAGAGCAATAGTTTACTTCTTTTTCTGGCTTTTTAATTTCTTTTGCTTAACTTTCTGATTAGTCATTACTGTGGTACAAATTATGGAAGAGGAAATCAAAATTGCTTTAAAGCATGGCTCAATTTTTGAGCAAAATATGAAAATGAGGAGCTAGGTAAAGTCATATAAAGCACAAAAGTCTCAGAGACTTCTAAGTCTGGCTGCTGACCAGAGGGAAGTTGCTGACCTAAGGCCTAACCAAGCATCACACATGGTTCATGTGCATCTGAATCCACAGCCATGGGGCCCTCAAAGAAGAAATCAAATGGATTTTATGGCTTGATCTGCTTTGTCAAATCATTTGGTTTATATAATGTAAAGTTGGATTCCTCTGCTTTGATGGCATGCAAGTAAAGGAGAAATTACACTGCAAACCAAAGTCACAGATGTCTCTGGAATGAACAAATATTACAGTCACAGAATGGTTTAGGTTGGAAGGGACTGTAAAGATAAACTTGTTGCCACCCCCCTGTCCTGGGCAGCAACACCTTCCACCAGAGCAGGCCCTGTCCAGCCTGTCCTTGAACACTCCCAGGGATGGGGCAGCCACAAGTGCTCCAAGTGTTACCACATTGTAAGTGTCTACAAGAGCCACACAGGATTCTGTATATGAAGTAGGAGCTGAGAGATACAGCAGAACACCAAAATCAGTTTTTCTCTTGTCATTGTGAGTGAACGTGGTTTGATCAGTGCTTCCAAGAAGAGAGTTTCCTTCCATATCTCAGGTGTGCCCACAACAATTTAGAAGAAAAGTCTTGAACTAGACTCTTATAGGACCTTGAAACACAGAGAACAGGCTCCTGGAACCTGTAAGGTTGCTCCTGTTTCTCAGTCAGGAGAAAACAGAACCATTCCGTGTTTTCATCTGTGCAATTATTCAGAAGTTCTTTTTGCTTTTTCAGAGTGATTTTTTTACAAGACATGTAACAGTTACTCATTTCCCAGTGTTTAATGAAAGACAAATTTTGGCCTTGAAGTTCTGCACAAATATTCAACTGCATCCACCTTCCTATATGTTCATCTGACTACCAGTCTCCATCAGCTGAGTCGACTCCAACAACCTGCAGCTCAGTCTTACTGTCCCAGACTTTTACAGCAGTTCTATCTCTACATTTCCTCTGACTTCCAAGAAGCCAAAGCACTACATATTACTCAAAAGATAAAAGAGGAAAATAAAAAAGCTTCATGTGAAAATATAATAAATATGGAATAGGCCAGTTGTCAAAAAAATAATTTCCTCCATTAGGAAAACATTTCAGCTGAAGAATACACTTATATCCATTCTGTGAGGACTTGCTTCAATATTCCTACATATCCAGGATGGATAAATCAAGAGTTTTCTGTAGTTCTGAAACTATTCTTCCAGCAAGTGATTGAAAACTTGGCTCCAGAGCATTTGGTCCTGAAAGCTCTCTCATCTGTAGCACAATTCCTTGGAAAATGCACGGCCTGAGTTACAATAGTGGAGAGGAGCAAGGGTTCTCATTTTCCTTCTATTTGCATACAGATGGCAGTTTTGCAAAGATAAAATTATAAGCTGCTAGTACACTGTCAAAGTTCAAACAATTTGTGTTTAGTACAAACATTTCTAATAGAGTTACATTGCTGGATTCAAAATAATTAAGTAGACAATGGACTATTTCTCATCCATTTAATAGAGCTGGATGAGTATTGGGAGGGTATTTTATAGCCTGGGCGCTCTATTTTTTATGTTTTTTCCACGCACATCCCTGTTTCCATGGAACCCCTGCTCATGGAGGATGGATGTTCACAGAGAAACCACACCCCAAAAAATTATTTTCCTAACAGAATGTCATTCTCACCTCAAACTTAAAGCAGAATTCATTTATTGTGCAAGTACACAAAGCTGCTTTTCCCATCGAGTTTAGGACTTTTAACTGTCGATAATACCCTGAAAATTACAAAATACTACTTTGTTTACTGTTGTAATCAAGCAATCTGTAATTTCCTAACAGGTAAGACTTTTCTGCCAAATTTCTGCAGTCTCTGTATCATTTTCCATGTGTTCAAATTTCTTGACAAAGAAAGTGTAACAAGAAATTTGTTCTTAGAATGTTTGCTAGAACAGTTTCAAATAATCTGGTTTTTTCTCATATTGTCAGAAAAGTCTTCTGCATAAAGCAGAGAAAGCCTTATGGCAGTTATTGAGATCTTCACTGATCCATGCAAAAATCATTTGTCCACTCATCCTAGAAAGTATAAACCTGCTTCTCTTTAAAATTCCTGATCAGGGCTATAATGATGTGTACAGATAGAGCTGGACCAGCTACCAGGCATAATCAAAAGCTTTCTTTGTAAATCATATTGACTCAATGCAGCAGCATTGATTTATCTAACCTATGACAAAATTATTAGGCAAAACATGTATAATTGCAGCTATTTTCAGAAATTACCTAAATTTTGCCACTCTATATTTCACCAACAATTCAGTTCAATTTGATGTGAAGTTGGTAACTAAATTAACTCTGTGCATGAAAAGAGCCTGTCAAAAATGAATGGATATTATTTCAGAATTCAAGCCTTGAAAAACAGTGTTTTGTTTTTGTTGAATTTACAAGGCCATCAGTGTAGATTGAAAAAGAAAGTCCTTCAGGTACTTCCAGAAGTCCTGATGGCTTATAGTACTTCCAACTATTTTCTTGGTCTCACACTGGTCTTGTTCAATTTCTGAGCACTATGTCTCAAGACAAGGTCTGAGGGAGGATGTTTTAACTCTAGCTGTAAAAATCTTTAATGACCATTGTGGTCCTCTTAAATTTAGTTGTCTTTCCTGAGCTCAACCCCCCCCTGTTTATCTTGTGAATTCCACAATATGGCTTTGAAGTTCTGCCCAGCATCTTTTTCAGCAGCTCAGCCAAAGTACAAGCTCATCAAATCTGCTGATGGCTGGAGAACTCCTCTGCAAACACATCTGCTGCTGTGCCTGGCACTCACTGGCAGCTTCCAAAGGACTCTGGTAAAACTGGTGCCTGGCAACTTCTAGGAGACATGGCACAGAATCATCGAGTCAGTTAGGTTGGAAAAGACCTTTAAGATCATCAAATCCATTAGCCCAGCACTCCCAGCAGCCTAAGCTGCACTGACCATGCACTGCTGGAGTCTGGTTACAGGTCAGGCAAAGAGTTAAATCAGGGCCCTGAATTTTGGGGAAGCAAATTTCCAGGACCCCTTGGGAGGCTGCCCACAGGGAGAAGGGAGAAGAACTGAGCCAGCAGACCTGTGAGGACACATTGCATAGAGCCAAGAGCTCTCCATACCCAGGGCAAGGAAGGCAAGAGACTGGCATAGATGAGGAGGGACCTGCTGGTCAGACTAAAGGGCAAGAAACAACTGTACAAGCAGTAGAAGCAGGAACAGGTATCCAGGAAAGGATATGGAGATGCTGTTCGGTTGTGCAGGCGGGTGGGGTGAGGAAGGCCAAGGCACAGCTGGAGCTGAACATGGTATGGGACAAAGAACACCAGGAAGGGCCTCTGCAGGTTTGTCATCCAGAAAAGGATGGTCAAAAATAAAAATAACCCCCTGGATAAGCAAGACTGGTAACCACAGATCAGAAAGCACTCAATAACATTTTTGCCTCAGTCTTCACTGGCAACCTCCCTTTCCACACCTCTAGAGGGGATGGATTGCAAGACTGGCAGAGCAAAGTCCCTCCCACTGCAAAAGGTTTGTCCATGGGACAGGATGAGACACATCCCAGAATCCTGAGGGAATTGGCTGATGTAGCTGCCAAGCCACTCTCCAACATATTTGAGAAGTCACCTCAGTCAGGTGAAGTTCCAGGTGACTGGAGAAGCAGAAACACTGTACCCTTTTTTAGAAAGGGTAGAAAGAGGACCCTGGGAACTACAGACCCGTCAGCCTCACCCCTGTGCCCGGGAAGGTCATGGAACAGATCTATTAGCCATGCACATGGAAGACTTTTTTCTCAGGTAATGGAGGAATTTGCATATAATATTCTACTATTTATCTTTGTAGAACAGGCTTTCCCTTCAACTGATCTTTTCCATGTAAACAGAAACGTGCCTTTAGATTATATATCTGAAAAACATTCACTGTGCCAAGAGTTTGATTTGACCCTGCTACTGATGTCAGAGAGAGGTTCTATGGAGCTAATAGCACAGCCCAGCCCAGACATTAGTGCAGGATTTACTACAGACATTTGGCTTTAAAATTAAAATGAGAAATACATATTCATACAGCCTGGTCTTTGAAATATATATACTGATATAACCTTGTTTACAAGGAAGTGCAAGTGAGAAGATTTATAGTGGATTTAGAAAACGAAGCAAATGATTGGATTATTTCAAGTCAAAGGGATATGGAAAGCATATTTAAACACTGAACTGAATATCAAATGGAAGTGATGGAAGTCACAATTCGTTGCTGGACTATACATGTGCTCTTCTTTCAGACTTGTAGGATAAATACTGGCACATACAGTCCCTTCCCCTGCAGCCTCTCCCAGAGTAAAAGCTCTGCTTCACTGTTTCTACAGCCCTCGGTTATATTTTGACTACTGCACTGTTATTATAATAAATAACAACAAAACAGAGAGGAAGTAATAAAAACAACTAAAAAAGGTCTCCTAATAGAACCATTTATTGACTTCATTAATAGCCTAAATGCTTAAAGGTTTTATATTACAAACTGAGCAGCACTGAGACATCTACACATATTCTAATTAACAGCAATCACACACACTAATAGTATAACCTACTGCTTAAGTAAATGAACATCCTTGCCCCCTGCTGCCGTGAAGGGGCTGATAGGCATGCGCCTTATTGACAAAGTAAGCTCATTTACAGAGTGATTGTCCAACAGGGAGCTGCTGTTTATTTGCAGAGTTTTTCCCACTGAACTCGCAGGGCAAACAACACGTTTAAATTGTTAATTAAAATATCACCAGCTAAATGTAAATACTACGGTCCCTGCAAGCACACTGACACAAGTTAGTTTAGGAAGAAAGAAATACTCCCAGCAATTTTCTGGTTTAAAGAAATGCTGTAAATCCAACTATGCTACTACAGGGGAAGGAAGGGACCCTTCTCTGGTTGTGTCTCCAATAACCACTGTCAGTGGTTACACATCTTGAAGAGCCCTCAGCCTTACAGATACGTGCAGGGTTTAATATCACTTCACAGCTTGTTTGAAGATACTTTTCTGGAAAAATAATGAGGCAAGCTGCTCCTGGCAGAAGTGAAGCCTCAATGAGACATGATGGGATCACCTTTGGTGGAGTTTTCAACCTACAAACCAAAGGCCCCCTGGAGTCTGCATTTTCCCTGGCTGAGTACTCAGCCTTTTCTCCCAAGATTAGTAGGACATCAAACAAGAAAAATCAAGCAAATATTTTAATGGTCAAGGCATCAAAACCTTCTACTTCATTCTGCCAAGTGAGGTTGTGTTTTGGAAATCATGTTGTTTTAGGAAAGAAACTGGTCTGGAGATGAAAAGGAAAACACTCTAGTATGAGAAGGTTAATTTGTGGATGAAATAACAAGTGAGCACACACTACTCTCAACTGTTAGAGCATGTGCTTCTCTCGGACGCCTGGAATACTGACTCAAATTTGTGTCCTTCTCTTTTCTGTTTCCAACTGCAGCCTGCTATTCACTTCCCCAGAGAGACAGTGGCCTGAACCAGCAGGGAACACTGAGAACAATTCCAACCTGCTCCTCCTAAAGTTCACTTTCTTAATTTCCAAATTCACACTTCTGAAATTAGAAAAATTGAAATGAAACATTGTGGGTTTGTGTCAACGTAATAGTCTTGCCCTACCAAAGGTAATTTTTGCTGACTGGCCAAAAACAATTTGAAAAAACACATTTACAAACAAATAAATCAAATCTTGTTAAAAAAACCCAAACCCACTTCTACTTGAAACTATCCATTACACTACCATCAATCAGGGAGACAATGCTCTCTTCTCACATACTACATTAAAGCCTACAAAGGAAGAAATAATTAGGTAGCTTTTATACAAATTCCTCTACAACACTTACTTTGTCACTTAGAGTGAGTGTTGCTTTCTCTATGCACTTTAATCTGTAAGAGCAGAAAGACAAATCTCACTTCATGTCACTGCAACGAATTATGATCAGCTGAGGTGGTATTTCCAGAAAAGGGCCTTTAATGTGGTTTCTGTGCCAATCCATCAGTCCAACCTTATTAGACCTCTAGGAAAGTGTAAAGCCTGTAAATCTGCAGCTCTAAATTACAGATTACACAAACCAATGAGGGCACTGTGAGGAGCCTTAGATTATCTGATAAGCAGGGTATATCTTTAGAGGAGAAAAATAAGAATCCAGCCCATAGGTGGGGAGGCATAAAATTATTAGACCCATTTTCCTGACATTTGTGTAAAATACCAGAAGATGAAAATTAATGCTAAAAATTATTAAATAAATACAAAGCATTAAAAATAACAAACAGAAAGCAACAAGGCAATCCTCTCAGATTGTGTATAACTAGCTATTACTGCTAAAGAAAGTGATTTGCAGTAATTGTAGATGCTGCTTTGAAAATGCCAGTTTTGGGCTTGGGGACAGCCAAAAAGAATGCCTGGAATTATTAAGAAATAAATTTGGAATGCATCCTAAAACCAGCATTACATTGCCACGTAAGTCCATGATGGATCTATCTCAGATACTGATTCCCCATCAGAAATAAGATAATTAGAATGTGTGCCACAGATTTCAGGGGAGAAAAGATGAAGTGACTAAAAGTGTTCATCTTGAAATAGGTGACCTAAGGGAAATACGAAACAGGTCTACAAAATCATGCACAGTAAATAGAACATAAAGAAAGGTTATTCACCATTCCCCATGAAAGAGGAACTAGAAGGAAAGGCAGAGAAATGCTCACACAGCAAGTTTAAAATGGTAAAACATGCAATTCATATTTGAAACTGTAAAGGGAACTGCCACAGAATGTTATAGGGGATAAAATAGAAGTGGGCTAAAAAAGGGCTTGCATGACTTCATGATAGTTTGCTAGCTATCAGCCAGGATGGTGTGAATTCAAGTCCCAGCTGTGGAAACTACAGATTACCAGGAGCCAGTGAAGTGTGACATGGAAAGCAGCACTCCCTCCTCACTCTGGTGTCCCCAGGCTGGTGCTCCCAGCCACCCAGTGCAGGCAGAGTGGCTACCGAGCACACGGTACCTTCGGGCTGAGTCCCTGCTGCCTTCCCAGCTCCCCACACAACGACACCTCAGCACACCCATCTCATTGTTCTATCACCATTTGAAAGGTCTAGGGCCTGCTACGGGATGTGTTTGCAAATGAGCTCTGAAAGACATCACAGGGTATTAGAAACAAACGTTTGCAAATTTTCCTCTAGTACTGTAGTTTTGGAGAATTGAAAGTATGGATTTAATAAGCAGCCCTTGGCTGAAGCTGTCACATTTACAGCTCTGTGAATGATCTCACTCAGATTACAGACCTCTTCATAGCATGATCTAACTTCTGGGAAAAAAAATAAAACCATAGCTGATTCTCCATGGGTTTGAGATTTAATGCAAGTTATTGCTCCAACTGTGAAGTACAGGTTCAATCCAACAGCTTCAATTTGCATCTAGTAACTAGTTTCTACAGTAATAAAATACTGGTTTTATATGTAACAAATTCCATGTTAAAAAGTTTCCTGAACAAACCGCTGCATCTCAGACATTTTTTCCCCCCCATACCCTAGGAAGTCTGTCAGGGACATGCAGGATTTCCCAGTTCTTCAGCACTTAACAGATCAAGTGAACTCTATTTTGAAGATGTTTGAATGAGTAATGGTGAGTGACATCTGAATTACAAATAGGTCTGCATTGTAATTGAACCACTGTGCAGACAGAAGTGTAGTTCCAAGATTTGCACAGTTAAGGAAAAGGAAGTACTTTTTTTAATCACAAACTTTATTAATCACTTGTCACAGATGCAACCATTGCAGCTATTAATCATTCACATACAAGAGCACTCCTGTTGGTTTGCTAGGCCAAGTATAAATTATCATGTCAAAGATTAACCCATTTCCTTTCATTAATACTTTGTTTTATTTCCTTCCACTCCCCATTTTCTCTTGTAGAAAAGGCCTGAATTGTCTTTTTGGACAACTGGAGTCTGAATGATTAATCATAGTGACAGAGGGTTGACCACAGGGTCAACAAACAATGAATAAAAACATAAGACACGGGTTCATTCCAGGTTATACTCATGTTTCATTTCAAAAGTGAGAGAACAGCAAGCTCTTTTCTTCAGAAATTACTGCCTAATAGTCAGAAGGCAACCTTACCACAATGCCTGTGCAGTTCCCTCCCCACAAAAACCCAGAGCCATTTGTTACTCGAGCTGCTGCCTAGGCCACCCAGCCTGGTGGAACAACACACTTCAGCAGTTTCCAAGCCCAGCTAAATGCTGACGTCCCCAGGGCTTTGCCTGCTGCAAACAAAGGCAGCAAACAAGCTCCAGAAGCTTGCCCTGAAGTGGGATACAGGAGCAGAAATACAGCCTGATGGCTCCTGAGCTCATAAGTTGTTGTCAGATCTTATAATCAGAAGTCCTCAGGGTTGTGCTGCTAAAAATGAAAGAACTGTGAAATAAAACAAAATGTACAGAATTGGACTTACTGATTGGGTAATTAAGAGTCTTGTCCAGACTTCTAACAATTCTGAGAAAAAAAAACCCCAGGATTAAATTACATTGCAATTGGGAAATGAATAGGTTTTTATCACATTTAAGTGAATGCCATTTTTAATACAATAGCTTTTGACACCAATCATTTAGTGAGAGGCAGAATAAGGTCTAGTTCTGGTAAAAGGCAAACAAAAAAGGTAACATAACCATTCTCTCAATGCAGTTTACAAGGAAGTCTTCATTTTGATGGTCATAAGGTTTTCTTCTCTTGGATCAAGAGTCCAACAACAGTGATATTTATATACAATCCCACTGAATGACTCAAAATCCCAGCAAGTTTTCAAGTCCTAATTTGCAAGAGTAAAGGTTCAGAGAAGGATGAAGATTCAAAACTCTCCAAGAGATGAAACTCTGTAAAAAAACTCTTTAACAACTTTCATTTAAAAAAAAAAAAAAAAGTGGTGATATCTCACTATTCCTTTTTTACTACTTGCAAAAACTAGATGTGAAAAATCAACAAAGAGAGAAAATCTTGATGTGAAAGCAGAAAGAATGGGCCAACACTCAGAAAGATGATAGAGACTGTTTTGCTATGGCTTTCTTATATGATCTATGCTACGATGGACCAAGTAGCAACCCTGGGAATTATGACAACTTTAAGCAGTGATCCTTTCTCCAAATGACTGGTTTTTTCAACAGATTTAACTCATCTGCATATCTAAGTTTTCAGAGCTTGCTGAAAAAAATGGTGAAATGTTTACTCACACAGCTGCCACTTTTCTAATTTAAGCTGCTCTTTGTAGTAAATTTTTTTAAGTCCTAAAAATTTGTGAATGGAAACTTCAGCATATATTATTTTTATCTCCTTTTTTTGCATGATATTTGAGTTGCCCCAAGATGTGGATAAAAAGAAAAAAAAAAGGTGCAAGTAGATAAACATTTCATTTTGTCAAAATCTTTTAGAAATAAAAACATTGTAAATTTAGAAATGAGCCAACCTCCTTAATGGAACATTAAGATAAGCAGAATTTTGGTATAAATGTTTTCACTCTGACTTCATTTCTCTAATGCCACTATCAATGTCCAGCTACACAATGGACACCAAAAATATACATAAAATCTGCCAGTCTTTGAATGTTGCCTTCCTCTTGGGTAGCATTTTCTAGCTCTGAATCTCAAAGCGCACGACAAATGTCAGCATTCCTATCTCAGAAGTTGGACACCCAGGTGGAGAGAGTGCCCAAGTAACAGAACAAAGCAATCTAAATGGTCAACTGTATTTTATCCAGTATAATCCCTGTTCCCAGCACCAACCACAGACACCTTTGAACTGAGTTGATTCACTCAAAGCATTCCCAGGCAAGGCTGCTCTGCAGGGACTACAGTGACATCCCGGGTGCAATACTG
This sequence comes from Myrmophylax atrothorax, assembly GCA_026770055.1. Lineage (NCBI taxonomy): Eukaryota > Metazoa > Chordata > Aves > Passeriformes > Thamnophilidae > Myrmophylax > Myrmophylax atrothorax. The sequence continues at coordinate 13,514,428 of JAOXXN010000191.1, forward strand.
ACCAGCAAATAAAACTACCTCTCCATGTACTTAAAGCAGTTCTTGGAATATGTGAGTTCATAAATGCTCATTGCTTTACTCTCCCACTGCAAGCAGCAGCATTTCTTCAGGAATGCATGGGAATGCCAATATTTCCATATTAAAAAAAGAAAAGCAAACAGACCCACTGATAATACTGACACAACTTTACCAATAGAAGTCAGCTGCAATATGAAATCAAACATATTTGATTAAATAACAATTCAAAACACACAACTACCTTACTGTGAAGATTTGTGTGACTGAACTTAATTTCAACCACCATCTCATTCTTGAGTATTTTTCCAATCACTTCATTTTGCTTTGTTTCAGAACTCCTACAATTACCATGACACTTTCCAAGAAGGCAATTTTTGCCAACCACTTAAATGCAGGACTCAGGAAAGATCTCTATGTACAATCTGCCTGATCTAGCTCGTCACCTGAGAGGATAAAGAGGATTTCCCTCGGTCTGTAGGCATTAACTCTGTGAGCTTTACAATCCACCCTGTTCTCAGAGTGATTGCCTGCCCAGCCCCACTGCATTACCCCGAGTCCCTCTGAAATGCTGAGACTTCTGATCACCAAGTGCCCTGTAAACAGGACTCTCAGGGTAAAAGCTGGGGTTGTTGGGTTTTTTTGTTGGTTGGTTCATTGGGTTTTCATCATGTCTAAAACTGAAACTATTTTCCCCATATTTTGGCTCAGCAAAATGAACTTGAAAGTATTTTGCCTTGGTAAGAAATGACTACTTTAATTCCAGATTAAATGCTTTCAGTCACAAAGTTTTCATCCTTGTGAGAGTTAAATGCTATAATTTAAGAAGATTTTAAAAAAAAAAGTCTGGTAAAGAAAAAACCTGCAAGTTTTAGCCTAGAAAAAGTCCAAATTAAGCCTTTCACTTTTGCAGAGAGTTTTGAGTTACACCTTTCAGGCAAAAAAAAAAAAAAAGTGCAAAATATAATGTAAACCCCATCCTCTATGGTCATGGAAAATTGGAATAACTTCACCTTTGGGGCAAGTAGCACACACCTTGGAAAACTTGACTCAGTTTTAATTAATTTTGTTTACATAAAGTCTTTCTCGGGAACTTCCTTTCACTATCCTCTCAGAGAAACTTCTATGCCTAAGTTCATTCCATAAGGTGGATCTCCAGCATGATTACTCTGTGTTGATGTTTAGTGTATTTCATAACTTATTGAGAGATTAATGTTTCTGTGAAAAGCTGCAGGTTTTAAGCACACAGTCAATGTGTCAATGTTTTCTGCTCTTCTGTGGCACTGTTCAGCTTTGCCTTGGTTTAAAATAGAACTGCAGGGTGTTTAAGTGAGGTTTAATTCTGAGCTGTGAAGTCTAATGAACAATTATTAGCCATTTGCTTAAACTAATTGTTTTGCACACCAGCTGACTGCTGCATTTCATGTATTTTTAGACATAAACAGAGAGTTAGGACCCCAGGGAATATCCACTCTCTGTAGCTGTTAGGCAACTGTCTTTATAAATACCCTTTCAAATTATTAATTAGTCAAGCTGAAATTAAGAACTGAAGATTTCACAAAGCTGAGGATAGAAAGGATTTTTACTTGAGAGTCTTGTATCAAAGGTGTGATGATTCTTTCTCCAATGTGTTCTCAGATTTGTGCACAGAGGCTGCTGCCTGAACGTTTGGGTGATGTGGACACGCTTCTCTCACGAGATGCTTGGGAGATGCTGAAGGCAGAACCAAAGGGGCTCAAATTAAAACTACTCCAGTGAAGGATTATTCTCTCTACACATCCTTAGAGCTGTTTCAACTGCAGATTGCCTTATGACATTACACAATATATTTGTTATCCTTTCATTTGGTATTATGTGGAGAGAAATGATTAAAAAAGTAATTCTGAATAGTTCTGAACAAGTTCCATATAAATATACTAACTTTGGTGAGATGAAATATATCAGATAAAAAAAAATACATCTTCAACCCTTAAAATGCTTTCTTGCAACTATTTTGCCAAATCATTAATTACAATGTTCCTATATTCCATTGATCACTGTGGGATATTGAACTTATTCTAACAACAGAGGGGACACATAACCATACATCAAATCACTTGGGAACACTGGGGCAGTCATGCAAGTTAAACAAAGAAAATTAAACCAATTTTAGTTGTCCTGTGTGGAGTTACAAGCTGAAGAGTATGAGCTATAACACAAAAGCTACTCCCAGTGGTAGCTGATACCTGCACGTCAAAAAGCCTGTTCAAATTAAAAACTACAAGACCTGGAGGTTCACCCAGAAACACTAAAATCATTTTGGAGCCTTTTCCTGAAAATCAGCAGTGTTCCACTGGGAGCATCGGTCTTTGGAAGACCTTCTGTCCTATATTAAGCCACAGGTGTAAGGAAAATTGAAGAGGCTGCCTCAGGAGAAGCATAAACATCATATTACACAGGATGCCATTAGCATCTGGGATGGTAGCAGAAAATCCTAATTTATTCAGAAAATGACATTTTATTTAGCGTGGCTCTGCAATTTGAAAATTTACTGAGGACACATCAACACCAATTTCTTGCTAAGACAAGCTATGAGTGCCTCCCTGGCTGACTGTGGCCAGCAGAGCACTTGCAGTGTTCACACAGGGCTCTGCAGGCAGAATGTGTTGGATAACAAGAGGGAAGGGCTCTCCAATGAAATGCCCATTCCTTTTTCATGTTACACTGTTCTGCCCATTCTTTCCTTCTCTCATACATCATGCTTTTAGCAACCCAAGCTTTTTTGCCACTGCTCCATTAGCTTGGTATTCTTTTCCAAACTGTTGTCAACTTTTCTTTTTCAGTGCCTGACAACCTGCCAGTGAAGTGCTGTACCTGGAGGAGTGGTGCCTGCCTGATTCCTACAGAGATTACATGCTAATAATTTAGCAGTGCATTACTGACCTACGAGAAATTCTGTATGAATTACCATGAAAACAATGGATTTTGATTTTAATTGTTCTTCTGAATAAAACCTGTCAGAAAATGACAACAACTTGTCAAGGAAAAATCTGGTTCCAACAAAATAAAGACAAATTGTGAGATCATTTCAATTTCATCATGATAGGATTGAAAACACAAAAGAATCTTACACTACCTTAAAAATATTGAATGGGGATTTTAAAAAATTCTAATTCAATGATTATTCAGTTATTCTGTATTATGTATACACTGTAAATTATAATTTGGAGACAACAGAACTCTCTTTCATAGAAATAAAGACCTAAAGTCTTAAAACTACTTCTTCCCCCTCCCCCTCTCCTTCTTTTTTTAAATTTCAACATCCTTAAATACTTTTTCTGTCCTCCACTTATCCTTCCTTAGTTTGCACACAGGTGAAAATGAAGGTTTGATTCTATGCTTTAAGCAAGAGAGATGCAGACACTGGGGAGCACCAGCAGCAGGACCCTCAGAGCATGTAGGGAATGTCAAGCTCCAGGGCCTGCTCCAAATCTTCCAAATCATCCACCTGGCTCTGCTCATCAAACCCTTCTTCTGTCCTTCTGTCACCCATGAGAGCTGACCAGAACTCTTTTTTCATTTTTGCAAGGAAGCATACCAGAAAAATGCAGATTTCCCTTATCAGAAATGCGTTTTCTCTTTCCAGAATTCTCTATTCCCTTTTCTCATTCTCTATCCTGAACAGCAAAAGGAAAATAGTTTTAAAATCCCAGAGAACTCCACCAGCCCCAGGTAGCTGGCAGTGCCCTTCCATAGGAGCAAGGCAGGGAAGAGGCAGCTCTGCCACAACTTACCATCCCACTCTGGCAGGGTAACCCAGCTGGGAGATCTCAGATGACTTAAAAGGAAAAGATCATCTTTACTTTGTGTAGTTTCTTTCTGAACTCACTGATTGTCATCCTTCTGCAAACAGCTGATGGGAGTTGTTGCCATTTAGAAACTTTCATGGTGAAAAACAGTCTCTGGATTTTTTTGAGAGAGTAGGAGCACATGACCTAGAGTGAGAAGCCGAGGGAAAGGAGCTGGTTTAGCCAGGAGAAGAGAAGGATTTGGGAAGACTGGAGAGCAGTCTGCCAACCCCACAGGGAGGTACAGCAAAGCCTGAGCCAGGCTCTGTGTGGAGCTGCACAGTGTGAGAAAACAGCTACAGTCTGACCCAGGGGAGATTCCCATAGGACACAATAAAAGTGCTCACTAGGAGGGTAATAAAGCACTGGAACAGGTTTAATGGCAAGGTTGTGGAATCACCATCCCTGAAGGGATTGTAAACCTGACAGAGGCCCAGGCAACTTGGTCTGAATTCAGCACTGGCATTGCTTTGAGCAGAACTTTGGGCTAGAGGCCCCATGAGCACTTTGCAGTCTGAGGGGATCCATCGTTCTACAAGTTCTGGTATAAGAGGAAACAATCTCACTTCTCCACACCTCCAAACCCCAAAACATTAAATAAGAATTTTTGGTTTCCTGCTTAACTTATCAAAGATGCATTCGCTTTGTCTTGATGAAGAAGCAGTTGACATTACACAGACTGTTTAGAAGTTTCTACAGCTATTTTGAAATGCCTTGAATTCTGAAGGAGGCAAAGCTTAATACAGCATTGAAGTGGAGCAGCTTGCCTGACTGCTATCAGAACCTACCCCTTAGTTTTGAGCATCTTGGATTTCATTCTTTCTTAAGAAGTAATTCTTCACCCATCTAATTGTATGAAAAAACTTAGGAAAGTGAAACTAATGGGATGACCTCTGCTGACTTCAACTTGAGTTGAGGCCCTAATTAAGGGAACAGTACACAGAAACACACTGTTCCCCTTTTCTCCCTATTTGAGCTCTGCTTGTATAATAAGAAAAAACTTACCACTTCATTGTCATGCCCACACACAAAATAAAATATGGTTCCAAAGGTCTCAAAAGCCAAACATAAGGAAGTCAACTGCTCTTACACTGCAGGAAACTAACAGGCATCCTACATTATAACTTGAAAAGAGAGCAGGGCTGCTGCTTCAAATCAAAGGACTCAAACCCGTGAATGCTGGTGAGGTGTGCATGTCTGCAGGCATGAGGATGCTGCTCCTGTCTCTGAATCATAGTTAAAGAAATAAAACTAAGCAGTGACTCACAGGCACTGTTTCTGCTACTTCATCACAAGAATGCTCTTTTAGTAAGCATCTTCTGTTCTTCTGAGACACAGAACAACCATGACCCTATTCCTGGGCTGAATTGAAACACACTGAAGGTTGATCGGTGTTACAAGAAATTTTAGTTTTTTTACTTAAAACAAACCTTTTGTAAAAAAAGGTTATTCTACAGCAGTAGCCTAAGGAATGAGAAAATACAGAAATGCATGAAGGACCTAGCCAGTGTTTCTTTTAAAAGCATAGTGTGGTTCAAAACTGTATGTTAGAGGACTCTGCTTGCAGGAAGCCGGCTGGAGGTGACTGGTAGGTGGGGCTGCAAGTTTAAGCACTTTAATACTGGGTTGTCATGGGAAAAAAAAAAGATTATGTCACAATTTTCAGATGTCTTTCTGAAGCTGTCAGTCATCATCCTATTTTTTGACACAGCATGCTGGATTCTGGATTCTGAATTTTATCTCTGCTGGTTTTACATAAATGCTTTTGAAATCGAACCTATCAGTGCATGAAGGACAGTGAATCCCACTGACTTCTGGTTACCTGGAAGTACAAGGCTGGTTAAGAATAAATTTGGAACTTTCTCAGAACACCAGAAGGGAAAGAAGGAAGACTCAGGTGAAGTGCAGATGTGTTCTCAAAGACATGCCCTGAGTCACCAAGAGGATGGAGTTTACCTCCTGTAGATGCACTGCCCAACACTCCTGCACAAGAGCACAGTCTCCCTGATGTCACAGTCAATGCAAGCAAAGGATTCAGACAGCTGTGCTAACAAGCACATTAAAATATAATTTCCCAGACTTACTGGAACATGCAAGTTCCAAGGAGGAAAAATGATGTCATTTGTAATGCAGAGCAGTAATTACAACTCCAGTGGTTTCCCACTCTAATAAATCCAAGGTGCTAAGCTGTGCTAATGTGGGCTTGCTCCTTCAGTTTGTCCCTTCACCCCAATCCACTGCAAACAAGCCGAGATCAATACTAACAAAACTGTCTTTGTGGTATCAGGTTCAGTTCTGCTGATGTACTATTATATCTTAATTTTCCTAGACACAAAATCCAACATAGTTAGACATACTCGGGAGAAATTGCTTCATTTATTCCCTTACTGTCATTAGTATTGAGATCATGGGGGTAAAAAAGAACAGGAACCTGCACAGCAGTGCAGCAAACAATTTACCATGTTTGCCTTCTAGCAATGTCATTTATTATTGCTTGAGACAGTTCAAGCCAGTTCATACCAGATAAAACATTTCAGCCAACCTCAAAATTGTGCTCTTTTAGGGCTTTCACTAAAAAAAAAATAAATTCTTTCAATTCAATTATTACTGTGTGTCTTTTTTTTCCATATTACTATACAGAGCTGGGTATTCTTTAATTAAATTACTCTAGTAAGCTTTTATTATAAAACACTAATCAATAACCATATTTTCCATTAATAATTAAAAAATATAATAAAAATTGGTACTAAACCCCCCACCAGTCGATAAAACCCTTTTATTTTCTTGTGTTTACTATTTTAAATAACATGAATCACATTTTCTCATATGCTT
>JAOXXN010000191.1:13521432-13534786 GCA_026770055.1 Myrmophylax atrothorax
AAGACACGGATTTTGAAATAATCCAGTTGGAAAGTAGTAGCAAACAGATTCTGACTTATACCAGAGTGGATACCCATTTTTGAGGGGAAAAAAAAAAAAAGATAGAGCTCTTGTAGTGAATCTAATAAAAGATTATTATGAATGACAAGCAGACCAAAAATGTTGCTTTTAATGTTACAGTCAAAAAGGCACGATTAACCTGCTAGTACAAGATTTTAGTTCCTAATTTTTCTATTATTTCTGAGCCCTGGAAAAAGTGCCCTTTCTGTGAGGACATCTGCAAAGCTTGAAGGCAAACCCTTCTTTCTGCACAGGCCAAAGCAAAGCTTAGGCATTGTCACAATAGAATTCTAAAAGAAACCAGAGAGAGTCCATTTGACCAGAACATTTTGCCCGTTTTGTTTTGCTGCAAATATATACATGCACATATGTGTATATATATCTATATGTAAAATAAATAAATAAATATAGATAGATAGAGATATAGAGAGAGAATCAGCTTTTCCCCATTCCCTGTTCCTCCAAACACATTTACCACATAGGTTTTACTCCTGATCAATTGTTGTATGGTTTGTGCTTGTGCAATCTGAAATATATATGGCCTGGATGAGTCAATCTTTTCATTTCATGGGAACTAGAAGTTTCCAGTACAGATCCAGGCTCAGAGAGGGGTTAGAGATGTAAACAGCTTGCCTTTTTCAATCACCTTTTGGAAATTCTCTAGTATTTCACAAAGCTCCCCCAGGCCAAGAGAGCACAGCTTATGTTCTTGCTTCATTTTGCCTGTTAAATACAAATAAAACTGCTGAACTTTCTTTGTACAAGGAAAGCTAAATGTGTAAATATTTGGAGGAACATGGAAACAAAACTCTTATGGTTACCTGTAAAACAGTGTTTAAAATACAGCAGACTGTATCAGGTATGACAGTAACAGCTCCACCACTCTGACCAGATTTTAAATGGAAAATTCCAGAGGACTGAGGAGGGACATCACTGTATTTTCTGCCTTGTGACCACATGAAGACAACATAAAGCAAAATGTTAAGCACAGCTCTGCAGACTCAAGAGACAAGATGTTCAAAATCCTGGATCTCTAAAAGGTAAGAAAGAAGCAGCAGGTCCCAGGCAAAGCCCAGGCTGGGCTGGAAACACTGAGCTGCACCAGAACCCTCGGCACATCCCCAGCACACCTGACCAGCTTTGCTGCACAGCACAGGAGGGTCTGAGACCTGCACACTCATTCACACCTGGAAGAGTCCAGAAACACTCTTGGAATGGTCTATTGTATCAAACTCAACAGATTTTTGGAGTGCCTTAGGACTAGAGAGCTGCTGCTTAGATCACCACAGACAGATGCAACCCCACCATTATTCTCACAGCTTCTCTCATTAAATAAAATCACAGTATTTTGTCACTGGAAAGAATTCTGACAATGACCAAGGAACTCTTCCAGACCTGCATTAATGTCACTCCCAACCTTGTCTTTAATATTTTGAAAGAGTTGTTACTCTGAATTTCCCTAAACATACTGGTGTGAAGTGTTGTGAGCTAAATTATCTACACTGTCTTACTTCTCAAATGACAATGGCAGTTTTCAGAGTGAGTACATCCTTGGGAGAATACAATCTATCAATCACTGTTATCTAAAAGCATCAATTAACATAAGAAGAATAACATTGCAATATTAGGTGGTATCGTAGTGGATTCTTTTACTCTTGAGAACAGAGAACTCCTAGTAGCAACCTTTTTTTTTTTTAATTCTGCCTAAATAAATAGAATGAATTAAATTCAGGATTTGCATGAGAGTGGACTAAGCAAAAAAAAAAAAATCAATCACTCTCATAGGATTAAGTAGAGCTTCAAGTTGACCAAGGTTGCTTACCTTTGAGAATAAAGTATTTTCTAAAAGAGTCAATCTCAAAGACTTTGAACACCTGAGTTGCTTTCAGCTTAATGAAAGCAAGGTTTACATTTTATTGGATTTGTGTTTGCTGTCTAATGTGGCAACAATGAAGCATAGCTAAACATTTGAATGAAATTAAATAGAAGGCATCTTTGGTTTGCACAAAGTGAACTCAAGTGCAATTTTACTTGGAGCCACAGGTATAATGTGGAGTGGGTGTCCTCAGAAAGTCTCTTTGAAAGTTTAGGTTGGTTGTTGTTAACTGTAAGATTCTGCTTTTGAGCTCTTGGCTTACTCTCTTTTGAATGTATGACATGAAAAGAATTGACAGCGACAGCATTTCCCCACTGCCAGAATTCCTCCAAATGTTTGGAACACCAGGAGCACTTTGCCAAAACCAGCAAACACCAAGTGTCAGTGCAAAGCACATCATATTCTATTTCCATGATTTTCTTAAATATATGTAGAGATATTTAATACCTGTAGTTGCTAATATGCACCCATGTAAATAAGAAACTGGGCCAAAAATACTCTAAGTCATTCAGTTTAGAGTAGATGAAATTTTTCATTTTTATAAAACATTTTCTTTCATCCATTTGTAAACTTTAGAAGTCAGTCATTACAGGACCTTTCTTTTTTACTTGAACATTCTGCAGCTGACCATACAAACACAGAATATTCCACCAACTTTTCTCATCAGCCATCAGGCACTGCTGTGTATCCAATGCAACAAACAGCATTTTACAGTAGCACCGTAGTTATAAACTGGGCATCCTTCCCCATTTTAAACCAAATCATAAATATCCGTTTGGAAAATCCAACCACCTCTCACACAATCACACGGTAGCTCTAATGTCAGAGAAGTCCCCTTCTCCTACATAAAATATTTTTTGAGTTTTTATAACACATCTTATACTTAGGGCATTAAAATTTCTCTTGAAAACTAAGCTGAACAACCAGCAGACAAGATACCTGAGTAATCACAGCCTACGTTATATGAAGATGTTACACAAGGGCTGACATTCCCACACAGACTGGCAACCTCCTGCCTGCAATGGGGAGCTCAAGGGTATTGGATTTTGTTAGGATACTCTAGGATGATATCAGCAGGACACTGATAAGGAGTCTTTAACTAAAAAGTGAACAAGAAAATAACCCAATAACGATTTTATATTTATTTAACAGCATAGGTACTTTTACCAGCCAAACACTGTCTTCAGACATGTCCTTAGAGACTTTCTAAACCTTCTTCAATTCATCAGTCTTTATCATCCTAACAAAACCATATTTGATTCATCTCTGATGTTAACCAGGCCAAATCTGATTCATTCACAAACAGCTGGTGCTTCCATGCTTTTCCATTTTCTTTCAATGATCATATGTCCTGGTGGGAATAATGTCTTAGCCAGATTTCTGAAGTGAGTAAAATTCTTCTCTCTCTCATGCATATTCAGAATTTGTATTTCTGTGTGAAAATAGTACTTGGATTCATGCACATGAAATTTCTCAGACTCAGACTTGGAACTCGGCTGTTTTTTGGAGGTTTTGCTAGTGGTTTGTAGGTGCTGGCAAAGCTTCACTGCTGCCCAGTACATCTCCAGACTCACACCAGTAAGAATCAGAACAACTTACTCTGTCCAGTTATTACAAGGATATTAGGATGGAGCAAGGAATCAGAAAATGGGGACAGACCCTTTAATCTCTGGGGAAGGAAAATACTCATCTTCTTATGTATGTGCACAACAAACTGACTGAGGGAAAACCTCTACTATAAAATAATATAAATAATAAAACTTATCTCTTTATTTCTGCCTCCAGTTTCAAATTATTTGTAATTATTGAATCTAGAAGAGCAGAAGAAAATATCTTTTGTCTGAGAAAGCCATGACTTGCTCTACAACAGAACAGTAAAAAGCCATTCCAGACAGCCAGACTTTACCTTCTCCACTGCTGTGAGTGAGTGCTGACATCCTTAACCCAGGTCTGCGAGGGAAATGGTGCTCACACATCAGTGTGATTTGGAAGGATGGATTTTCAAATATCCACCAGTGTGAGCAACTAAGGCTTTAATCTCTATTAGCAAGGCATTTGGTGCAATCAAAGTATTGCCCCAGCCAGTAGCTGAGCTTGCTACATGTGTGCAGTACATTCTTCCCAGGTCTTCTGGAATGCATTCAGCCTGGTGGTACCCTGCTGCCATCCCTAAATACGGGATCCAGGGGGACAGGAGAGGAGGGAGAGGGAGCACAGCACACCAAGGTTTCTAACATTGGCTTAGAAAATTGCCTGCTCTTTTAGAAACTGTTTCCTCACTGAACTATACTGAAGTAACTCCAGCTGTATCATATTCATTTGGGCACATCTGTAACGTGTGCTGTTCCCCCAGTTCTCTCCCTGCCATCTCACTGAGCTTTGCATCTCTCTACAGCCAGTGTGGAGACTCCTTCTGCTCTGTTGCCTGGAAATGCTTCTTTCTAGCACTTATCTCCTCTCTCAATAGGTTGTTTTCTTGGTAGTAATAATTAGAACATCCTCCAAATTGAACATGATGTTTATTTTATTCAGATAAGAAGTTGGATGCTGTTGCTCTGAGCAGATGTAACATTGCTAGCCCTCCCTTCTCTTGCCCAGCTACCACTTCTGGCCTTGAATCATGGCAGCCTGGCCTTTTTCTGATGTGCTCAAAAAGCATTCTAGCTGCAAACAGAAAAGCTGCAATGAAAATTTAATACTCGCCTACACTTGAAAGCGTAGGAGCCAAATGCCTTCGAGGCTGCCCAGGCCCACCGGCCTCCCACACAGCAGCACGTGCCCCTCTGGGGCAATACAGGGGCAATACAGAGGCAGGGGAACACCACAGGCTCTCCATGGCTGCACCTGTGTGCGTGATTTCCCTCTTGCCTTGCACCTCCTCTGGTTGAGAGAGAGGAGGACCAGTGAGTGGTGTGCTCCGAACTGTGTCACGCCGTGGTGATCCCACCCACAGCACTCCTGTGCCAGGCACCCACCCACAGCACTCCTGTGCCAGGCACCCACCCAGCACTGCCAACTGCAGGGGCACCACAAACCCATAATGTGAAGGCAGCAGAGGGAGATCATGAACACAACAAGAGCTCAGTGAAAAAACATCCCATGAAAGTTCTTTCCCTATTTCTTCCTTTAACCAGATACAAATTGCCCAGCAAGCTCCAGGGCTAGCCCAGAGTACTAATTCCCTGAAATTAGCCAATGTATCACTGGAAAGGACACAAATTATTTCTCCTTTTCACTATTAAACACTGGAAGGTATTGAACAACAACTAGAACTCTCAGAAGCCCTTCCTTCTTATAGAGAATTTAAGAGTAAAATCCTGAAGTTTGCTGGAAGACAATTATTTGGAATCTGATGCTCAGAGGTGCAATGTGTTTCAACTGCCTTATGGAACTGCTTCACTCCACATCTCAGGCACTGTACAACACTTACTGCAGCCCTTCACTTTGCTCCCTGCTTTGGTCGATCATGAAAAATGTGCAACTTTGGAGAGTTTTATCTGCTGGATGAAAAAAAGTAGTATTGGAAAGATTAAAACTGTTCAGAATTCCTCACTTTGCATCAAAGCTGGAGAGTATCAGCTACAGTGAAAAATGTTTTAAATACTGAAACAGAAATTGTTTAGTTCTAAGGTTTCTGTTACATTGTATCAGAAGAGTCTCAAGTTACAAGACTTGCCTAAGTTTAAAGTTTGAGTTATACAGCACAGTAAATAACACACACATTTTGCTGTTCATCAGGGAAATGTCTCCTGAGAGCAAGGACATACCCAGTGCTTATTTTTAGTGCTCTTTACTGAATCCTCCTTCTTGTTTGCAAAGGGACTACACTAGGATTCTTAAGGCAGTCTGCAGAAAGAAAAGTCTCTTCAGAATTGTAATTAGAAGAAATTAACTATTTCATGTAACTCTAATGAACTGTATGTTAAAGAACAATTGTCCATTTGCAGAACCTGTATGTACTGAAAATTCAGTTTGTATTAAGATGATTCTCTGACTCAGTCCCTTCTCTTTTTCCCCTCTGCCAGCACTAATAATAAAAATACAGGAGAAAAGGCCCCTGCCCTGTGTGCTGCCTGACTTCCCCTGTGATGAAAGAGCACACAGAAGTGTACAGTGCCAGGGAAATTCATTGTGTTCCCCATTAGCCAGACCTACAGCCTGCACAGAACATAATTTTTTCTCTTTCTAGTGCTAAGTGTATTTGTGACAAGCAAAACTCCCCAGGAACTGGCCACAGAGATAATCCACAACTCTCTGAAAAGTAACTCGACAGGGCCATCAAGTATTTTAAAATAGAAAACCCAAACAAAACTAGTACTAAGGCAGCTCTCATCAAATCACGTTGCTAAAGGAGACACAGTGCTAAGGCTGATATACCTCAGATGAAGCTTTTTATTCCATTGAATTTATTCTCTCTCAGGTTTACACAATCAGAGAAAATAAAACAACACTTCGCTCACTTCATATCAATTCATTAATGACAAGGGGGGCAAACAAACTTGTCTTGATCAGCTACTGATTTTATTTGTTTCTGTTAACACTACTGTTTGGGTAAAACAAAACAACAAAAAAACCCTCTGCATGTGATCAAATGTTTTTGTGGTGAGCTAAATAGGCATAAATTAAGATGAACTAATGACAGGCATTGATTACCTTTAGCAGCTTTAGCCAGTCAATGCCCTACAGTGTCTCCAGCTGTGATATGCTGCTTTTACAGTTGCAAGTACCACCTAGAATACCCACGTGTTCACTAAAACATGCAGCGAAAGATAAGCCAGCAAGCCATTGTATTAAGTGTGTCTATCCTGATGTCTGTGAAAATTCATAATACACAGTTTGAAGCTACCAGTGCCAATTACTGTCTTCCCCAAGGAAAAAAAAAAAAGAATAAAAAAATGTGGATTTAGAGCTGGCAAAGATGCCAAATTGACAAGCAATCACTCTCCTGGCAGCCAGAACACAAACAGGTGGATGTAGCTGGAACACTCCTGCCCAGTGACAGCTCAGAGTGAACCTGGCACTACACCAGTTATAAGGGCTGGCAAATCATAGAAGTGAAAACCATCACTTTAAGTCTCTTGACTCAGACCAAATAATCCAATGGAATAAGAAAGGTTAACAAAGTAAAATATGTTGCAGTCCTTCAGAATGATGCCAGTGCTAAAATAATCACTTACCCTTCCTAAGGCAAAGTCAGGAAGGTGGCAATCATCTCTCTCCAGCATCCACAGAACGTTTGTGTTAACTAAGATCCTCTGTCTGAAAATACCCTCTCTCTTTATTGCCTCAGGAAAAGGGCAACACAAGTGAATCCACAGAGATTTTATCAAACCAAGACTGAGGATTTTTTGGGGCATCTTCCTGGTTTGTAACTTTTGAATACCAGCTGTCTGTGCTTGATACTGTACAGAACTGACCCAAGATGAAACTCCTCCTTTAATTCTAAGCTAGACATGGTGCTCTCAAAATAGATGATTCACCTGGAAATCACACATTGTGCAAAGAAATCCAAATCTGCATGTGGAAAGGGGGTTATTACATTAAATAGAATAATTACTAACTGCACAGTTATTTAAATGCCTTAGGGAGGAAGAAGAGTCAAAGCAGTTTTATAATGATTTGGAAAAAGGTTGCTGGCCCAAGTTTTCCTTCTCTGTTCACCTTCAAGGCATGCTGCAAGGTACATCTGTTTGGGGCGGCTGCAGCACAGGCTGCTTTGAGATAATGAATTAGTTGAGGATGTTTATGTTTTGATAGATGCTTAAATTAATATAGATCTGGGCACTCTGGCTCCTGGACAAGTACAGAAGTGTCAAGTTTTGTGCAGCTAAACTTTTGACATTTGATGTCAGTTAACAACAGTATAACTAGCACATAATTTGCAAAGTGATGTTTACAAGAGACTTCAACACTTATTTTTGTACCAAACTTCCCTCTCTGGTCTCTTTGTTAAAGCCGATGTGGGATTTATTACATATGCACGGCTGAAGTTCCACACCCAGGCTGGGAATGTACAGAAGGAACCTGGTATCAGCAGATGTGAATTCCTAAGCAGGACAGAGATTGGTGAAATCCAAAGAAACAAGGAGACAGCAAAGAAACATTTTGCTCATTTTTGCTTCTCCCTCTCTCCCTGGTAAGCATATTTCCAGTAAGAGTAACAGCTTTCAGGAAACCCTATTTCACAGGAAACTTCCTGATGAGCCCTTGCAAACCTGCCTGCCAGCCTGGATGTCTCCTGCTCTGTGCAGTCTCCCAAATTGACAGCAGAGGGAAGGACCACTCAGCACAGAACAGAGAGGCAAAGCTGCAGCTCTGTGACAGGAAACTAAAGAATTGGGAACTGCTGAGAGATGGAGTTCGACAAGGCCTCCATTACCCCACAGAAGGGTATGGAGACAACACAAGTAAATACAAGAATGAGCAAAATAGATGCACAAATGGTCCAAAATTGTAAACAACATGAACAAGCCTGTCTGCTAATGAAATATTGACTAGGTATTGCAGAAATTGTTTCCTGTGCAATCCCCAAACCCAGACACTACTAGTTTAGATCTCTTACCCAGTTTTCCATACCTCAAGAGTAGCACTTTCTCTTTTCCAACATAAAACTCAGTAAAAGACGAGCTCTCATCTCCTCCTCTGTGTGTACATATACAGAATTTTGTTTATATGTAAATGCCTGAAAAATTTGGAACTACAACCAGTGACATGTAAAACCCTGATGAAAAAGTAGCTGCTTCTGAAAAGTGGGTTTTGATGAATTTTGTATGACCTCTTTAAAGATTCTCTAATGCATATTTCAAAAGATGTTTCAATACTGTAAGTTTTAGATCAGCTCATAACCGATAATTTAGATTTTCCCAGGACTATTCTCCTGTGGTATCCAGCTTCCAAACTGAGATTTAAATGTATAGTAGTTCTGAATGAAATCACAGGCTGAATACTAGATTACAGCATATAAAACATCACAAAATCCTTTGTTAATGCTAAATTAAAACCTCAGCTAAGGCAAACTTGCTAAAAGTATCTGGGAATACAAGAAATAGAGGGGGTTTGTGCTTAGCAGTTTCTGTGTATGACTTGTTTCCACTGCCTCTGTATAAAGAATGCTCAAACTTTACCAATGATTTTACCTCCTAAGACACGCATAAATTGGAAAGAAATACATTATTCCTAAATAAGATTGTTTCTTACTAAAATAATCCCAGGCAATAAATAACCACAAAATTTACCTATTGTATGGGTGTGTAAACTTTAACCTACCAGAAATGTTCTATTATTTATTATTCCTATATAAGCTCTAGGCATTTTACTGACATGAAACTTTGTGAGCTCCATACTGCAGCTTTTCCCAGCTCTCCTCCCAGCCCCCAGGGCTGTGTTTTCCCTGGTATTCCATAAACTGGAGTCAACTCACTCCAAGATGAAAAAGGCAATTTCCTTCTCCTCCTGCTAAACCTGCCCCAAGGGAGCAGGGGCTGGAAGAGGGTTTGGGAGCACGAGCTCCCACGTTAGGAGGCAGTGATTAATTAGGCTGGCTCAGCTGCCTGCACAATTAGGGACTCCCCTTGCTTCCTTGGGATTGAGGCCTTGAGCACTTTTGTAAAGCTCTTCAGATGGAAAGCAGGGCTGTGCCTCTGCCCACCCCACCCCGGGGTGCAGTCAGAGTGCCACTGCTTCCTACACAAAGTTAAGGCTCACATTTCCCAAAGTCCTTAGTGCTCATTCAGGCCTCCAAAACAAATGGTTTCAGTGGGAGCTGAACTCCCTGGCTCCCAGCAACTCAAAAACCTTCCTGGGCATGTTAAAATCTCTTGTGTCACTTGAGTAACAAAATAAAAGGGGGGTCAATGGTATCCCTGCTTTATATCCAACTCTTGGTTTGCCACCTTCCAATACGACAACAAATCAGCTTCAAATTCCAGTTAATGCAAAAAACGAAAATTAGTTTTACATTTTCCTAAGCCCAGGTTTGTTCACATCACACTTTATTTCACTGTGCCTAAAGCCTTGACTCTCCAAAAAGCTGAAACGTGAGCAGCAAAAATGACTTGCAGTTGAGGACAAAACTGCTTTGAAGGTACCATGGTAAATCTGCTCCAGTGTCTGTCTGGACCAGGGAGCAGCTCTGGGCAGCAGTGCCCTCAGCCATGCCAGGTGTGGCCCTTGCCCAGCCTATACACACCTTATCTAGTCACTCCATGTGCTGGGATCACAGGAGTGCAGAAAATCCAATGGGGAGCTGCAGTACAGACCAGAAATCTCAGGTCCAAGAGGATAATTCTGCTCTAGATCAGGATCAAATTATTACTCTCTCAGCTTTCTAAGAATCACATTAGTCACTATAACTATTTTAAAAATAAAATGATAGCTCTATTTTCTCTGTCCTTTAACAAACTGATGTTCTGAGTATTTGTCAAATATTTTAATTCTTGACCTAATACATGCAAAATCTCAACTGCAAGTAAATCACAAATGAATGCAGAAATATGTTTATAAACCTTAGTTCCCCTGCCATGATAATTGCTTAATATCTGGCATTAATGATGTTTTTTCTAATGCCAGATAACTGACATTTAAACACATTTAAACATTAATGTGCAGGCACTCATGCAGAGACAGAGGATTATTTAAACAGAAAGGAATAGAGTTTTAAAGACAATCAAATAAAACATTTGCTGTCCTTCTGTAAAGGACAACCTGACTTAATCAAGGTTACACATGTAATACATTTTCATCCTAGGTTTTATAGCTACAGTACATGTATATTCAAAAAGCAAATAATTTCCAATTTAACATTGCAAATTTAATCTGCCCATGGCAGAGCACCTATCAAACTTTTGTGGAAAATCTAATACAGTTAATTCTAAACTACATTTGTTTAGTTTGCCTTCTTAGCTTGTAGCACATGAGCTGGAAAATACTTGCTCTTTCAAGATACAACTGTGTAAAATTCTTAAAGGCAAAGCTCTGTACCTGCTTATATTGGTACATAAAGTATTTTCTTAATCCCTAATCCTGTTATGCCAATATTAAAAAAAGCATTCTCAAACTTTCCTTGTAACTAATACCCCACCTTGTCTGTCCAAAAGACAAGCTATTTTCTGCTACAGTGCCTGGCCCAGTCTCACTCCCTGCTCTATGGCAATGCTGTGCTTCGAGGCAACATTAATAAAGACTGAAGGATGTTTATTGGGCATTTCCAAGGGCTCAGGAAAAGAGGGGCTTAGCTGGGGCTCCCTGACCAGGGAAAACCATGACCTATGTGATTAGTCTCACAAAAAGGAAACACATAAGAAGAAGTTAATTTAATCTCATGCTCCACAGGCCCATTTATTCCAGCAGACGCCGTGGCTCACATTACAGGTGCTACATGTAACACATGTGGGAGAGAAGAAAGAAACAAGATTAATCAGTATTGGATTTTACTGAAAAAAACCCAAACCAAACAAACAATAAACCACCAAAATCCCCAAACCAAAGAAGGTAAGCTACTGTAATTTTTTTCTGACCTTACCCTCCTCTTTCAAGTAATTGGAAACATTCATGTAAACACACATAATGAAGTCATGAAAGTTTAAACCTTTTGGCTTAATCATAGGGCAAAACTGCTAAGGGACTATCATTGATCTCTGGGAGAGCAACAGAAAATTCCCTAAAATGGAAGCTACATAATGATCAAACATAGATGGAATCAACAGGCATTTTCATCTTTATTTATTTTAGACACGGACTTGGCTTTTAGTGCACAGTATTTCAAAGAAAAGTCACTAATGCTTCTGAGATAGTCTGGAGACTCTATTCACTGCAGAGCTACGAGAAATCCCTCCTCAGGCCCAGGGACCTGACTGTCTCCAGGCTTTGGCACAGGCACTGCCTCTGAGCCAGGGCACGGAGCCCCAGGGCTTCCATCTCGGAATAATAATGAAGAACAAGGCATCAGAGTCACTGCTATTGTTTTGAGCTAATTCCACTGGAAGATAAGCTACTCTTAAGACCCAAAGCATTTTTTCCATGCCAGAATATGAACATTTAATATATGAAACTCTTATTTCCTGTGAAACCATAATACCCAATTGTTACAGCTGTGTGAGGGTCTCATTTAAATTTCTTAATTATTGCAAGCAACTTTGTCAATAGTATAACATTTTCAAGAGATTAACTTTTTTTTTTAAATAATAAAAGCTTTTATGCCAGCCAGCAACTCCTTAAAGGGTTTCATCTGTTTTGCATTACTAAATTCCCAGAGCAACTCAATATTCACAGACAAAAATAAAATGTTTAAATAATGTGACGATTGTGACACAGAGTCAAATTCTACATTTGCTTTCCAGACTACAATGGAAAGATTTGTGTATTTTGTGAAGATAACGACAAGATTTTTTCCTACTCACTGCATGCACAAACTGCTCAGTGAAAAGCAATAAATTTATATTTGAACTGTAGTAGTTTCTTTTGCACACTGATACACAGATAATCTACAGAACATCATGTTCCTCTGAAGCATTTCAACAGCAAACAAAAATGGGAAATCTAATGTCTCTAATATTGCCTCTTCTATCATATTTTCTAAATGCAGTTTTTCCAATACTCAGGAAAGAAAAATGCTTCATGGTTGGTAGTAGAGCTTTATCTCAATTAAAAAAAAAATAAATTTTATGTGGAATTTATGTTTCATCTCTTTCATTCTGCACCTGTTCTCCAAGGAAACCAGGGTTTCCCAAGGCTGATGTGTGTTAGTTACCTGCTTTCTTCTCTACCTGGATATTCAACCCAGCTGAAGGAACTGAAGAGCCCTTAGGAAAGCTCTTTCTACTACCAACCAAAATTTCTCCTCTTTCCTTTGAAGAGAAAATCAGCAGGTTAGGACTGTTCTTAAAAAGAAAAAAAAAAAATTCTGATGGATGAGAATGGTTTTGCATTTCTCTGTCAAAAAAGAAAGAAAAAAATGCCAACTTCCCCCCCAACAAATAAAAAAATCCCCTTCAGTTTTAGGAAGTTTAGGATGCTGAAGATAGACGTGCCAGACTGCCATCAGTTTGCTGCAGACATGAGGCAGCATGCCAGAACTGTGTCATTCTGCTTCTGAAAGCATAGCCAAAAAGTACAGTCATGTTACAGGGGAAGAAAGACACCTCTAAGGAAAAACTCAGCTGTTTTGTCCACCCTCACAGCTGGCTCCAACTCTAAGCAATAAAAGCAACCTTGTTATAAGAGACATTATATAGTCATATACCTATAAGGGTATTTAATTACATGTGTAGGGAATACTTGGATATATGCATAGCTAACATACATATGTGAGAAGCATTTTCATATACACACACATGTATAAATAACTGAATAGCAGTGAGATCAAAGACTTGATTTAAAAGGCCATTTTTAAAGCACAGAAATTCTAGGTTCCTATTGATA
>JAOXXN010000191.1:13534942-13566240 GCA_026770055.1 Myrmophylax atrothorax
GCACAGAAATTCTAGGTTCCTATTGATATAAGCCTTACAAAGAACTAGTTCATAGGATGTGAAAAAAATCAGACCATTGTGTAAGAACATAAATAGCATGATCGTTCTTGCTTCCAATACATTCAGAAATCCATAAGTCTACACCAGAAAATCTCAGGCAAACAAGCCCAAAGCCCTGTATCACAACCTCAGAAAAATCTGTTGTTAAAAGTTCACATATGAACTCATTGCAACAGTTTAACAAGTGTCATTAAAGTTCCCTTTCTGCTTATCATTCAAAGCCATTCTTCATGACCTTGCTGTTTCCAAATACCTCACTCTTATGGTAATTCTCCAGTTAATTACAACTGATTACCATATGGACTGGTGTTGTATAATCCAGTATTACCCCAACTAGAATACATCCTAAACTAATAATTTAAAGCTACAGTATCTAAACCAAGCCATTCCACAGTCTCACTGTGCAGTAGAGACTGGAAAAATTCAGATCAAATACCCATAAGCAGCAAATTTTTTGGAAACAGAAACAACAAGTTCCTTCTCTCCTGCAAAATGAAGAGGTCCACTCAGAGAAAGAATATTTTAAGCCGCTGTTTGAAATGATGCCACTGTGACAGTTGGTGAGAAATGCTGATTATTATTAAATACATCTACGTGTCTGAACATTGACACGACTGCAACAGTGCCCAACAAAATGCAGCAGCACCATATAAGAATTTGCAGCAGTTCTGCCCTAGATTCCCCTCCTCCTTTTTCCCAGAAATGCCACCATAGTTAGGGGAACAAGAATTGAAACTGTTAGAAAGTTCCCTCCATCCCTAACCGAGAATGATCTCTGGGGAAAAAACCCAAACCCACTTATCTTCTTCATTGCCAAAATACTAAAATCTGCCAGTGCCTAATATAACACAGGAGGGCCTACTGTGACTTAAAAGCCTGTTTATTACCATAAAGTCTTGAAAACTGTCACCTTATTTGTGGCTGGGCTCACTGCTCTGCCAACCAGACTACAAGGACTCAGATCAGGCCATGCACTCCTGCAAGGATGGTCATGCCTAGTGATCAAACTTCTGTGCAGTGCCACAGAAGAACAAGGAAAGCAGGCTAAAAATACATCTCCCTATTCAAGTGATTTCCAAATATTTCTATTCCTAAGGACCCTCATTTAAAAGCAAACCTGTTCAGTTTACTGTGCTATGGATGCCTTTTCAGCTGACTGATATGTTACAAAAAACCTGTGAATGTGTGCAAAATTATTTGATGTGATGATATCCACCAGGCTCTGGCACTCCTATTTGTGTAGGATTTATATCTGATAGACAAAAATAAAATAAGTCTAGCTTACAGATGGTTAAATAACTGAATTTATAAAGCTGACTGAGCAAACTGGCTCTCTTCAGAGGTTTCACTTTTAAATCTTGTTACTGCTCATTGGTGAGGATTTGCAAACACTGTGCCTGTCAAGCCTCCTGATCAGTGATAGCTTTGAAACTGAGCTAAAGCAGCATGGAGAAAAAGCCAAAACTGGATTTAGTCTCATTTCAACAACCATTTTAAACCTGTTCTCACTCAAAGAAAGAAGTTTCAGTTTGCTGCATATCTTTAGCAATAACCTTTGCCTAAAAAATAAGAACCTCCAAAGTGAGCGCAGAAGGAAAATGTCCCAAATTTTTCTTCCCTGTTAATTTCTGGGGATTGTTTTGGGACCACATTTTCACTGACAGTCAGAGTGCTCAATCACAGAGCTGAATTTGGGGACTCACTGCCTGCATGATTTTCTATAGCAGGGTCAGCTCCAGAACCTGCTGTTTCAAAGCAAACCCCTCAGACAGACATTACATGTTGATTCACCTCTTCCCTCTCCTCACAGTGCCGGAGTAACTGAACGTGCCCCTCACACAATTGTTAATACAAAGTGGCTTTGCAGAATTCAATCTAATATCAATTCCTAGATTAAAAGTATGGGAGGATGTGAATGAGTAAATATCCATGTTCAGGTGTGTGCAATCAGCACATTTGGCAGAAGTGCTAATTAGGATGAAGAACATTACCTCAGAGGATATGCCTTAGCCTTCCATAGGAGAGATGAACAAAGGAAACCCAATTTTTGAGTGAAGAGCAGGGTTTGAGGGGTACAGCATTACTTGCATTTCTTAATGAAACAAGAGAATTCCTGAGTACAGGAAATGTCCTACGATACAACCACCACAGTGAAAGAAATAGTGGGAAGCTGTTTGGGGGGGGTTGGCTGTGCAAAATTTTACTTATATTTCCCCTGTTCTCTCAAAGAAATGATGGAGACTTATCTTCAACTATAGGCTCATCCTCCTTCGGGGGTACTGGCGGAAGGGTGAGCATTTTGCTTTTCTTTGAAGTGCAAGCACACACTGGAGATGAAAGCAACTGCATTATTGTCTTTGATGTTTTTGATACTGAATTTCTCGTTTGATTTTTCTTTGTAGACGTTTGGAAAGTAGATTTATTTCCTCAATCAACCTTACCCTAAATCCTCAATAGGTACTTATCCCCTTAAATATCTGAAATTGATATCACTATATTTAAAAGTTTGAGTTTGGAGTACTTTAATAAATGCAAGAAATTCTAAAACATGCCACCACCTCTTTATTTGTACTGAGTCCTTAATCGCACTGTGTGCTACAAAAAGAGAAGAGACAAAGGAAATCCTTATAACTTATGTGAGACACCACAAAGAGAACACACTTGAAGTTAAAAAGCCTTATTCAGAGCAATCCTTTATGCACTGCTCTTAATATTTGGCAAACTACACTCATTAGAAAAAACTGAAAACAAACAAAAAAAATAAAAAGCAACCCCCAAAAGCTGTTTGCCACAGCAGTCAAGATTTGAGAGCTAAACCCTTCAGAAATATATCTAAGCCTCCAAGTGGATTACTCAGATGAGTAAGGACTATCTGAACAGTGGGTTCCAGGTCACAATGACAGGAATTGCATGAAACAAAGGACAGCAGATGGGATAAGGATTCATATGAAACGATAATTTACATACAAGTTGCCTGTTTTGCATGTATATCTGGTGAGCTTATTTAAAACTTAAAATCTTACACTTTGGGAGCCAGGTATAAAAAAAAAAAGGAGGTGGTAGTGGTATAATGATCATGCATACTAGCTTCAAATTTGTCTCCCACAGGCATATTTCCTTTTACTTATATTTGGAAACATAATTGAATTTCAAAACAGAGTAGTTATTGTTTCTTTTGAAAGGTATTTTATTCTTGTCTTGCACACAGATGTATCAAAATAGAAGCAGGTGAAATTTTCCATATGATTTAGTACCTCCTACTTCAATTTAATACTGGCCAGATACATTCTTCCAGAAAGTAAAGAAAATGTACATGCTCATGCAATTACACCTGGCTGAGAAATGCCTGCCAAGACAGTTGGTACCACTGCCTTGCTCTCCAGAACAGAGTCTATCCAGCAAGCAGAACAGTTAAACTCCATTGTGCTTTTCCTTACTGACGAGTTATGGTGCATCATCACTCAAAGAACAGTGGCAGAAAGAAAAAATACATTACAACAAGGTGAA
The DNA here is from genome assembly GCA_026770055.1 of Myrmophylax atrothorax. Taxonomy (NCBI): domain Eukaryota; kingdom Metazoa; phylum Chordata; class Aves; order Passeriformes; family Thamnophilidae; genus Myrmophylax; species Myrmophylax atrothorax. The sequence continues at coordinate 13,538,510 of JAOXXN010000191.1, forward strand.
AAAACTGACACAGCTGTGGCAAGAGCTGCAAAGAGAATTTTTGTTATGAAATACCCTACTGAACTGTTTAGTTACCTTATGATACTTCTAAGCAGCAGTGCCAGGGCTACATGACTTTTACAAGTTCTTAATATAACTGGGAAATAACATGAAAGTCATAGTTGAGGATGTTTTCATCTTTATGACAGGGTGTCTCCAAATTACAGATTTCTCAAATGAAACTGTCTCTGGTATGATGTGAGGGAGCTTTGCTACTGATGAAGAAACTGATACTACTTTAGAATGAAAGACATTCCAGGGAACTGCCAAAAACCCCTGATATTTTGTTGAAAATCCTGGTTCTTCCCTTCAGAACTGCATGGACCTCTTTCATGAATGCTTAAGCCTCAATAACAGCTCTATTGGCTCCTTGCACAGAAAGCCAATTGCACCTGACAGTATTTACAGGCAGTTCCTACATGTGTATTGTGCTTAATTTGGTCATGGTACATAAAGCTGAGAGAATTTCTTGTCTCTCTGCACACCTTGCTCCCATCAGGTATGTGTAATTCAAGATGGTGCTGAAAGAGAGACTCAGCACTCAAACCTGTCTGCAGTAACTGTCTCCTCCTGGCTCCATGGACTTCAGTGAGGGGCCTCAGCCTAACTGGATTTGAAATTCACCATCAGTGAGGATGCCAGTCACCATCATCTCAGAATGTTCTATCCCCTCTGCCAGCTGACTTGCCCCAAGGGCACCCTGCCCACCCTGGCAGGGCAGTGGGGAACAAAGAGGCTGTGGAGGGGAGTGCAGCCTCCCCCTGCAGCAGCACAGCCTCCCTCAGACAGCTGGGCAGGCACTGAGTTAACTCAGCAACCTCATCCCATAATTTTGGGCATAATGGAGGAATGGTTGGTAATCCCAGAGGACCTGCACACGGGAAAGTGTGATTCCTTCCACAGAGCAGGAATCCTGTGCCACAGCACACGGGACCCGGCAGCAATTTCTTTGCGCTGAATAGCAGCTTATCCAGTGAATTAATAGTTTGTCATCCTGGACCAAATGGAGATAAAGTACAAGCCAGTTCTTAAACACAACTAGATAGATGTGTAGAGAGGAAAACACTGCCAAAGGAATTGAGACAAGACAAGCAGTCTACTACAATTTATGGAGTGCTCCCAGTACAAATACAATTACTGCGTAGGTTTGCTGTAGCATCAGTCCCAGGATGCAAATGTAAAGCACACCTGCTGCTCCTCCCCACCAGCACTGCCCAGCAGACTCTGTGCAACAGGACATGCAGTGCAGTCAGTACTGTCACTCTGCAGCTGATCCTGGAGGTGGCACAAAGCTCGCTCTGAGGAGCTTTTTAAGTTCTCAGCTGTCATAGGTTTGGATCAGCAAAAAGGAAGGTCAAACACATCGACTGCTGCCATCTATAACCCTCCTACCTGTTCTGGCATGCCAACTGACTATCTGGCCTGCATCACATTTCTAACTTCAGTTAACAGCAAGAGCGAAGGAGAAGTGATGGTTTCATGTGACATGTTGCAATTCTCTTCCCTGGGATCAGTCCACAGGACAAAAATGTGCTAACCTTAATGCCATAATTCACTACCTCTTCAGGGTCAGATGGAAAATGATGTGGCTTTACTGAGGAGCTGTCCCTTGAATGTTCTCACAGAAAACATATATTGTAAAACATTCCCAGAAAAAAACAGTGTGAGGTATGTATTTAATAGGAAAAATAATTTTTGCTTATTTATAGAAAATAAGTACATTTTATTTTATCTTCTTTTATGCATTAAAGCTGCAGCATTTCAGATTGGAGTTGTACACACATATGCCTAAGACAACAGATAGGCAATTATTGGCACTTCCAAGAAGCAAAATGTGATACATTATTTAAGACTCCTTTTCCAGAGACAAATAAAACTTCCTCTTTTATCCTGAATCTGTCCTCTATAAACATATATTGGCCATTTCTGGATCTATTTCTAAACCACCACATTGCAAACATGCAGCCATATAAATATGTTTCCACCTTTCCTTGCATATATAAATTATAAGGCTGGTTCCTACCATTGCTCATTACACATTCAGTAGCCAAAGAATTTTAACTCTTTTCAATACTTCACCCTGCATTCTGCTCTATACTGGGTAAACCACTCTGGAGAATACTTTGCTCTTTGAAGTCTCTAATTAAAATTACTTATATTTGTTAAGAGAAGCCAATTACTTGACCTCTGACTGCAAGCCACAAAGCCATCAGTTAACTCTGTGACTCCACATGAAGTCTGCACCTTTTAAAGTAAAAGGGCATAGAATAAAACTCTTAATTCCTACAGGGCATGAGCATTTAAGGGTGTGGCTCCTTGTTTCCTACCCGGAAAAAAAGTAAAAATCACATGCTGAGCTTCTGTAATTTGAGTGGTGTCAGGACAAAGGTGCCATCCTTTCAGCACCCTGGATAAACTGGAGCACAGGAAAGGACCGTTCTGTTCCCAGTGTCAGGGGAGGCTCAAGTTGTTGGAGCATGTATTGTCCTTGCTATCTCAATTCTACCAGACATTACTGTTGCTGCCCTGCAGAACCAAAGATGGGAATGTGACATCAGTCACCTTCATCAATCAAATGAGAGGCTCCAGCTTCAAGTGTTCAGGCAAACTCAGAGCTGCCTTGGCTGCCACTGCACTGAAAGGTTCTCCTCCCTCAGCCTGGCAATCGGGGGGTTCTGGGGAAGGTTTTCTCAGGCTGGTGGGAAGGAATACATTGAACAGATGCAGAAGAAAGTGGTTTCTGTGTGCAAACACAGGTTTCCATTCTTTTGGAAAAGAATGAGCAGGCAACTCCTACTTTCCAAATTAAGTATGTGCTGGAATGGCAAAGCACCCAGTGCCCACACTGAATTAAAATGGAAACAATCATGTTTAGAAACAAACTCAAAAACACCCAAACAAACCCACAAGATAAAGCAGTACTGTGCAAAAATGTCTTCACAGCACACTCATTTTTATTCTGTATTAGAGCTACACTATGTTTTTAAAGCTGAACAGCCATTAATGGAGAAAGCTGCAGCCTGAAATCCCTAAGCTATTGGACTTCTCCAGTATTCAGCTACAGCTTCCCAACAAGGACTGCTCCAAACCCACTTCAGTTACTATTTTCTGACAGCTCCTAAGGAAAATGGAACTGCACGACAATCTTTTTTCTAAGACATGAAATAGTAAACAAAGTATGTTACGTGGCATAGGAAATTAATGTTATTAGTGACAGCAATCTGCCAAAATCTGGCATAAACAGTCCAAAAAGTAGATCACAGAGTCCCAGAACAGTTGGGGTTGAGAGGGAGATATCCAGTCCATGTGCTCCGTTAAAGCAGGGGCACAAGCAGGTTGCACAGTTATTTACTAAGAAATTACACCAGTTTTCTTATTGTCTATTCAAGTTTCCACCAGTGTCAGAAACTGCTCAATTAATCTTGAAATAATTAAGTGACCAGTGACTTAAGGAAAATTTTCAAACCTTTCCAATTAGAGTTAAAAGAAATTAGGACTATTGTGAAGTTGATGTCAATGTCACTGGAATAAGAAAACAAAAAGCCAAGCATATATATTGGCAGAACCAATCCATCAAACAACAAGAAATGATTGAAAGTAGAAAAAATAGAGTAAGACAAAAGGGGAGAGATGTAGAGAGGTAAAAAGGAGACAAGCAGAAGAAGATTAAGTGACTAAGAAGTAAAATATAAAACCATGGTACATGGCAAAAGACGGATAATGAAGGCAGAGCAGAAATTCTCAAAGTGAGCAGGCTTCAGAATACACATTTAAGAACATAACTGAATAAACTGTGATAGTAAAAGGATTAGAAAGAGAACCAAAGCAGAAAAATCCCCACATTCCTTTTATTCATAATTTATATGAGAAAATATTTTTTAAAAAAATAGGAACAACTAGTTAATGACCTGAAGAGCAGTACATGTGTAGTATCTGACAAATGGATTCATTTTACTCCCCTAGCTGACAAAAAAATGCTTCCTATGTATCTTACTATTCCCCCTGCCTTTTCCCCCTCTCCCCTTTAATCCTGATAACTCATATCAAGTTTTTGGGTTTTCTAGATCAATTAAAACTCTTGGTTGGGTGCAGACCCGAAAATAACAATCTGGCTCTGAAGCAGACCTTGTTCCTATTTAAAATCCCTGTTTACAAAAAAAAGGGATTTTCCCATAATTTTGGTCTCATGTTCAGACCAAATTGCTTTGCTGTGCAGCTTCTGGAGAGTGGGTTTTCTCTATGAATCTTCAATTATTTTTGTGGAGCGGGAAAATCTGTCAAAACTGCAAGAGAACTGCACATTTCACTTTTTTCTTCTCCATGTTCAACTTTGAGAGAGTGCAAGAGATTCCTTGGTTTCTTTAAAAAATTTATGGTTTCAGTGTAAGAGACATCACCTGTCCCTAGTTTGAAAATGAAAATCCCAAACTGAAAAGAAACTATATACACATTATTGATAATTAGCATTTTTTTTAATTCTACTTTTTCCTTTGGCAAACATAAATGTGTTTTCTACAGTAACACTATCAAAGGGCACAAATAAACTTCTAAAAGCCTCTTGAAGCAACAAGCCAATCTGATGTGATGAAAGTATTTGAGTCAGTCATTCTACAAAGAGAACAAAAACACAATAAACAAAAGAATCCTTACAGAGCTGCCTCCCTTCAGCTGTGGTAACTCAGCGAGGTTTTCTTTGAAAACTTTAAGCCAAACAAAATTGTTTCTGATTATGGAAGTCCCAGTTTTTCCAGCTCACCCAAGGAAAAAAATCAGAGTTCCCATTTTAAGGCAGGGCTCCATTTGCCTGTTTACAGTATTTACACTCCAGCACATCACTCCTTTGGATTAAATTAACATCTCCACAGCATATCGAGCTCTTTATGGAGTGATGTCCACATGCAAAGGGAAAGAAATAATCTTTCTTGTTCAGACACCATTTGTGCTTAATAGCAAACAATAAATAGCTGCAAGAGTACTCTAACAGGGAATGAGTAGCTCATACTGGTCTTTAGGAAGGTGGCATTAAACACTATTGTTATTATAACTGGAATTGAATAAAAGCAATTACTTAATAAAAGTATTTCGATTCTTCCTGTGTTCCTTTTTTAGAGATCTGAAAATTACAAGCCAATTCAATTGTTCATCATGAACAAATCACAAACTATCCTGCATTAATATATTACAGCTACTCTGAACTAAACTACGAAACTTAACATTAAGGAACACCTCCACAATGAGGCTTTTGGGGTTTTATTCATTAAAACAGGCACTTTTTGTTTAACATTTGGTTGCCTTACCAATATCTGCATTTCCATTCTGCAGAAACTTTTCTGTAGCATATCTAAATGAATTTAATTGCTTCAGCTGCTGGACAGTTAGACCTCTGATTCTTTCTCACAACACCGAATAAACCAACAGCCTCTTCCCCCAGGAAGCGCTGGGTAATTGCCAGCAGAGGTGCTTAGAGATGAGCAGCCATTCGAGTGGCTTTTCCAGAGGGACAGACACTTGCCTTGCCACTCCAGATCACAGGAACACTCCCTGCATTTGCCAGGGAACTGCCGGGCTGTGTGTCCCCTAACCTCTTAATCTCTAACACACAGGTTATTTTAAGCAGTTTAAAAAGAGCTCACTCGCACTAAACCAGATCTTTGTACTCAAACAGATTAAGGAGACCAAACATAAAAAGCTCTGCTGTCAACTGTCAGAGAGTGATAACATGTGGCGTGTGGGAAAGGTTGATTCAGCCTGTTCTGGTAGAGGAGACCTGTCCACAGCTTGAAGTGTTTGGAAAGGAACTCCATTCCATGAGGAAACAGAATTCTTTATTTGCTGGAAAAATGATGGGTGTGTTCAAAGGTACTTGAAGAGTTAATACAAGGAGCCCCAGGTGCACCTGGCAGGTGACTCAGGAGTTAGTTAATATTGGGGGTTTGTTTGTTTCTTTTTTAAATTGCTTTTCTTAGCAACAGATTTCTTAAACTGCTGACGTTTTTAGCATCTTAAAATATGATGTTTATAAATATTTTCTAAAAAGTAAATACAGTTTTATCTGAATAAAATACTACTTTAAAATATTTTCTGGGTCAATTATTGCTAAAATATTTTCTGCCTTTCTCGGCTCCCTATCCCTGCCTGTGTTGCAGTGAGACATTGTCAGAATTGGCTTAATCTCAGCTCTGTCAAGGGGAAGCAAAGCAGAGTTGGAAATAAATGAAATTTCTAGCTGTCCAAGAGGGGGGCTGGCCTGCTTATGCTTATCATACAAATAAAATAAAGGTAAAATAAAAGAGAAAACCAGACAGAGAGAAAAAAAAGAAAAAGAAAAGAAAAAAGGCAAGTCCATTAAGAGATGCTGGGCTTGGAGCCAAGCCCAAAGCATCCTGCAACATGGAAGCCCAGCTCACCTAGAAACAGTGAGAAGGGGAATAATCTCCACAAAAGCACTGTCTGGGAAAAGATCAAACTCCTCTGTGAAGAAACTATGCCTTCAAGGTGCACAGCAGCACTGGGGGAAAACCCCAAACTACAGGTCATCTGAACTATCATAGAAGCTCCTTCCAAGAGTAACGACAGGATGATTTCTCATGCCTCCTACAACAGCTCAGCTTGTGCTCAGCTGTCATCTCAAACATCATTTCAGTCGCAGTTTCATAGTATTCCAAAAGTCATGTTTGTACAGCTTTTGTGGAAGCTCTGAGCCTTCCCAGGTGCGAGAGAGAGACAGAAAAGCACAGGTGAGACATCCAGCTGCTTTGTTTTGCCTGACTCACAGCTTGCTGTGGACAAGAAGCATGTCTCCCTTCTCTTCCCCTGCCACCCACTGGGATGCTCCTGGTTGAGAAGTGTCCCCCTCAGGCACAGAGAGGAACAGGTGCCCTGAGTCATGTGCAGCTGCCACCTGCCCATGGCAACCACCAGGTAGGAAATCTTAAGCTGTCCTTACACTCTTAAGCTGTGCTTGAGCACCCCACCATTTTTGCATGTTCAAGTTTACACCACGTTCACTTGGAAATACTGTTATAAGCACAAGGTACTACAGCAAAGGGAGACTTAGCCCTGGATTTCAGTCTCAGAGAAGGAACTCAACCCAGCAGTCAAATCACTCAGCTTCTGCATGAGTGTTCCAACTGTTCAATCTTCCTTCCTATGCATGAGGGCAATGAATGCTTTTTACTTCACACCACTGATTTCAGTGTTGGAAAATCAACTCCTACTAATAAGACATATACCTGACTCATTAACCTTTTTACAAGTCATGTTTCAGGAATCCCTTCTCAAGTGACTTGAAAGTAAGCAAAGTTTACTTTGGCGGAGTTTGTTTCTCTAAGTCCAAAACACTAAAAAAAATTTGAAAAAAATTGTATTCAGAGACCTTAAAAGGAGTTTTCCAACTGTGAAGTCTAGTACTGTTGATTAAAATGGTATCTAGAGCAAAGTTAAATAATACTTCTGGGGTTAAATGCTGCAGTTACTAAGCAGAGAGACCAGGAAAAAAGCCAAGTTTGGCTGATTTCCCCAAATGCATCACTCTGACCATCTGTGAGAGAGGTAATGTTCTCTTAAGAGAAGAAACAATTATTGAAAAATAGGTTGTGGAATTGTCTTGATACGTATTTTGTTGTTGTTCAATTAACTCTTCATTTATAGGCTTCCCAAAGCACCAAAACCCCAGATAAACCCAAGCACTGCTGGATCTGTTAATGTGTGAAAATTTTATTTTTGATGTGAGTACACACATAGTGCTACAGGTGAACCTCCTGTAACACACCACTGTTCCACGCTGCACACTTTTTCACTTTGCAGCTCTGCAAACAGAGCCCTGGTGACAGTTTTTTACAAGCAGAGGAGTGCACACCTCCCAACATTCCCCATGTCTGTGTGTGCCTGCAACTGTCTCAGTTGTGCAAACTGAGAAAAGAAATTCTGCTTCAGAAAAACAAACTTACAAAATGAGAGGCTGACGATTGTCTGTCTGTAAACCTGGTCTCAGAGCTCCTGAAAGGTGTTGCAGAAATCTGGCACTGAGTAGTGTCCATTTTATTGTTGCTATGCTCTCCAGAAAGGCAGATTTCACTTAGCCTTTGCATTATTTCTGGGGTCATAAATCACTGATCCTGAGTGGCTGAGGGTGATTTCTCCCCCCCTCTGCTCTGCTGGGACACACCACACATCCCTGAGCAGCCCTAATTCACAGGGATCACTGCCTGGATTGCTGGTTGGCCTTGCTATTGAGCACAGAGCTGCAGAAACACATCACTGAGGCTCCTTTCACTCAGAACTCACTCAATCATTAGTGTGAAAAAGATGTTAAAAGAATTTTGAGCAAATCACACCATCTTTTTGCTTCTCAACTCGGATCTGAGCTTCCTGCTACATGTGATCTCATTAATGCAGCGTTTTCAGGGGCAGGCCAGAAATAATTTTCTAACATTTAAAAAAAAAAAAGCCCCAAACATGGTGGCTTTAAAAATTCTCAAAGCTGCACAAGCTTATCTGTCTCCACTCAGGCACACTTCTGTTGCCCTTTAGCACCACACACAACGTTATGATTAGTTTATCTCCCTACACATACTAAGGCACAGTTACTCTAAAATAACTTTAGAAAAAATAGAACACACTTATTCAAATATATTTTGCTATGATGCAGAATGTTACAAAGAGAGCAAGGACTATAGAATTAAGCACATGAATCTAAGCATTCTTTCCAATGCAGACAGCAGAAGATATGATTGCATGGCTTGAGGCTCAAATATTATTATCCTTTGAGATATAGACATTAAAAGTAATTGCCAAGAAAATTATTCTTCCTCAATTACTTAAAATACACTGGAGTTGAACACTCCTTGCTATTTCTTCTAGGGAAACTACAAATGGGAAGATATTTGTAAAACATGTTTGTTTTTTCCTGTTCCTGTTCAGGGTTTGGGGTTTTTTTGGATACTCATTGGTAAATTACCATCTCAACACCAACAGTTTGTTGGATTGTTTTCAAATACATTCTTCATTTTCCCCTTATCTGTATCTCTGTTTTGCACTACAAGTGATCAGAAATAACTGACCCTTTTCACTGACTAGATATAAAAATGTAATTTAAATGATAGTCCATAATTACAAGTTAATATGTTTTGAATTTTTGTTACTTCTCAGATTTGAATTATACAAGGTGAATTCTGAGCCACCAATTCCCACAGTTTACATTATTGTGCATGGAAAAACTTGGCAGCTATGATGCAGTCCTGACTAATCACTCAATTGATAAAAGTCGGTTATAATGACTGCAGGAAAATTAGATTAACTTGTTTGGTGCATGTAAGAGTACTGTAAAAGCTCTGGTTAAATATATTCTTTATGATATATTCCCTGAATGAAATGGGAAGATATGTAATTCCCTTTACCCACTGCAATCTTTTCCTTTTTATTACCAATTATTTACACACATCCCTAACTACCAAGAAATCATTTGGACATTTAGAACCAAGAGAGAATTTGGGAATAACAAATAACTCTCATCTAGGGGTAGGTCAATTAATTTGTTTTAAAGAAAAAAACCCTCCCAGTGAAACTTGAAATTGAATCATGTAATGTCCTGGATTTAAAGTTTATATTAAGTTAGGCAAAAATAAGAAAAAAAAGGGGCTTCAATCATATTAAAAAGAGTCACTTCCTTTTCTTTCTTTTGGGCACACTTAAACTGTATTCTCTGGAGACACTTGCCTGACCCAAAGCCGAACAACTGCCAAGATAGTGACACAGACCAGCGTGGATAAAAGGGATTGAACATAAAAAGACTGACTCAAAACAACCGTGAAATGGAAGCATTTTTGCTTTTCCTGTCATAAAATAACTCTGATTTCCTAAAGCACCTCAAGAGATGGTGACAGGACAGGGTAGCAGGGCAGAAGCTTACATGGATTCGTGCCCCACCTGCCCAGCAGTGAAGGTGTGCCCAGGCTGTGCCAGTGCCCCACACACGAGGGACTGCAGGAGTTCGGAATGCCAAGGCTTCAGTAAAACCAGGCTGAAAGCAATTAAGGGAACCTTCCAACTTAGAGAAAAACACCACCCCCCAATCCCCCAAACAAACAAACAAACCAAACCATCCTGAAGAATTAAATAAAGGGTTGGGGGTTTTTCCTGCCTTCCTTGCACCCTTTGTAATTAAGGACAGTCCGCATATAGAAAATTAAGATTAACTATACTTCTAATTTACCATGATCTAAAATTAGTGGAAGTTGTTAGAGAAAGGATCTTCTCTGTAACTTCAAAGACTTTGTCCCACAAAGCTTTGCTCACATGTACAGATCCATTTATTATTGCCAGTTTATCTACCCCTGCTTTTGCCAATTGCATCTAAGTCTTTCCCATTCAACTACAGTATATTGTCTTCCATATTTTAAACCCATAATGGGGGCTGTGTAGCGTTGTATGAAGCCATCTTTTAATGAGAACAGTCTATAAGTTATACAGTAGATTGATCTCCTCCCACCTTGTGCCCACTGCTTTATTTGCACAGTTTTACACAGCAAGTTTCAGCTACTATCAGCATTTGTATTATGAACTCATACTAAAAGTCTCTTATAGCCTGCATGAACATGTTTTGCAATATGTTCTTCTTGTATTTATTCTACAAATTCAGAAGCTGTATGTTTTCCTCTGCAGTGGCATGAAGCTGGCATTTTTAACCAGAGTGGGATTAAATTTTCTGTGTGATCATGAAGCATGAAAGCTTTACCACACCAGACAGTCCCCTGCGACCTCAGCTATAGAAATGGAATAACTTTAAGCAAGCCCTTCCTAGGAATACTCCCTCTCTGCTCCCCTCCAGCTCCCTCCTCTGTTACTTTTATTAATAATGCCAACTACTTTACACCTTGCTGGATCATTATTTGGTTCTCTGAATGTTGATGATGTTGCAAAGGTAACAGAGAAAAAAATCAAAGCAACATCTAAAAATTCAGAAATTTGAGCCACTGTAGGTATAACAAAAGCAGCTTTAAAGTCAGATCACAGAGATGAGGAGTTTCTTTAGTAAATGAGCAACATGAACCTTTTATGATTTCTCGTGGCACTCAGGTAACTCCTACATGAAGTATGCAAAACCCATACTTGAAAGATCTAAATATTTTCCTATCTACATTTCTATCCCTATTCCTCCATATCTAGTATTTCAGTTGTCTTTTAAATCAGAGGTACTAAGCAACTTTTGTCATCTTCTGAACCCAAAATCTAGAATTTTTGCCCCAGTTTTTCCTCTCATTTCATTTATTATGAGCTAAACTAACTACAGTCCAGATGTTCCTGCAAAATCCACTGCACTCAGGTCCACCCAGTTCTTCTGCAACTCTCCCATCTTCCTTATTTTCCTCCTTATTTTGATCATTTGCAAAACTTGGAGGAAAATGTATAATGACCCCACTGCATGATTCCTTCCATGTAGTGTGTGATGATGCACTTCATGTGGATTCACAGGTTGTATTTTCTTCATATTTTCTCCATGTGAGAAAGGGTCACGTGAAAATTATTATCTATATTTATAAAGTTCATATAAAATTTAACTCTCAAACAGAAAAGAAAAAAAAATCTGAAAAAGTTATAAAGAAATTAGGTCCCAAATATTGGTAAGGATCTAACCAAGTGATCTACAGATTGAACCAAGTAACAGCAGACTTAGAGGTGTTAAGTGATTAGCAAGTGACTGCAATAACTTCTGTCTTATCTCCAATATCCAAAGTATGGTCTCTAGATACCTGCAGAATATGCTGAAAGCAGCAGAGTCCTCTTCACCCAGGGCCAGTGTCAGCTGAGCACCCACACCCACCTGGGCAGTGCTGCAGTGGACACACAGACCATTGTCCCCAGCATGGCACTGCAACAGGACCAAAAGCAACCTGTGCTAATGAATGAAATACCATAAGATAAACCAAACCAAGCAAGCAGAAATAGTTTAGTCATTACTTTGAGCAACAACTACAGTATATTTACATGTACAGAAGTAATTCCTATCCAAATTCTTCAGTTGAGATTAAGAAGCCCAGTTTTAGCTGTCACTGACTTTTATGATCTGTGTTTCAGGCCTTTGAAATATTTTCTGCTTCTTAACAGTTTCAGTCCCAGTTACTCTAAAAATATTTAATTGAGCTGTAAAGACAGTACTAATAGGTGAGAAGTACTCTCTCTATAATCGAGTAGTCAGCCACAGGCTAAGTTACAAATAAGCACATGGGAAGTTAAAGGGAATTATTGAAAGATAAACACTTGAGAATTATTTTATTGGCTCTATCCTATCAGAACACACTCATTTTTATATATCCATAAAGCAGTGCTCTGCTTTCTGAACAGGTCTGTTATGAAAGATTAGTATCTCGCCACTAAATTTTCCCACGTGCTGTGGTTTAACCTGGCAGGCAATGTAAGCACCACACAGACATTCACAGAAAAATAGGGAAAACTTGGGGGTTGAAATAAAGACAGTTTAGTAGGACAGAAAAGGAAGGGAAAACAATAATAATAATTAATAATGATAAAAGAATATACCAATCTAGTGATGCCCAATGCAATTGCTCCCCACCCCACTCCTGAGCCCAGTCAGCCCCTGAGCAGTGGGTCACCAGCTCTGCCCAACTACCCCCAGTTTTATTGCTCAGCACCACACCATGGAGTGTGTCTGGCATATCCTGGGGGTCATTTGAGATGAGCTGTGTCCCTCCAGCCTCTCCTGGCAGGGCAGCAGGAGAGGCAGAGAAGGCCCTGACTGGGCAAGCCCTGCTCAGCAACAACTCCAACGTCCCTGTGTTATCAGCACGACTGTCACAGCAGATCCAAACCACAGCACTGTGGCAGCTACTAGGAAGAAAATTAACTCTATCCCAGCCAAAATCAGGCCAACATATTTATAACATATAGTAACAGAACATTCAATGGACAGCCAACAACCTTTTTAAAAAATGAATACAGATTAACTACTAAATTATTAAAAGACAAGATATTAACAATGGCAAACTCAAAGGCTTTAGACAACTTGTTTACCAGAGCCAAAAGAAGATCTCACAGAAGTAAGTCCAACATCTCTGTAAGAGCATGACAACAGATAAGAACATGAAATCTGGATTACTTTTTTCCTTGTTTTAATTGTCACTTTAATGCAAATACTCCACAAATCAGTGAATGTACTGAATTATTGGTGTGATAATATATTCAAACATTTGACATTTACATTAATTGGAGATAATGAAGAAAATATTTTTGTTGTTCGTTGGATGAGACTAAATGGGCTGGAAATTCAAATGAATAAAACATCATTACAACATACACTGTACACCTGTTCAGAGCTCTGTTAGCAGCTTGATATTTTTATTAGGTGCAAGCAGAGCAATACAAAGACAAATGACCATTTTCACATTCCCAGGATAGAAGGAACCAGAGCTCAGTGTGTGGGGTCACTTAAAACTACAGAGCTCTGACAAGTGCTTAACTAGCCCCAAAATGCCTCCACTTAGTCTTGACTTCTAATTTTATAAATTATTTACAGTTTACTAGGTACGAAGCTGGTGGAAAATGCCTTTTCTGGCAGCTTGATTGACAGGATAATTATACTGTGGTTTTGTGTTTAGCACTGTTACACAGAATCATAATGCTATAAAAACAAAATATGAATGTTATGAGCTTTTAACTTTGACAAGGTCAATCTGAAGCCTACAAACGGATGTCATGGAAAGCCATTGCTGTCATTAGCCAGGTCCTGGAGTACAGCTGTACCTCTCTGGCTGTATTTTAGTAAGGCTAAACACTTTTTTTCTGTATAAATTTTTAAGATGGAATTGAAGAAACAATACAGATATCTAACCATTCTCATCAATATTATCTGTTTCAAGGAAGTGCCTAGAATCCTTAGGGACAAGTTCAATTCCTCTGTGCAAGGCTTTGTATTGCAGATAGTTAATGCCTGGCACAAATTTCTATAAATTTTCAGCTGTAAACCTGCACAATTTCATAGAATTGAGAGTGCCCTATAGAATTTAACTTTTAAAAAACATTTTATCTATGGTTTATGAGGAGTCCTGATTATTACGGGCTCCAGTGAGAGATGAGTGAGTACTCAGATCTTCCGAGAAGACAATAGAAATACTAATTTCTTTTAAGGAAATACTGTATATTTGGATAAAACTGCAGTTTTGTGTCCATGTCTTTATTAACCCCTGGTTCTATTCATTCCTGCCAACTGCAACCTTGATTAGCAATTAAAAGGCTCAGATAATTGGTAAAGATATTGAATAACAGGTTGTAAGAAACCTGGCAGAACTCAGTGTCCCCTGAGGCCCAAAGCCCCCTGAGCTGTACAGCAATAGCACACCCAAAACACTCAGGGCCAAGGAATCCTCTGAAGAACAGCTTGAACTTATTCCTTATTGCAAAGGCTACTAAAAGGGGAGGAGATTTAAGAGGCATGTCTCCAGAGAGAGAATTCTGATATTTGAATGAAGATACTATAAAGGCATAAAGAACAAGGGCAAGGCCTCAGTGCATGGTACAGAAAAGTGGCTGCAGATCTTAGGGGACCTTCCATAATGCATTTTCCTGCTTATTTAATATTGCAATTTCTACTCATGCTGCAGGCCAGGAGAGGACAATAAGTTCATACACTGTTGTCTTTTTTGCATGATTCTGGATTTCTGCCCACAAGCATAACTACAACAACACCTGAGTAAAATACTCTGCAGGGAAACTTGCTGTACTAATGAATGACCAAAGGAGCAGGAGACTTACAAAGACACAATACCAAACTGTATTGGAGCAACCAGGGGCACTCTTTATTTGATCTTGGGCATTCTCTTTCAGATTTTTTTTCTTAGGTGAGGTTATCATTTCCTATCCTGACTGATGCTTTCACAGAGGCTCAGTATCTGCTCTGTGGCTGTTAGTTCCCCCTCTTTTTTTTATTCCTCCCCTTCTGTTGCTCATTTACATGTCTGCCCACGTGCATTATAGATAAAACTGTGCTCATAATAAAGCCTCTAAAAGAATATCATGTCAGGAGTGTTAGTAAAAAAGAGAAACAAATAGATTCTACTTTAAGATATCTTGTTTCTCATTATGCCCAAACAGTTCTTCCTATCCACTCCTTCTCATCAACCTAAGCAGTATTTTATCTTTCAGAAACACTGCAGGCAAAGTACATGAAAGAATGAATACACAAGTGATATCAGTAGGACTCAGCTATCAATTTGGGCTTCCCTGTTGTCTTGTTAGAGACAAAGAACTGTCTACAGCAGGTTGGAATGAGTGATGGCTCACCAGTGCTTCCCTTAAACCATTTACTATGAGGTAAGTTGTTCTAAAAAGTGACCTCTTCTATTATCAGGTACCCAGAAAAGCACTGCTTCAACTCTGCTGTGACAGGAGATCCCACGCTCCAGCCTCACTCTGCAGTCTGTTAAAGGGAAATTTGACAGATCACATGGAGGCTCCACAACTGTTCCATGACTGTTTGGCTTCATCCACTTTGACAGTTCTGCAGAGGAGCCAATTCCAGCAGCAAACACAAAAGAAATCTCAGGCAGCACATACACTGTGTCTATGATAACATTTTCAGGTAGAACCATACTTTTGTAAATAGTTAAGATAGATTAAGAATGAAAAAAATCAAATGGCTTTAGCCTATGTAACCCCTATCTATGACTGCTATAAAGACTGTTGGACTCAAACTGTTTTATACAATTTTTAAATTTGAAAGAATTAATTGGGGGGTAAATATTTGTAATCAGAGTTGTTGCTCTGGCTGTCCTAACATGGACCAAAATATGGTGACACATGGTTTAAGCAGAATGAAGATATTGCAACGATGTGTGCACAAAATTTTAAATTCTTATATTTTTTATTTTGCATTTATTATTTCTCATACAGCATCATAAACTTGGGGTTTTTGGAAAGATGGAGGCAAATGATAGGGTACCAACAAAACACTCCACTTTTAAATTTGCCATATTTTATACAGTAGAAAAACCCTACCATTTCAGTTTGCCTGACTGCTGATGCAATGTCTTGGATCTTGTCTAAACTGAAAAGCAGGCCTTATTTTCCCTTCACTATAAGTTGCTTTTAGCTCAGAGGAAAGGAAACCTGTGTATCACAATAGAACTGAAGGTCAGGAGGTTGTTCAGCTTGCTGTGGTGAGTAGTGTTGATCTAAATCACAGCTGCCTGCTCAGCGCTACTCACACAACAGGAAGAAGTGGAAGGGAGGTTGCACAAAGCCAGCATCAGGTTACGTCTCTCTCAGTCTTTGAAATAATTTTCTTGCTCCTACAGCTTTGTTTCCTTTATAATGTTAATGAATGAACCGCCAAGGAAAAAAAGAATAAGTAGAGGATGCCAAGAAATGGCTTAGGTGTCTGCCAGTAGGTATAAGGAGGACATCACCTCGTTCCAAATAATAATCTAATTGAAAATGGCTTCCTAAGGCTTTCTAATTTTCTAGCTAACATATCTTAGTGCACAATCACTTAATCTGGCAAGCATCATTAGGGAGAGGAGTGACTGTGCTTTTCTTCTCACCCACAGGGTTTGATTCTGTTCTCCCTTGAGGTGGAAGTGCTCTTACAGCCACACAGTGAGGTAGGAAACGTATCCAGCCAAAAATCCCAGTGGCAGCAAAGCCTTCTGTTTGGGCTGGATCAGTTCACAGGCTTGGGTTGTCATGTGGCTGCGTGTGAATGTCTGCAGCCCAAACACAGGGTGGGAACATATGGGACTGCAGTGGTTCCTGCTGAACTGAGCTGAGCATGGAATGATGGTGTGAAGTGGAGACAGGCCACAGGTTGGAAACTAAACATCCATTCAACTAGCTGAAGTGAAGGCATCGAGGGAAGGACTACAGAATCACTCCTGTAGTCAACTTGTTAAAAGAAATAAAACATCCCCACCCACTCCCCAAACCATCATACAAATAAGTGTGGCTATGTTAGAAACCGAAATTGGAGTGCTGAGAACTGCTCTTATTTGAGAAGTGAGAGATCCCGTGGGCAAGGCTGCCTTGAGAGACAGCGGTGTCCTAATGCAGGTAAAGGTCAACAGCCCCTGCGAGGCACATCACCAACCACGGCCATCAATTAGACAGAAAGCTGTGTTTTTACAGCACATTTGCTAGCAATGCTTGTCCTGAAGTTTCACCTCTGAGGTAAGACAGTATAATTTACATGTGTAGTAGCAGACGGATCCAGAGCCATCTATTTGCAGTATTTTACAGAGCGATAGTAGAACAATTTTGAATGAACTATGGCCTAAATTGAGGATGGAGGAAAAAGGTCAATAAACAGAATGAAAATCTCCTAATTTGATCCATTTGCTGACAACAAACACAGATTGGGCAAAGTACCAGGCAACTCCAACAGAACTAGCAAGGTTAATGGAGCTGCTGCTATAACATATTGTAGATCTAGTAGTGTCAGTGGTGATAGTGGTAATGTTGTAAACACAGTTTGTTTTCCATCTGGTGCGTGGTATATGCCCTTGATAAAAGGGTGCTGCATTATGCATTTCTGCTCTCCTAAATTTATTTACTCCTAAAAATGTATAATGATTTTAATAGCCATATACAGAGACAGAACTTCTGCTTTTAAAAAAATACTTGTAAAAAAATTCCCTAATGAGGTTAAGGATAATATTCAATCAAAAATATTGTCATTATAAGCATGAGATTTTTTTCCCCTTCAAAAAAACCAGTTCAACTACTTCTGCAGTTGAATACCCTCAGAGTAGTTGATGTGGATGCTGCCTAAGACTGGAATGGAATAAAATACTAATAATATTTTACATTTTAATTCATCCTGACCACTTTACTAATTGAATAATACACAGTTCGGAGATATTAAACTATAAAACTATTAAAACTATAAAATATCTATGTTCCAAGGCAAATTAAAATCAATGCTGTCTTACCTGCATTGCAAGTGACTTTGGATCAGACCTTGAGAGATCACTAATACAAAATAAAGTACCTTTCAGCAGCACTTCATGCTGACATGCAGTAGTTGTGAATCTCAGATTCAACTTCATCCTGCACTCTTAGGGACACACACTGCTGAGCACATAGTTCTAATTCTCTTAATCAATGTCTTTAACTAATATTCTGTTGAAGCCTTGATCTGAAATATAATCACTCTTTTCATCAAAATATTTACAAAAGAAAATGTGGAGCCTTGGAGATTCCTGTTTGAATTGTGCCTGGTATCTATGGTTACAATGTATTATGGATGGAAGGACCAGGAGCACACTGTGTGCAGTAGAATGAGCTGCAATCAGACAGAATACCTGGAGGAGGTAATACATTGTCTAGAGAAATTAAGTGTATGCTGGAGTAAGCTGATTAGAGGGAATAAACCAAAGGGGGAGGGAAACTGCATGCAAATAGTCATATGCTGTACTAAATAAATATGAGTTAGAACTTTGGGCATTGTGAAATGGCCACAGAGACAGGCCTACCTGAAGGGTAGGTGGTTTGCCATTCCCCATGATCTCATCTGCTAACCTGGTATGTCTGAAATGACAGGTCTGCCTCTGCTTCCAAGGTGCCATTGCAGAGGGATGGTTGTCTTTGTCACTGAGAGAACATCTCTGAGTTAGTCCTGTCTGATGTTAATCCTGAAATCACCAACAGCACTGACTAACCAAACAGTCTGAAATTTCCCCTAGAAGTCTTTGCTTGAAGTCTACTCCCTGCTGGAAGCATTCACCACACAGCTGTGCACTTGTCAAGGCACCAAGCTCTAAGCACTAGTCTGGGTTTAATTTTCAGAGCAAACACTCAGATGTGCTGACAAACATTTTGAATAACCTGTATTGGGTAACAGTTCAGTCAGTACCTGCACTTCAGTTATGCCCAGTAGTGCAAACCAGTACCTGTGTGGGAGCCCAACACTCCGTGGACTGATCACAGGCAACAGACATGGACTTCCTTTAATAAGCTACTCCAAAAATCCTACTTTTAAGCTTTGTGATGTCATGAGATACCTGGTTGCTGTACTCTAGTGAAGCTGTAGAAGTTCTACAATATATTTGGGTTCAACAACTAATACTTAAGGAAGATAAATGTGCTGACTACAACCAAAAAAATGTCCATGGGCCTGGGGTGTGTAATGGGTGGGCAGGACCCTGCCACGTGTGCTGCCACTACACTGCTCTCTGCTCCCACCCCAAACCAGCTTCACAAACAAGACTCTGCTCTGCCTTCCTCGACTGTTTTCCCCTGATTTGGAGTGGGAAGCCAAATCTCTGCTGGCTACTTTGCTAGGAAAGACCAGAGAAAGGATATGGAGACAAAGAACTGGGGAAAGGTCAAGAGATAACAGGAACAGGCATGGGAAGTAGGAACAAGGAGGAGGTTTTGCTTCCTCTCTTCTTTTCATAGAAGGTGGTACTTTGTATGCACAGGATGCTTAGTAAGATCTTTTCTGATTAAACTAGGGAAGACTTCATGCAAAGGACAAAGAATATCACAGCAGGACTTGTATTTTATCTTTTCTCCTTAATCTGAAAACCTTTTTCTTCTTAACTTGAAAACCCAGAAAAATAAATTATTTGTGACAATAATGAATCTGTGTATATACCAATATATTTGAAGAAGTCGAATCCTGGTTTAAGTTTTAGCATTTATATTGCCAAATTCATTCAATGAGATATAAACACATTTACATAACAAAGGTAAAAAAGACATTAACAGTGTGAAGATTAATTCCATCCAACATGAACCAGTAACTGTGGCCTCTGTTACCCTGAAGGTTGCAGTGCAGAATCACAATGGGGTTGGTTTAAATACAGGGGTATAAATCCAGTTTTAAGAGCCGATTTTTCACACTAAATCAAAACATTCAAATCAAGTCAATACTTTTTACACACTTGGATAACGGAGACAAAAAATTCTTCTTATTAAACATTTTCTTCTAAGAAAGAAAGAATTGATTTTTTTTTCTCCCAAAGTACAGATTTGGTGACAACTTTCTTTTTATTCAGAAAAACGGAATCCAAATTTCTACCCACCCACGCTAAGCATTTTGTTACGCAGCAGTAGTAAAAATCCTAAATTTTCCAGTTCATCTTTCTACACTTCCTTTATTTTAGCCCCCATAGGGAAACAGAGCTGAGAGAAAAACAAGTTTCAGAAAGTGAACATCAGCCTTAGTAGCCTATTTTTCCCAGTGGAGAAGGTGAAAAATCTGAGTGTGAAATGATATATATAAAGTAAGTGAGCACATTTGGGGAGAAAAGGAGAGTTAAAAAGGAAAGAAGAGCTGATGTTAAAAAATTCTCAAATATCCATATTGAATTGTCAAGGAAATGAAAACATTGAATGAAACTGGAAATGAAACATGTTTGTATTCTCTCAAACATTCTGAGCTTGCCCTAACAGAGCAAGGGGAAGGTTCAAAAAACTCAGTTCCATTTGACTGTACTTTGTTTTGTTCAGGTTGGAGGAGAAAACTTTAAATACAGCTTTGCTGCTCATTACATTTCTCATCAGACAGAAAATATTAGAGGTGTTCTGAAGAAGCTTTTGAGAGAGACCATCACCTTACCTGGAGAATCTGAATCTTGTGCTCATACTCCAAACTCTAAAGTAACCTCTGTATTTTAAGGAAGGTGCTACACAGGCTTGTTTAGCTGACAGATTAAGTTTTCCAGTATTTAATACTTGATTTTACCACAATTTTTGAAAATGTTCCATTTTGACTGTTAGAGCTCATGTAAAAAGTTATTTTCTACTGAGAGGTTGGAATAGGAGGAGAATTTCTCAACAACCCCACTCAATGTTACTGACAAAAAGCACCCCCGTGTCCCTTTCCATAGAAAGTGTTTAGATTATAGAAAATAATATGAATGCAAATATGGTGTTCAAATGATAGTACAGTTTCAGCAAAACTTTCCAAGGAAAGCACACTATTAATCTCAGCTATCAGATATACAGAAGACATGTTTAGGTTATACATACACCAAATTCTCTGGCTGTTACTATGTACTGGTTACACTACAAGTGCCAAAAGTCACCAGTGATGATGGCACTGGAGCTATTTAAGCAACTAAGATAAATGCACTCATTGTAATAGGTTACTGTTCACACACACAATATGCATTAGCTTTTGACCTGATGAGTGTGGAGTTTAAAACAGCGAAGACAGAAAGCATAAAGGAGAAGATGTATTATTATCACACAGCAAAATGCTGCTGAGTCAGGCCCTGAGAAGCACAGGAGGCAAACCCACGTTACCTGAGTTCATTAGCCCTTTTACTTACTTATTGTCTTGCTCCAAACATATGATTACATTAAATGACTCCACTTTTCTCTAACTCCTCTTCATGATGAGCTGCCATGCCCCTGTCATGCATGATGCAGCTGGCTAGGAAACCATCCTCTTTCCTTCAAGCCCATTGCCCCTTCTGTCCTCCATTCCCCACTCTGGCTTTTACACAGAAAAAGCAACTCCTCAAAATAACCAGTTTGTGTGAAAACAGCTATTGGGAAAGAATTCCTGATATGACTCCTTTTTAACATCACGAGTGAATAATCAATCATTTCAATTACCTTAGCACTATAAAACATTCCTGTGTATTAAAAGCCTCTAAATCTGAAGTTTATAAACTTGACCATTACTTAAAGACTGAGAGTCCAAAACATTAAGACCACTTCATAGCAAATACCTTTAAAAGCCCTGCAACCCCCAAGATTTCCATGATATTAAACATGGTAACAATAAAATCGGATGTCTGTACACAGATTAAACTCTTGTGGATAGAATTTTTTTTGTATATATTCCATTGAATACCTTTGGTTGTATCATTCAGGACGCAGGGACCAGTTCCTGAACTGCTGCTGAAATGGTGCCATGGCAACAATAAGAATCCTTTATTCACAGCTCATCTTAATTCCCCTAAATTATTTTGAGTAGCAAGGACTGAATACCAAACCCGATATATTCTTGCATTTTCATACTATTTTTACAAATATTCTTTATTCATTCTGTTTGGGACATACTGATTTCCCTTCAACTTGCATTTTCATTTGCTTTCCAACAGCTGCCCAACTTCAACTAAACATGGATGATACCTCCAAACTAAGGTTATGGGCACCTAAATTGCTGCACCTCATAAAAATACACACTATACTCTCTCCTTCCACTGGAAACAGTAAATCTATTCCCTGTTCCAGGGAAACTTCTTTAGCAGAAAGACTCCACAATTTCTGTTGGATGTTTAACATCCTTTAAGTATACTCAGCTAATGGAAACCCTCTGCTCAGGAATCGAAGGGAAGACATTCCTGTACAGTGTGTGACTTCCAGACAGTGTTCTGTAAATGCTTTAATGCATCTCTTAGTTTTATTTATAATTGTAGTGGAAGATATTTTATTAATCACTTTTTACTTATGCTCTCTTATAAGAAACATCAGCCACAGTTCTTTAACAGGAATATTTTCCATGCAGTTATTACTTGGATGTATAACATCACACAATGAGACCGTTCTGCCTACACTCATCACAAGCATTACACCTGTGATGGTGTAGCATTAATTTTACACCTTGTTTAGTTTACTCCAATACATTCTTTAAGCTGAAATAGTCTTCTTTCAGTTTACAATTTGATCACCACCATTTTATTGAAACTTGATTGATACACATTTTGAATGATTCAGCTGTAAACAGCTGTGGCTCTTGTATTTAATAATTCTTGATGACAGAACTCCTCAGGAGTTTGAGGTTTCTTACCAACTAATTATTTAAATTTTAAAAATCTGTATTAGTAATATGTGCATATTCCCATTAACTATACTGGGAAAAAAAAGCAGAATAAGATATGTGTTCACACAATAAGATTTTTCTTTAAAAATCATTGCATTTCCATTTTCTTCCTTTAGTTTTGAATGAATTCTTTAACTACTCTTTTAGACTACAGTAATTTGTGAGGCAGATAATTCCTGAAATGTTTCTTTTAATAATTCCCAGAATGCTTCTTTTTTAGATTCCTCCTTTTCATGGAATCAAGTAAAGGCAAATATTCTGTAATATACATATACATTTTTTCCTCAGTTTATCTTTGATTCATGGATCAACAGAAGAGTTATTTAATGAAAAACTATCTTAAATAAGACCTATCTGACACAAACCTGTCTAGGCTCATATTTAACCATATTTATTCCTTGTATAGATAATGTCAGGGCTTGATTTTCCAGCACTCCTAATAATCTTAAAGATAACTCTGAAATTTACTTGCTATCTTTGCTGAGATGACCTTGAATAACACAAAAGGTTCTGCACATTTTCTGGATTGCAAACTTTTCCCTGCTAGGCACCAGCATGTAGTTTGTAATCACCATCTTGAGTATTTATTTTTAAATACACAGTTCTTGGAGTTTTGTGCTGCTTTTGGACTTGTTCAGAAAAAGCATTTGTATTATCAATGGGATGTTTCCTTATATGTAAATGTACTTAAACATAATTATCAGACATTAAATGTGCAAAGTAGAAGTCAAATGTGCAGTGTTATTAAAGTATCTGAACTGCACCTTTTTAAATTCTGCTTACAAACAGTAAGTGTGAGGAACACTAGAGATCTCAATGCACTTTTATGACATTAACTTACCTTAAGAGATGACTGATTGGGTGAAATTGCAGCTAATGATATTTGCAGTACTTACTAAGTGCCACTCATCAAAGAGAGATCACAGTTTATACCAGTTCTGTCTACTGCTGATTAAAGATAAAACTAAAACTGTATCTTTTTAGGAAGCTGAATCCCAGACACTTGTGAACTAACACATACCGTAATACAACATTTATTCTGACTCCTGGAAAAGTTCTCCTGATTTTACTGCCTCCAGAGCCATTTCAGGAGCAGTTCCACCAGAGGCTCCAGTTGCTCTCAGAGTACCCAAAGCTGCTGTTGATCTGCTGGTGCCCCTTGCACTGGCAATACTGACCACAGAACTGCACAGTAACATCCCACTCTAACCTGCTCTGAAAGGAAAAGGTGTTCTTATGGTTCCTGAATGACAGAGTTGTCTTGGAAAGAGAGGGTGTGGCCATTTGAGGGCTTTGGTGGTGTTTTCTTTTCCTTGTCTGGTTGGGCTGCTGCAGCCTTGCAATGGCCCACAGGGAGTCAGAGGTGAGGAAAGCAAAGCTGCCACTCTGACTGCAGCACAGCTCCCACTGGCCTATGCTGACCTTGAAATTGCACCTAAGATATCCAAGATATTAATGCATTCCTTTCCATATCCATTTCTGTAGCTTTTAATTAATTTTTGGATATGATAGATCATGCTTTCAAGAGCTATCCCACTACTATACTAAGTTCTAGAATCATTAGAGAAAAAAAATGAAAAAAGAAATAAAAATATGAACTTCAAAGGTCTGGCCTAGAATAATAAATATGGGAAAGGACATTCCCACACTTTCTTGGTGTTTCAAAAAAGCTGTTTTCCAAAGGCAAAGAAAGGTCATGATGTTTCTGACCTCAGTTGTTTTTCATCTATTTTCTCACATTGCAGAAGTTTGAATTCTAACCATCAGAGTGTGAAATGTCACAGTCATTTATTTTCTCCTTATTAGCAAATATTGCTTGTTTTGTACAACCAGCAATCTACCCAACATTAAGGTGCACTTATCTCACCTTGTAACTCTAAGGGTCAGAAATCTACTTCTAGTTGATTGGAGAATAAATTTTTAAACTTCTTTCTGCCTACCTGAAAGTAGGGATTTAAAGCCAAGTCTGTCATAACTCAATCATTCCAGAATATTCTGCAATAGAGCTCCTTATTCCATCTGTTGTGGGAATTCAGTATCTACATCTGCTCTACTTTGTAGAAAGCCCTGCATTTGGAACAGACATGAGCAGCACTCCCTGAATCTGTGTGCTGACTTCCGAGCAATCAGGCAGCACCTAAAGGAGGTGCCCGAGGTGGGGATTTGCCCGAGATCCCAGATCTCCATGTCAGGTTCTCTTGCTGTGAAATACTGTTAATGGGTGACATCTACAACCAAGAAGCTACTGGATCTCTTGGCTGGCAAGGATGTCTTCTGTGCCAGAAGAACATTCATACTCTCAGCCAATACATCTAAACTGAAAGTGTCTTTAAGCTCTGTTCTCCTTTTTAATCAAGTTTCACCCAATAGTTAGGAAAAAATCAATAGTGCTACATCTTTATCCTTGTTGAGCCCCTTATGAACTGATGCATCAGTCTGTTATTACCAACTGTAAGTGCCTCTTTCTGCAAAGGCTGAACTTCATAATCCATTTTGCATCTAAAACCAATCTCCCCAACACAACAACCAAGAATCCTCATGTCTGCGTGCACT
Source organism: Myrmophylax atrothorax (assembly GCA_026770055.1). NCBI lineage: Eukaryota > Metazoa > Chordata > Aves > Passeriformes > Thamnophilidae > Myrmophylax > Myrmophylax atrothorax. The sequence goes on from JAOXXN010000191.1 coordinate 13,563,888, forward strand.
GAGTGCATCCCCAAGGCATTATGCTAAGCAGCAAAAATAATTTTTGTGGGACTCTTTAGACCATCACACCCAGCAAGTACAACAATTCCAAACGTGTTTTCATTCACAATTCTGCACTGTAGATTAAAATATGTGTTGCTACTTACCAGCCTTTTCTTCTGCTCTCTTCAAGACTGATGACTATTCACTCAGTAATCCTAAAAAAGAAGAAAGCAGAAATGCTTAGTTTAGGTGCCTCTGTCAGGTTTAAATTGATATAAGAATCCCAAATTCATCACTTGTCAGAAGCATTTAAAGATTACATAGAAAAAGAAATGTTGAAAAACGTTCTACAACTTGCTAAAAGTTTTCCCATAACCAAAATCACTGTGACACATTTGAAGTTCTCTGTAAGAAACATCTGTTTCTCACCACCCTCTTCATTGTCCTGAGGCACAGATTGACCTGCATGTCTTTCCTTATGGTCACAATGCAGGTAAAACCTCACAAATTACAGCAATCTACAGATCCTATTCCTCCTAATCATGAAAATAAGAGTTCAGGGAATTAAAAACCAGAGGATCATCACTGCACCTATTCAAAATACTCTTATGTCAGTTATTTTTCTCTGGTGTTTTCTTCACCAATGGAGAAGATGCAGCTCCTGCCTAACTCGGTGTCTTTGACAGTTGCAGCCAAAAGTAGCTAATTTGAAGATCAAATTAAAAAAAAAAATCTCAGAACACAAGGGAAAAATAAAAATATTTACATAGGTTTATGAAAGAGTCCAAAATATTTTCTCATAGTTTATGCCAAAATGTTAAATATACATATACATTTTTCTCATACAGTTATTTTGCAAGTCTTTTTTTTTAAATGTTTTTCATCATACAATTTCATTGCAGAATTTACAGCATAAGTTCATTAACAGAATCTTCATACATAACTTAATTTATCTTGGATTTAGGCTGCATTAAGACCTGTCTATCCCAGCTATGATTAGGGAATGTTTTGGTTTACTTTTTAACCTCAGTGATCACCACAAAGGCCTGACAGGAACTGCTTTCAGTGACAAGGAGGCTGGCAAAGCTACTTCTATTTCCTACAAAAATGTAAAATAGCAACAACAAAGAACAATTAAAGAGTAACATGAATTTGTATACAATACTCTGTTCTGAGGCAATTAAGAGTTTCATTTACAGCAGCTTGTTACCAAAGTAGTGCCAGCAGTGTTTATTAATTAAAGGTGTTTTTTCATCCCTAGCTCCTTTGTGAAGAAAGTGAGAATTAGCCTACTGTTTCTGGGAAATTAGAGTTTTCTAATCATTGAAAAAATGAGAGTGCCTAGTTCTGCCACCTATTTGCCCCCCAAACATGCTGCCTCTTACACATGCCAGGAATTATGACAGCTCTTGCAGAATGCCTGTACATGGCTTTAAATATTGCCCTACACATCCTGAATTATTTTGTACATCAACCAAAGTCTGTGCTGGTGTTCTTTGAAAGAAACTCTGCTCTTGGCTTTCAGAAGAACATGTTGTTTCATTCCCCTAAAGAAGCTCAGAACATCAAGGAAAATAACATCAAGTGATAGTGGGTTCAAACGTATTTCTAATCTTTACAACCCTTCAGTAGTTACATTAAAAAAGTGAGGCATAATTTATTTCTGATGAAACAGAGTTGCTCAGCTTTCTGCTAATAGGATCCTCAGGGCAAAAGGGGTAGGGAGAGCACTGATAAAAGAAGAGAGCTTCATTTTACTGGTTTTTTCTAGTCTGGAAACAATAAATTAATAATAGTGTTTACTCTGATTATCGTTGATTTAGGATAAATTGTTCTCATTTAGCAAATGGGGAAATGAAATTCAGCGCCCAAGGGACTGAGAATATAAATCTGTGCCAAAGGCTACAACTGAAGACACATCTACAGATCCATTCTGAATTCTTGGATTAATTCCAGTCATTGCTGATAGCAGGGAGGCTGATATTGTAGTACCATTTACCAGTTTAATGATGCAAGTTGCCACTCCTTTCTCCTCCTCTCTCTTTGCTTCCCCTTCTGCTCTCCTCGTGTCCCAAAGGAAACATTTTCATTCATTTATTTATTTATTTAATCTTTGAAGGACCACTATCTTTTAAGTTTTTCTTTTGGAAAAGCCAGTACAAGTCTTCCTTGGAGGTACACACCTATGTTTGGATACTGCTCATCTGAAATTACCCTTCAGCTCACCAATTCTTATTCAAGGTAGGAACTGAATAGGGAAACGTAAGAACCATGAAATGGCATAATGTCCTATTAAGAAAAAAAAAACCCAAACCAAAACATAAGTACTTCTCACAAAAAGAATTGTGAAAGCAATGGGAACACCATTATT
>JAOXXN010000191.1:13567150-13577162 GCA_026770055.1 Myrmophylax atrothorax
AATACTTAGAAATCAGTTTCTTAAAATTCCCAGATGAATTTGCAAATACACAAGTAAAAGTTTACTTTTCAAAGTATTACAGAGCAGTAGATTGTATCAGGTAAATTGAAGATAACTTTCTAAAACTGAGTAAATGGCAAGACATTTACAAGACAAGCCCTGCTATTAAATGAAGGCTTCTTGACAGGATACTTAAGTCAGTCATTTAGAAGCAAATGTAATAATAAAGAATCATCACACATGAAAACTAAGGAACATGAAGATTACAAGGTATACATTTCATCATCTTGTCTGTAATGTGATTAATATATTTACAGCACACTGTTTAAACACATCTCAAAGCAAAGAGACATCTGTAACAGATGTGTGTTCCAAGCTTTGATCTTCTAGCCTTGAAACCCCCTCCTTCGCACTAACTGGCATGCAACTCTTATTTTCAAGTTTTCCCAAGGTTTTAGGCACATACTTCTGTGTCCCTCATTCTTGGGCAAGACTATAGAGTTTCAAATCTTGTGCAGGTCTAACCCCAGCAGAAATGAAGGATTCATCTATCCAAGATTTCTTGGTAGATCAATGCAGTATTTCCCTTCCACGCAGGCTTCAATCAGAGCTCCACACAAAATGTGTTAACAGTCAACATTTCTTTAATGCACAGACAGAGAATACCCTGAGAATAACTGCAGCTGGCACAGGCACAGGGCATGGGGTGGCTGAACTAAGTAGTTTGTTTACACTGATCAGATTCAAATTCAACATCTCAAACTGCTCCCAGAGAAAGAACTAGAAGGTGTTGGTGAACACCTTCAGTCCTTGCAGTGAGAGCTATTTCAGACTGCTATGGGCAATGCAAGATTCAGTGAGACATGTGCTTTCACTTCTCCTCCTTGGACTGCTACTACATCCTGTACTGAAATTACAATGGACTTGTCCTGAAGGGAATGCAAGGCAGGCATGGCAAATATAGCCATGTCCTACTGCTAAATAGCAGTTGTAGTTTGCCTACTGTGATATCATCTTGTAAGTAAAGTTCAAAACCTATGAGAAAACCTGGACTAATAAGAAATCCATTTCAGTAGAAACACCAGGTTACATTAAAGCCAAAGGATTTGTTTCTTGTTTTAATACCTTTTTGAGACCACAGGCTTTGGCTAAATTGCAGAGAACTATCCAAGCACTCATATCTGTAGCTATCCAATTATCATTCTGAACTGCACCAGAAAGAGTAAACCTTAACAGATCATGGTAAATGTTTTCCAGGGTAGCTGGTTGAAATTTGTCCTTCTGGTAACAAGCGACAGCCTTCATGTAATGCATCACCAAATTATAAACTGCCTCTAAAATCTGGAGTAGAAACAGATATAAATAGGAAAGAACTGAGATACGACACTTCCCCTGAAGTGTCCTAATTTTTACTCTATCATTCTAAAGAAAAAGCAGGAAGACTGCAGTTCAGAACTGGAGTTTTTTGAATTCCTTGCAGAGCAAGACGTTTATCTGCACAGTGCCATCAGTACGTTCACAAAGCAATATGATGAATGTATTTGACTCTAAATTCATGTCCCTCCATAAGGCCTCTAAAGTTCTTTAAAGGCACTTGCTTTTTACTGGTAATAATTCCTTGACAGTATCAGGCTCATGGTAAGACATGCCCTGAAAAGGCTCTGAAAAAAATTTCCACAATAGCTTCTCTACAGAAAAAGTAGCAAAGCTGCCTGAACAGACATTCCTGGATTTTTTGCTCACACCATTTTCTGATAACCTTACCTATTATTTTCATAAAATCTTTTACATATGTATTTTAAAAGGTCTTTTTTAACCAGGGCAGCTGGTTATGGAGAGCATAGGAATAGAAAGCAATAACTCATATCAGGGAGCAAAATGTCCTTTCAGATGCAGTTTGCAAACTTGCCCTTGTTTTCTATCTACTGCCTATTTTTGAAATAATGCACAAATCATCTCCAGTACCATGGTAATAATCAACAGAGAATCAAAACCTGGAGTTTCTACTAGAGCACAAATCAAAAGCTGTTGGAATCCAACAGCTGGAGCCTGTCTCATTATTTCACTGTTCTTTGATGTGCTTTTCAGCCAAGTATCTTAGAGATTTACTTGCAGATATGTCTATCTACAAATTCTATATTGCTTACACATTATAGTTTCCAACGGAGATAAGGACACTGAATTCTCATTTAAAAAAATAAAACTAAAAAAATTCTTGTTTTCAAGCCTTCTATTAAGCACAAAATCCTGTAAATAGTGGAATTCAAAATCAGCTGCATCTAATAAAAGAATCAAGTTTGTTATTGACTTTGAGCTGGTAGTTTCCATTAGATTATCCATCATACTTTTATTATGCGATCAACTGCCTAATTAATTTTGCTCTCATGCATTTAGGCAGAATGCTCCACGTTTCAATGGGGTTTACTATAATGCTGCACCTGCGGCCTCAGAGATTTCGACAGCTCTCTATCATAAGTTTATACTGTGCCTGTAATCATGTCAGCTGGAGTGTGTCCCAACTATCCAGTCTGGTGAATTGTAACAGCATTACATTTCTGAGGCACTAGAAAATTTACATCTGTGGTTATGTATCGTTGGCCCTTAATCAGATGAAAGGCACTGAGAGATATTAAGAGAGTTAGATACAATATTTTGCTCAGACAGTTTTAGTGGATGTATCAGCCACTGTTTTGATTTTCCCTGCTTATCTGGTAATATGAACAGATGCAATCATGCTATTGTATAATGAATGTTGATTGCCAACAGTATTTGATTTTGCAACCATTCTGTAGTGATAATTAAAGATAACTTGATAACCTGTACAGTCATAGTTAAAGATTGCTTTGTGTGCATTATTGCATAAATAAATGTCCCGGAGAGAATGAATGTATTCACTATAACTTTTTATCTGGCATCTATTTCAGGACAGAAAAAAGTCATGATTTAGTACTTTATGACACATTAGCTGTACCTGCTCCAAAAAGAACAAGGACTGCAGTACCATGAAGATGTGCTATTGCCCCCTGACCACACCAGATCTGCTCCAGGAGTGCTGGAGCCAATGGTAGCATGTTCTGTGATTACAGTGAGCTCCAGCTAAGGCCCACGTGTGGTAGGCATATAGATGCTTATTAAACAGTTCAGAAATCTTAGGAAGAAAACATCTAAATGTACTTTTGCCACTAATAAACTTCACCAAAATTCAGAAGTTTGTACCATTATAATTTTAGCCAAAACTATATTAACTTGATGTTTGAACCAAACTATACATGCAGTGTGAGATAGGAGATAAGTTGGAGTTGTCCCCTTCGCATCAGTAGCCCAGGGAAAGCATGAATAGGCTCAGACTAGAGAGGATCATTTTTTTTAATTTTTTTTTTTTTAAATTAGGCATAACAACTCTCCAGTTCTCCCGTGTAGTGGAAGAAATCTGCCACAGCCCTGCAACTGCTGCTTTGCTCATATCCAGCACACTCACTGGGCACAGTGTATGTGAGATGACACAGAAATGCATCTTTATTCACTCAGGCATGCAAAACACTGGCACTGTATCCTTTCCACTCCCTGTATGCTCAGGAAGGCAGAGAAGCAGAAACACCTTCCTTTATACTCCCACAACCAAGCCCTTTCCTGCCTGTTTGGAATACACAGAGCCTTTTCCAGAAGCCTGTTCCAGAGGCAGACATGGCCTTAGCCCAAAGGCCATCAGCACTGAGCCTCCAACCTTGCAAACTGTGATATGCCTTCTGAGTAAGTCTGTTTGGAGCAATGCAAGCCCTCTGTGTATAAAAGCATGAGCAGGGGCAGCACCATGGTACAGCACCCCCCCACTGTTCTAGTCCCCAAACATGCAAATACTTTCTGTATTCCTGTAATAACTGCTTCAGGCTGCACTGTTTGACTGCTGTGGTTCTGAAGTGCCTCTCCAATGTCAATATTACATATTGCTTTTTATCTCTGGAGTTCTATGTTTCACTTTTAATCATAATTCAACAGACAAGACAGTGAGCTTCTTAGTTCACTGGTCAATATAGTTAGCAGGTGAACTCCTTATAAATGACAGAACTGCTTTCATTGCAACAGCTCTTCTTGTTTTAGAAAGGATGTGTCAGGTGTTGAAACTTGCCAATTAAATTAAGTTCATTTTTGATGTAAGCTTTAGTCATTGAGTATGTTGTGAGCTGAAATCTCCCTCTCCTGCTCAGCAAGAACTGCAAGACTAACACCTATACATTCCCTTCTGGATCACTAATAATTTGAAGCTGATAATTATTTCTGGTTTTCACTAAGAAACAAAGATACCTATGCCTCTGATGTATTTCCACTGTGTGTCTTTGTGTATGTCAGAAAGGTATCGGTCTCCTGCTATCTAAGAAAGCATTTCTGCTGACATTTTTCTTATGACTTTTCATTCCAATTTATAAAAGTTACCTGTTGAGGAATTTCTATGATACCACCTGTTTCCCACAGAGGCTACCCCCTAAGCCTTGATTAGTTCACAGGAGATCAAACTCCCTAACAAGTAACTGTCAGTTGCAGTTTTTAAGATTAGAACTAGGTCAGGTTTATTACCTACATCAATTCTTTCATGTAGCACAGCTAAGACAAAAAAAGGATTTTAGGAAAAAAAAATAAAGGAAAACAGGACTGAAAGTCTAACTAACAGATAGAAAAATGCTTCTCATCTCAAAAGCAAAATGCCACAAATGATTTTTTAAATTACCCAAGTCCCAAGGCTGAAGTCATATAGTCTCTAGCTTTGTCTAAGAGACCAGGAGACTTACTTTACAATAGTTCAGGAGGTTTTATTACAGAGAAGGCAGATGAGCAGAATAATTTGTAATATGTAATCCCTTAGATATTCATTCAGTAAAGGCAGTGGAAATGATTTTTGTTCTGATGAGGACAGAAACAGCTTTTGTGCAATATTGATCTTTTCCATGTGTTGGGACTGCTCTGTGTGGTTTTGGAGGAGCTACACTACAATAGAAACAACAGTAAAAGCCTTATAAAAAGCTGTTTTGTATCACATTTAATTACTTCTTTTTAACACTTCATGATAATACATTGCTCTATGGAATCCCTGACGCCTTTGTACAACTCATGTCTGTTCAGTATTAACCCTTTATTGGGAGTGCTTTGTTATTTCAGCTTCTGATTCAAGAAATACAAACAAACTGGAAGAGAGGAAAGTACCTTTAAAAAAAAAAATTAAGGCCTGTGAATAAATTCCAAGGGATTTCTTCTATTTGGACTGACCAGCCAATCTGTATGTGACTACGATGTCCATATCCAGACATAGAAGCAATCATAAACACATAGAAATATATTTCTTTTTTTGTTTGCTTGTTTAAATCAATAAAAATCAAGAAGTAGCCCCGTGAGTCAGTCAGAATGCTCACCCCAAACAGACTGCATGTGTAAAGCCAGATTCCAACACTGAAGGACTAAAGCTGAGCAGTGTCCAAGTTCACACATCCCAACAAAACCAGAATATACCCACATGTCTATTATTCCCACAGCTCCTTTTCTTTAGCAGCTCCAGGCCTGCTATTAGTCAACATTTCCTTCCTCTTGTGAAACAGAATAACACCAAAAGGAGCAAAACTCACCAGCTTGCTTTACTTGGCAACATTTGAGAATGGAACCCTAGTTCACAAAAGCTCACAAGAGCAAGGTTTTTGGATTACCTGTGGAAGATGGGAAGCAGTTGGCTCTAACCAGTGCATCCTGGACTACTGAGACAGAAACAAGAACAAGATGAAAGATACTGTGGTGATACTTGGCTGGGAAAAAAACCAAAATCCCCAAACCCAGGTGGACTGGGTGTTGCCTACTTCTAGCCCACAGCACCATGAGCTGAAGAAAAGCTCTAACTTTTGTCTTAATATAAAATACTCCCTACTTCCAATTTACTGACTTGCAGCCAAAGCTCTTGCCTAGGAAATAAAAAAAAAAAAAATAAAAAATCAGTCACTACTCTTGAGCATGACAAGTTTCAAGATAACAGCAGAAGGCATTTGTTTAAGGAATAAAATGAATTCCCCCATAAAGGAGAATTTGTTTAGAAAAGTAAATAAATATTACCATCTCATCTCTATCCCAAAGAGGCGAAAAAGAACTAAAACAACCTTTTAAAAGTCCACAGAAGTTTCTGAACCTTTCCCATCTTTACCCTCAGAATGTTTTCTTGCTTGTGTAAGGTACCTTTATTATACTTCATATACACTGCCTCTGTACTGGGGGGAATACTTCGTTGCACACACTTCACCCCAGAGCCCTCCACCTCCTGTTTTTCCTTGGAACAGCGGGGTCCAGCCTTGCACGAGCCTGCAGCACTCCAGATGGGTCAGAGAGCCTTGCCAGGCAGCCTTGCTCAATACCACAGGATAATTTTACACTCCTCTGTTTAAACAGTGTGCAGTGACTATGATTTCTGATTCAAAATAATAACGGCATATGGCACAGCTTTAATGGCTCTGCCATTTTGGATGGAGTGCAGGGGGGGTTATTTTGCTTTATTATTTCACAATAGCTGCATTAGTTGCTGCAAATGGACAGCCAAGAGTAATGAGGATGACATTCAGAATAGGAGTTTGGTGGGAAAGCCTTCTGTGCAAGTTGGCCAAATGATGTAACACCACCACAGGAGTTCCAAGGGCTGATGAGATGGCAAAACATCATTCACTCAGTATCTCTTGAAATGTAACAAGTATGGCCCGAGAGGTTGCTTGATTCCCCTCCTTTTGTTTTTTGTTTTGACTATCAGAATACCTAGTTGGGAATTAATCCTTGACAACCTTTCAAACCATTAAAATGTTCAGGCTATTTTCCCCCCATCTTCTAAAATGTAGTTGCACTTTGGGCAGGTATCATACATTTGACTTCAAATTCCCTTTCTATAAACTCGATTATTGCACAACTCCTTTTATCATTTAAACAAGAGAAGGAATTCAAGAGCTTAAAAGAGCTATAAGACAGCAGATCAACACACTGGCAGTGAGTGACAGTTTAAGATCCCCAATCCCAGAGCTGAAATATGGAAATTATTTTTCAAATAGCATAACTGTATAACACAGACGTGTAACTTCATATTCCTACTCTGACAAGGAGTGCATTCTTCAGTTGTACAACTTTGAAGTTCACACAAATGCTTTAAATTAGCTCAAATTTCTTTCACTCCTACCTTTAACCTCTCAGCATTCCAATTCTTTGCCTTTTCCCCATCCAGACCTCTCAAAACAGGGGTTGTTCTAATACAGTTTTACCTAAAACCACAACTATCAGAGAGGCTAAAAAAAGAAAAAAGCTCATCGTAGTAGGTAAAACAATCAGAAAGTTAATTAAAACTTAATTTAACAAAAATATTTTGAGATGTGAGGGATGGTTAGTGTTTAGAAGAAAAAAAAATCAAAATTATTTTATGTAAGTTATGTTTCCTTTTATGTACCTGAATATTTGCATAATTTCTCCATGTCCCAGCTACAGACATGCTGCCAGACACACTCAATTCAAACATCTCACATCCAGGTGCAAGAGAGCAGTGGGATAACATCCCAATGCTAAATATGTACACAGCAATGTTCATCTAAATATGTACCCAGCAATGCAGTTACATCCACGTTACATTAGTGTATTTTCTTACAATAACATTTTAATGAAAACCAAACAATATATGCCAGTGGTTTAAGGGCTCTTCAGCAGAATCTGCTACTGAAGGCTGGAATCTTCGGGAACTACTACTTAAATCTCTCTTCTTCTTTTTTGGTTTTTAATATTACAGTTGAAAAAAAAATTAAAAAGTCATTTAATTAGATTACGTGAGCATCAGGAAAAGCTGAGAGATGCTTTCTTTAAACAGATGCCCAAAAATGATAATCTACATTGCCGGCCCTCCCTTTCACCATGAGGAAGAGCTCCTCACAATTTTCAGTCTGCCTTAAGCCAGTCTCAGAATCCCCAGTGAAAGTGAGAAAAAGGAAAAAGTTTCCTGCAGTTCTCTCCCTGGCCCTGAATTCCTCTCTGCAAACACTGCCTTCCATATGTCCCTCAGCCCCACATGCCTGGGCTCTGTCACTCCCAAGGGCCTGAGCCAGAACCCACACTCAGAGCACTCCCTCCTCTGAGCCCACTCCATCACCTTCCCCATCAGGAACAGACCATGGAGAGGAGAGATGAGACAACCTCCCACATTTTCCAGTCTGCATGAACCTGTCACACCTGCAAGCCTTCATTCCCTAATAATAGACTTGGATTTAAAGTTCCTACCGGATCCAAACATCTGACCTGCACACCTCTCTAAAAAACATCCCTCCAAGACTCAATTTATCTTTTAAAATCTGTGGGCTCTCTCCTATCTCGATTCTCTCTCTCAAACTCTGACTGGCTGTAGAAAAGCAGCTTCTCATAAATCCTCTGCTTGCTTTGCTGTCCAGAGCTGCATCAGTAATCTTTGCCAAAGCTGCTTATGGAAAGGCATCCCCAAACTGGGGGAGAATTGTCAATTCCTTCACAAGGCTGTGAACGATCTTAAAAGTAAGAAGATATGGTGACCTATGAAGTAGAAACCTTTCAGATCTGTGTTTTCCTGTTTTTCTCCCCTGCAGATTACATTTGAATGGATTGCTCATTTAGCAGCATAACTACAGAGTAAGCCTGAGTATTTTAAAGCCTTGTTCTTGAGAGCTGCTTAAATACATATTCTGGAAAATAGCTACCCTTGTGACTAGTCTGTGCAGAGCACTGTCCACTCAGCAATGCTCATGAAAAGGGAGATCCTTAGAAACTCTTTTGATTTGTTTCCAGCCTGTAGCATACCTCGTTTCTGAATTCTACAGAGGAATGAGAGTAAAGCTGTAGTCAGGTGTTATTATTCTTCTTCAGAAGCATGGAATTACCATTGATTGTGAAGTGTAAGAGAAATTAAATAAGAGATAAAATGGATCTAATCTATATACAACTTCTTTTTACTTTTAGTATAACTTTATTTCTTTAGAGGCTCTATTCAGGTTAGTGATGATTTAGGAAGAAAATAAAGCAGAACACCTAGGATAGTTTACATCTAATTCTAACAGCTATCATCAAAGTGGTATTACATGCTTGTAAAATATATTGTAAAATTATTGGAATCATTCCAATGTTGAAATGAAAGCACAAACTCTGTGTTCACAGATGGAGAAATGGATTCCTTGACTTTTCTACTGGACTAGAAGTATCTTTTGGAGAATACACAAAACACAAGGAAAGGAGAGTTTCTCTATGGAAAGGCTGACATTCCTCAGCACTTTACCTGGCACAGAAACTGTGTTTGCCACTCAAAGACAAAGTCAGTAAGAAATAATAAATTACACTAGTCACTGGTAACTTACATTGATGAATGGAGACTGAAAGATAGGCTTATTTTTGTAATGCATCTGTAATAGTGCATAGCAGTATGATTATAGAAACAGAAACCTCCATTTGCACCAGGAAATGAGCTAATTTTCATTAAAAGGCAAATTTTCTGTCCACTTACTGTGTAGATCTCAAGTTCCACACTGTTCATCCATGTCACTGCTCTGTAAAGCAAGCCTAATTTCTACTTATCTTTGAACATCTTCTCTCTTTCCCATATTGAGGAGCACTTAAGGAAGAGGTTTCAGCTCTCCTTGTCATGATGGAAGGACAATTTAAACACCAGCAGGTAAAGGCACAGTACCTGTAGGCTGGTTCTGACACTCTCTGACTTGGAAAACAGGAGATAGTTCAAAGATACTGTAAAATCAAGCATCAAAAGGAGTTTAAAGGTGATTTTGGAATTTTAATCTGGTAATACTGGAAAAATAAATGAGAAATAGAGTCTGTCATTCATTTCATCCAGTGAAAAAAGATAAGGGCAAAAAATGGTAAAGAACTGTTTTGTAATGCATAGCTATAAGAAAGAATCCTCTGGGTATCTGACACTGAAATCTTAATGATCTCTATGCTCTTTTAAATCACTCCTTTTTAATATGCCACTCCCCCCACCCCCCCG
>JAOXXN010000191.1:13596695-13610234 GCA_026770055.1 Myrmophylax atrothorax
ATCTTACAAAGACACTCAGAACCAGCAAACTGAACCACTTTACACACCTTTTGTAAGACTTTCAGTTTCAGGAAGACTGCAATTGGGCTGCTTTAAGTAATTTTTAAAACAGTACCATAAAATATTCCATAGCATGATTAGATGTGGCCTTGTGAGTTGCACAGAGTGCCAACACTGCTGGGGTCAAATCTGGGGGGTAATCATGGGCTGCAGAAGTAAATCTGCAGTCTAAATTCATTTCTATTATCAGCATTTTGCATGAGATACTGTTTCAGGTGGGGGTTTTTTGGTTTTGGTTTGTTTGGATTTGTTTCCCACCTCTCTTGTTTTCATTCACAACTCTGCTGGGACTTTCTGCCTCCTCTCATCACCATCAAACTGCACAGAGGTCTCAATACACACAATGGCTCCAACTGAACTTACAGAGTGGGCCCAAAATAGAAAAATCTGAAATGAATCCACATGAATCTGCAGCAACACCAATGAAAACTAAAAAGTGCATCATGAAAAACTGATGTGAAGTATTTACTGTCACTCAGATATTAGAAGGGATTAGTTATGATTTAATGTTTTAATAGGCTAAAGATATTTTCTCCTATCTGTGAACTGCACCTGATATAACGTTATCATTGTACCTCAGGCTACCCTGGACCTGATTTTATTATGCACTCATTTAGGTAAGTGCTTGCTTTCTGTTGGACAAGTTGCTGAGCTGATTCATGGCTCTTACAGCTCAACCAGCCCTTGGGAAAGAAGAGATCAAGAGTGTACTACAGGATATACACTAGTGCTCTTTAAAGGATGTACATGAATTTGAAAAGGGGTGTTCTCTGTCTCAACAGATGAGACAGAACTTGCCACACAACTGTTAATTCAGTCCCTTTGCCTCTGCTCACATCCCTGTCTTGTGCTATGACAAACCCTGCTTCCCATTGCCCCATTTGAAACGCTTTGTTTGTTAAAAAGAGTAATTGCCTAGCCTGAAACATTGCATTCATTTACCTTTTGTATTTTAGCTCACAATAGCAATTGAGTCAACTTTTCATCTTTTATTTCTGACCTTAACAATGTAGTACCAAAAAGTTAAAAATTACCCCTCACTTATTCTTGTTGTTATTCAACATAAAGGAAGGGGTGAGCAAAGCAGGATTGATTTGGGATTAATCTTTTTATTATTCTATAGTAATTGAACATGGCAATGTCCCTCTATACCATCTTCTCTTGCTTGCTAGTTAAAACAGCAAGAAACTTACATAATACTAGAATTTCTTGTTAATTAGGTAGTGATTAGGTAATAAGCCAGTTCAGCACTTCCAAAAGAACAAAGGACTCAAGGTGAGTGAAGCACCATGGCCAGCAGGCAGGATTTCCCCACCCTGCCAACCACTGTCCCTGCTATGGAGAGCAGGTTTAGTCCATCCTTTGTGCTTTGGCCCCTCGTGATTTCATATGGCCAAGGCCCCACCCCCAGTTATGGACTCTGCCTTAGCACTTCAGTCCTTCATTAAACATCTCAGTTTTGCTGCTCATAAACTCACACAGCAGTATTTGAACTTCTTGGAAACACTTTTAATGCAAAAAAAACCCCAAAACAAACGAAACCAACAAACCAACCCCAAAACTTAAACTAGCACACTCCTTGTTGGGTTTTAAGAGAGGCTAAACATTAATTTAAAGTACAAAAGACCTCAGCATAGTGTATTTAAAGCTATCAAATGTAGAATTTAATTGTTATATTCTTTAATATTAGAAAACTACTTAGTGGCTGGACATAGTATTTTATGGCTTTTGGATTCACTGAAAATAACTAATATTAGCAAGACATGAATTGAATTTATTCTACTACTGGCAAACAGGACAGCTAATTAGTGGCAACAATTTACTTCAGAGCAGGATTTTTATGATTTGCTGGGTTATAACCTATAATTAAATGTATTTTATGTGTTTCTTTCACCAAGATAATTGATATATAGCATAATCAAGATGCTTTAGGGCCACTTTTTTCTTAAAATGCAATTTAAAATAAACCACACTGTCAGAGACAGAATGTGTTGGACATTTTGAGGCTCCAAATCCTCATGTCAGTGTTATGTGGTTAATGGAAACAAAAGAAGAGAGAAGGAAAAGCTGATTTCTTTCAAACAGCACAGACAAAATACGTTTTTTACAGAATCTCTTATGCCTGTTTGTAACCTGAGTAATCCTAAAAACATTAAGAATAATCAACTTGCACAACAGAAGTTTCAAAACCCACTATAGAATTAAGTTAGTATTTTCAGAAAGACCTGAGCACATCCCCTGGAAAGATTGCACCATTCTAAGAGATGTTACATTTCAAATGAAGATATCTTGAAAACAGACAGAAAGGATAAAGAAGATTAAATCATTAAAAACAAATAAGCCTGTTTGAAACTTGTGTGCTAACAACATACAATTTGATGTAAAGAAGCAAAGAAAGACTATACATTTAATGAAGCTATCACTATGACAGTGTCTAAAATCTGTTATTCTTGCCTTTTGAATCATTATAAGCTGGTTTAGGTTCTCTGCAATCTGATTTGTTTAAAATACTAGTCCCTGCTCTGGTAATTTAGCAGTTAACATCTCCACTATTTTCAAGAACAACTACTTTGTTATTGAAAATAACTGACAGAGCAAATGATACTTGAAGTAAACTTGAAACAGAATGAGAAACAAAAGAAAAAGTGGGAGCCATGGGTTAAGAGGCAAGAAAATGGATAAAACTGTGGAAAACAATAAATATTTAAGCTGGAATATGACATAACAAAGAGTAGAACATTCTCATTCGAAGTCCTGGTGCTCCTCAAAGTTTTCAAGTGTTTCAAACCAGTAAAGAACTAAGCACATTCTGAATCATAGCTTCTAAATTTCCATTTTCAAATCACCTGTTGTTTTCTTGGAATGGGCTAGGTTTGCAAAGTTAACTCAGTACCAACTTAGTTGATATTATCCAAGTCAAAACAGGTTTTATAAAATTACAAAAATGAAAAGCCTGACTTAAATTTGCCACCAAAAAAATCATTTCCTACATATTTGACTTATGAAATTCAGAGCTGCAAAATACCATGAAGGCTGATAACACTGAAAGTTTTTGAAGACCAGGTGCCCGTGAGAAAAACAGCGCTCACGTCAGACAGGAAAAAAGTCAATGTTATCAGGTCTTGTCATAAGCACATAAACAGATCTATTATAAAACTAATTTCAGAAAAGCACTCATTTACAATACTGGAATATTGTAAAACTGATGTATTGCACAGGCTAAAAATACACAGGTTTTTTTCTGAAGCATCTTCATTAGGAGTAAAAGGACACAAAGTTCTGCACCAACTATTGTGGGTGAAGTGTCCTTGTGACTTGTCCCTGTCCTCTCCTGCCAGAAGAGGTTACCAGTTAACACAGAACAGAGGTGGTCACTGCCATGTATTTGGGGTAGTTCTATGGGTACCTGGGCCAGAACCACTTGAGGAAAGGCACATTGCCAAGTGCAGATTTGCACCACCACCTACCGAGACCTGGAGCTTCAGCCCCCCAAACACATCTAAACTCTTCTGTTTTGGCAGGAAGAGAGAACAGCCATGAATGGAAGGGACAGATACAAATAAAATAGTGATGCAGTGGAATCCAGCTGCCAATACAAATTAGTAGAGACATTCTCATGAATATCCATGCAGAACATCAGGAAGTAACAACCATATTCATCCACAATAACCCACATCCCTTCAATCACATAAACCACCCATCTGACTCTTTGAACAGTTATTCCTGATGGGTAATTAAGTGCCAAATGAGTAAGCTCAGCAAGGGTTGTGTTTGGTTGTTCTGGTCCCCCCTCTTCCCTCAAGACAGCAAGTTAACATTACCAGTGAATGCTGCTGTCCCCATGGGCACAGCAAGCACTGCGTTCCTGCAGACATCCTTTTGCCTTCTGTCTACCCAGTCTCTAAGAATGCCTAGAATTTCTTACACAAATTCTGACAAACCAAACCACTGTTTTCTCAGGTGAAATTGTCCCAAGCATAAAATGAAAGCATCACTTGTGATATTGTAAACCAGGTAAAGCTCTAAACTCATCTCTGGTTTAAATTTAAAACAGAAAGAATGTATGCAAAAAGCCCCTAAATGAATAAATCCTATACTAATTATTTATTCAGAAAAAGTAATGAACAGATCAGTTCTCAGAGGGCAGTGCAATTCTCTTTGCATGTAAATGTTCCCCTTTACATCAAACCACTCATCACCTCACTGAAAAAACCCACAATTTGTTACATTTACTGCAAAAATTTGCAAGTCAGGAGGACCCTGATAGCAAGCTAAGTGATACATTTTTCCATAAGCAACACATAAATAAAATTATGCTTTAACATGTAGCTATCAGATCTTCTGTTTATTTCATTCTGCTGGAAGGATGAACTAAATGAATGCTTTTATTTTGACAGAGAACCTCCTCATCCTCTCTCAGCTTTCTTCTCACTTGTAAAGACGTCTTAGCCCCCCTCTGTCAACTTGAAAGCTCTTACTGTCACCAGGCAGAGAGAAAACACCTCACTGTGTATAAGGACTGTCGTATGCCAATGGATTTGGCTGTCAAGCACTGAAAAGTACTGTCACTCAGTGTCAGAGGACTAACAAAGCAATTATCAAAAAACCCACAGTCATGAAGCTGAAGACATGCAGATTAAAATGAGACTCAGGCAAATCTAACTAGAAATATCTCTCTAGACTTAAAAGGTGTGACTTTCATACAGATTCCACAAAGCCTTTTTTTTTTTTTATCCCCACTAGGAACAAAAGAACCCAAAAAAACCCCTGTTCATTCTTTAGGAATTGGTAAACATTTGAAATGATATTTCAAGGGAAATACTATTAAACCAGCAACAACAAAGACATTATTTTCCTATTGCCAGTTATAAGGGCTAGAAGAGTAACCACTTTGATGGCTGGTCAGGATACAAACTGGTCTAAAAAAGCCATGGAGCAAGGTAAATTTTCAAAAGATAGAATTTTGTATAAAAAGAACTCCAGATAGCTAAGCAGGTGTATCAAACAAGGCAACATAAGGTAAGAGCACTAAAACCAACCAGAAAACTGCAGCTACCAAGAACATTGTATTTAGCTGCTCAAGACAAATGCTCCCAGGGAATAGTACAAAACTAGGGAAGGAAAGCAGAGAACTGGAAAAGAGCAACTGGACAACATGGACATTCGTCTGTTCCAAGGAGCAGCAGAGGACAATCCTTTCACACGTGATCACATAAACTCCCAGCCTACCAGCTGTGCCAATATTACCTTGTTCCCCCACCTCTCAGATTAAGTAACCATTGGGTACTCCTCCTGGGCTCTTACTTGGTGTCTCTGCACACTTTAAAACCTGCCTGAACAAATCAGCTCACAGAGGGAGTCACTTCCCAACAGGTAAGTCACATTAAAAGAAGCTTCTTAGCCTAAAAAAACCCCTTCTTAATAATTCCATATTTCATTTTTAAAATATCTTCACAATTTAAACATTTTTAGTTTTGATGTCACTCTCTAAAAAACCCTACAAGTATTTGCACAACTATAGTTTGTACCTTTTAAATGTGCACTTATTTGATATTGCAAGGTGGAAACAGCAGCAGTGACAGTTTCTGGGTGCTGGAAGGATAACTGTTCTGCTGAGGTAGGAAGATAACTCACAACTACAGTCATCCTTTTGGAAAGTACATTTTCCCCCCCCCTTGCCTGTATTGTATCCTAGATATAGTAAGATCCCTTAGATTTTTTGCAATGCATTTAGGATTTTCTGCTCCCACTTGCTTATCACTATTTCATTGAAAACTCTTGTTATCATTTTTGAATTGTTTGAAAGTCATCAGATATAGATCCAATACATTTGAAAGAGACATCTGAAGCTTAAGTTGCTGCCAGGTGCTTAGTAAAGTTTTAAAATTTCACAAATTCCATCAAGACATGCCAGACTTTTACATTAACCTTTAAAGCTGTAATGCACCAGGACTGGGAAAAGCAGCTATCAGAGTGGAAAAATTGTTGAGTTTAGTTATGCCAAACCTTAAAATACTTAAAACATGCAGGTGGGGAAAAAGGTGTAAAATGTGAGTATGATTTTGACAATTGAAATGTTACACTATCACTGGAACAACTACAAATATATCCAGGTGAGCAGTCTGCAGGACTTACAAAAAAACATTAAAAAAAGCAAAAATACATTCAAGACTTTTTTCCTGTACTGAGTGGGGAAAAAAAAAAATCACTAGCATTTGAAAATGTACTGTCTTTTAAGATATTCCTAACTACATTATTAGAATTATATATACAGGATTAAATATGTGTTCTCCCTCTTGCAAGTTCTGCTGTGTTTGTGACATTTACCAGCTGAAGGGCTGCAGAAGAGTTGGTAGGTGTGAGTATGAAATCTTCCAATGTATTTTATTCTTTACAGTCCACTTTTTTTTTTTCATTCAGAGATTTCTAAGTTGCAGTGGTTCAGCTTCAGGAAAAACCCAGTTATGTGTTACACTCCTGTCCAGTGTCTCACATACTGGCACAGGCATCAAAACAGAAGTGGTCAGAGAAATCTAGGAGGAATATTCAATTTGGGAAAACCTAATTTCACGGGGTGGGCAAGGCTTTTAGCTGAACTCAGTCCCAAGCAAACAGTCCAGAACTACACGTTCACAAGACTTTTCCTGAGCCTTGCTCAAATCCTGGCCAGGCTGGGGTTTGCTCAGCTTGGGGAATTTCCCAGCAGGCTGCATCTAAAAGTTATGTCACCATCCAAGTCGGCTCTGTTGACAAATGTTTCCACAAATGCTTACAGACTTCCATGCTACTTCTTGTTTCACCTCTGTGTGCAAGAAGAAAATGTTCAGGTTTTCTTTGGCAAGGGATTGCTATCAAGGCCCTCTGGTAGATGGAGGGACAGCAGCAGCAAGGAAGGCAGTGCTATTGTTACACAAAGAGACTTTGAGATCTTCCTACTCCAACAATTAAGCCTTGATCAGATACTTGATAACATGATATTGATTAGAAGAATTGACATTTGCCTTGTCCTTGAGTGTGAATGCCATTCACTTCATGCCATGTGTACACTGGGGTTCAAGTTACCATGCTGGAAATAATCTTTTCATTCTTTATGGTAAATACTTCAGGAATGTAATTTTGTAAAATAAAAAGAAAAAGACCACATTTACATTTTAACAGCCATTATTATATTGGGCAAAATGTCCACAGGAAAGGTGTGTGCCCTTTTTAAGAAAAACAATTGCTGTGCTCCAGGTCAAATCATTTCACCTGCTGCGAAACACTTAAAATCTCTTTTGTTACTGAGCACAGCTAGTTGCTCAATAGCAGGCATTCACAAAAACACTCCTTTTGCAAAACAGTCAAAAATCTGCCAGAAGTAGGTGCATTCCAGAAAAATATTTTTAATGGTCAAAAGACTTGAAAACCTGTTGTACTGATAAAGGCTGAGGGACACTCAGAACTGTTGGAACATTCCCCAAACCCAATTTGGCTTACAGGTTTTTAAATACATCATTCATGTTACTGTGGTTAACAGATTGGAGGAAAAGCTCTGAGCACGTGACTCATACATGAAAATGTATCTTCTTTATGATTACTATAGCATGCAGCTCATTTCCTTGCCTCTGGTAGAGTATCTGTGATTACAGAGCATTCTCCATGGTTTCCCCTGACACACATTAGCATCTCGCACCTGACTTCCAGGGAAACTGGAAGCTATGCAAAGGTGCACTCAGACACAGACAACTTCCTCTGTCAGGATGAATGTCCTGTGTGATGGAGCAGAGATGGAAGAGTCCTTAGCCCTGACCTCCTGCAGGCAAACACAGCTCAGGAGCAGGTCGAGCACCGTGGACAGCACCTTATCACTCTGCAAAAAGCAGTCCCCGAGGGGGTCCCTTTCAGACTGCAATACCTGAAGTAGAAAGGTGAGAAATGCAAGCCTGGCACGGTGGCCGAGGCCTGGAGAAGGCAAGACACAGGACGTGGCACAGGACCACAGGCACAGAGTCAGGAGAGGGGCACAGCCGTGGCACTGCCAGCACCCCACTAACAGTCAGGTAAGAAATGCTGATCTGGAGTTTGACAAAATTGGTCTAGCAATAACAAGAGAAGAATAAGAAAAGAATATTTGGCATATTGAAAAGTAACTGAAGCAACAGCCAGTTGTGGACAATAAAATATACTATTCCATCAACTTGTTCTGCACTGTTTGGATCTGCCCTCAGTTGTCCCCGCTGTGGTTTAAGTGTTTGTCTGACACCCTTTTCATCAGCTGTGGTGAGAGCACAGTGGGGGCAGGGGGGCAGTGACTTGGAGCACCTTTTGTGATGCAGCTACTCTGAAGATCTGGACTCGTTCACAGCTCCTTCAGTGTCGTTTAAGTGACAATGGGGCAACTTTCACTAGCACAGCACAGCTCACTCGCTGTTCGGAGATCTTACGTACCACAGTAAGCACAAAAATCTCTCACCTTATATAGTACCAGCATGTCACATATCAAATTTATACATGTAGAACAATTAATATACCTTACAATATTTCTACTTTATTCATCATGATAGAGAAAATCATTGCTTGACTATATAATTACATCGAAATAAGGCAGTGCTTAAAGAAAGTCACAGGATACAGCAGCACCTTTTTGTTTGTTTTGCTGTATGACAGAGACCACTGATTCACCTCATTCACTCACAGCCTCAACGGAAATGAATGGAGAGAAACTATTTTTATTCTTCAGGTGAGTTATTCATTATCTAGTTTGCACACAAAAAGAAAAAAAAACCGACCAACCAAACACCCCCAAACATTTAAAACTTAGGATTACATTAGCTTGGACAGTTGAAGCTTCTTTTTAAAGTCTTAAAAACACTTTAAGAAAAGGAAAAAAAAAAAGGTCTAAAAAAGGCATTTCAAAGCAGCAACTGCACAGCCCTTTAATTAAGTCAAATGTTTTCTCTGATAGTATTTTATATCCCAAGCGAATATACGGCTGGCTGCAGGAATGTGTATTTTTCCGTTCTGAAGTACTCAGTAACAAGAAAAAACAATAATTTATACTTTGCAATATGTTATTCATATATAAACAACGTACACATTTACTTAGCAAAAGGAATCTGACCACCTTATTTCACATTTATAAGCATGTTCGTATTTGCAGTGCAAAGGGCATCCCTCATACAAATGTCAGGTTATCATAAAGATGGTACCAGCAGCGAATAAAACAGATTTTTACATCCTACTAAATACTCACTACTAGGCATTGTTATCGTCTAAGGAAGGTTTGGAGCACTTAGCAGGTTATCACCTTAACAAAAGCAACACAGAGGATGAATCAACACCTTTTTCAAGAGAGAACACCTGCCTGATGAATGAATCACAGAACAAAGAACGCTTTAATAAAATCCATATGGTGTTATTTATTTATTTAGACAGGAATTAAATGAGCTCTTTTCCTTCAGAAACTTTCCCAAGTTGTTATTTTATTTCTGTTCCAGAAAGCACCTATTTGTACATCATCTTTTGGAGGAGGATTGGGCGGTGGGAGGGGGGAAAAGGGAGAGGATATTAAAACTAACAGAGGAATATAAAAAACCCCCACCATAATTTATAGAGGCTCTGAGGAGGGCCAATTAGCAAGACTATAGAGCTGAGTTTCACTATAACTAAACTGAGATATTAAAAGTAATGTTCAATTGGTCTGATTATGTTTAAGAAAGACTGTCTCCATCCCCAGTTTAAGACACAAGCAGGATTTATTACAAGAGGCCATATAAATGTACTTCTAGCTGAAAAGTCTATTGTTAAAGGTGTTAGTATGGAGTAGAAGAGGAAAATTTATAAAGTTTGACAAAATAATTACCATATAACTCTATCCCGATTCACAGTTGTGAAATTAGATAGCTACATATCCTGCAAAATCAAAGCAGAACAAATTTCAGGTTTTATTCCCTGAAAGTCTGTGTTCTTGTTTCTCTGTATTTGTTTCAAGAAAGGGACTAAATTATCAACATAAAAAATTTCGATATCTTTATGGGAGAGCATATTTTTCTCCAGATCATACATCTCCAGATATTAGAGGGTTTCTTGGAAGTTAAAATGGCAGACATTTACCATTACAATCATCAGTTGTCCCTCCACATTCTTTTGTAATCTGCCCTGAAGGGGTAACCAATTCCCACTCCTGGAACTTACATGAGTGAACCAACAAACAAACAAACAAATGCAGGAACTACCTGGCAAGTGAAAACACAGACATTCTGTATCCATTGGGACATTGGGACTGATCTACACACTAAATCCATTCAGTCAAAGTGATGATTTCTAGAGGCTTTCATGAAAATCTACCTGAAATGAAGGAAAATACAAAGTATTCCAGAGAGATCTTCCCTTTTTTCATATTAAACAACGGCATTTCTATCCAAGTGTATGAAGCTGCAGACAAGGAGGTGCTGGACACCCAGATTATTGCACATACTGGCCACAACATGAATCGGTTCTCAAAAGCATGGCCAAAAATTCTCTGAATGCAGGGGAAAATAGGAACTTGATAACTTGAAAGTAGCAACAGGATGTGCTCCAGCTATTGCAAAAGCTACTTTTGGTACCCATCTGCAAAAGGTTCAGATGAAACCAGTTGACAGGAGAGCCCACTTGAAAATAAAAACCCAAACAAACAAAAAAGAAAAAAAAAATAACAACCCTCCCCCAACAAAACTGAGCAACCAAAACCCAGCAGCTGGAGGGGCAGCACATTTGGTCTAAACATTATGTGGTATTTGCTTGAGTAACACCTGCCTTAGCTGCAATCAGAAGAGCCAGAGCTCTGAATCCGATTACCTTCCTCACCCATTTGTGCCCCAAACTACAAAATAGAAAAACTAAACTAAATGGGAAGAAGCTTGTGCTGGTGAACCAACATACAGCACCAACACACCGACAGAGACTGACACTGGACTGGTAAGACAATTCATGACAAATTTCTGGGTACCAGTTTCTCAACTGCTACCACTAACCACGCTAATCACTTGAGAACTTGCAGTCCTCTCAAGTAGCCATAATATAACCCTGTCCTATTCCCCCCCAGCATCACATCCAAGCAAAAAACACCCTAAGAGCAAAAATGTCCATTTCAGAAATCTCAGTGACACTTATTTGGCAAAAATTCAAGTAAAGAGAAAAGCTGTTAGCAGAGGATGGCTTACACTCACCAATTAACATCATTTTTGACAGTGTTACAAGGATGATAATCAGTCTAATGGCTTTTATGGACTTCATTCTTCCACAGGCTGGCTTAAAATAATAATTCTGCCTTTAAATACAAGGGCCTGCAAGAGCCTTGTTACACAGACATGCAGAGCAACATTTGAATTCTCGCTCAGAATTGTAGTATGGACAAGTAATGCAACATAGAGAAATCTATATCGTATCTGTACGTTAGTTTGGCTTACAAGATCAGCTCAGTGCAGCTACATAAATTAGGGGGTTCTTCCATGTGTGTTAGCAAAACACCAAGTTTTCAGACGCATTTCAAACATTTGAGCTACGCAACATTTTAGTTTCAGAATCTGCAATTCATTCAGCCCTATTTCATTTGGCATTCACCTCACTTGCCAAGGATCAGAATCCCTCTCCCTTGGTTTTCTCCTCAGCTCCCTAGCCGTTTGAGGTGCCTGAGCTTGGAGGGTTTCAGTCCACTCTTCCTAAACATTTATCAGCTGGGGATGGACACTCCCCCACCAGATTTTACAGACACCATCTGCTAATGGTTAAATTTGTCAAGGATGTACTCCACATCAGTACTGAAAAGAAAATGCTCGTGATCTACTCCATCATTCCCACAACTCTCAAAGCACCAGACACTGCCAAAAGAATGCTTTCCTCATTCTCAGGTATCACAGTTCTTGCAGTGAGCAGCAATGTCTCTCATTGCCCTGTTCTGAATTCACTGCTTGGGGTATGTAGAGCTCAGAGAAGCAGAACTGGAACTGCCAGTTGACATCCTTCTCTCCTGACTGCTCCACAGTCCTAGTTCTTTGGCATGTTCTACTGACTCTCTGCCACTTGTGAAAATTTCTATTCTAAGAGTACCTGGTGTATCCATAAAGAGAAAGAAATGCCACAGTGCATTCAGATTTCATGCCCAGGGGATATTGCAGCAGCTGGACAGGAATAATTGCGAGTCAATGACAGGGCATGAGCAGGAGGCCAAACAAGTGCAGATTCAAGCATACCCTCTATGCTATTCCTTCATATTACAAGAGATGTCTGACAGGCATTGGAAGTGTGAAAAGACAGTTAAGATTAAATAATGAAACACTTACAAAATGTCAGAAGGTCAGTGCGCCTACCTGCATAGACAGCACAAGGGAATGCTTACCACAGAAACATCGAGAAAACACTCAGCCACCAAACCAGCCAAGAAACAATATGTAAACCAAGCAAGTAAACCAGAACAATCTCCAGGAACTGCAGAAAGCACAGGGCAGCGAGTCCAAGGCTCTCAGTTTACACTTGGGTATTTTTTGTGCTCTAATGGGCAGTCAGAGCCAACTATGACAATGAGAAATTGCTTCTTCCACAGCCTAGACTCAGCCAGCCTCCTCTGAAGATCAATGTTTTCAGAGGCAATGAGGATCAATGTCTCATTACAACATGACCAATAACCTCAAATACTCTGCAGGTCTTCCTAAAACAGGCTAGACTTTTCAGCAGTGCTTTTCATCTGTTTTGGAAATCTGCATTTTCATACTGTTTTCTGCTTTGCCCCATGACTACAGTCTTGGAACTACCAAAGCTGTGCACGGCAGGGTGTTTGGACACCCAGTGTAAGAGGGCAGGGATGCCCCTGCACAGAGTACATGGAGCAGGTCAGGAAATCAATATTGCAGCCTCAACAATGGCTAACAGGAACACCAACATGTGTAAAGAACATTTAAGAAATAATTCTAAATACCTAAAACTCTTAAGTGGCTGTCATAGTACCCCATCAGAATGATTATTTAACCACTGAAAAAGGAAAATGAAGTTCCAGTGTGCACGAGAAGATCTGCCACTAGCACAGTCAGACACTGAAAACTCAGAGATAATCAGCAGGATTGCAGATTGTAAGAGAACTTGGGAAAATAAAAGAACTCCTCAGCACTCTTCCATTGCTACAGCCTTCCCTTCCATGTCAGAAATATACATTCTCCCAAATACCACATATAGTCCATGTTCAGCCACTATGAAATGTTTGCACTATCTAAATCAAGCTAATGTTACACTCCTAAATATCATGATCACCTGAAGATTTTACTTCAACAAACTTGAGATGAAAAAATAAGCAAATATTGGGTCCTGCCGTAAATCCCAGTTAATGTGGTGATTGGGAAGAAGTTTTATGTGTTTTGACAAACAGAATAATCTGTAGAGTACTCATCAGCCACAATCTACAATCATCACTTCTTTTTCCTCCTTTTTTTCCTTCCCTGCTTATATTAATAGGTTTTGAAACTTACT
>JAOXXN010000191.1:13623214-13660931 GCA_026770055.1 Myrmophylax atrothorax
TTCCTGTCCCTCAGTCCCCCCAGGTCCCTTTCTGCCTGGCTGCTCTCCAGCCACTCTGTGCCCAGCCTGGAGCACTGAAGGGGGTTGGTGTGGCCAAAGGGCAGGACCTGCACTTGGCCTTGTTGAACTTCATCCCAGTTCAAGGTTTAGGGTTTTTTCCTGGTTTATAGAGTAAAGAAGAACCAGGGACAGAATAGTCTGAAAACACAGCAGAGGTAGCAATAATCTTGATATACCTAAATGCAGAGTATTAAGAATATATAATGTCAGAACCAGAGGGAGCCACCTAAGTTATTGATATCACTCCCCTTCCATCACAGTAAAGACAAGCAGTAAATACTGGGCTCAACATGTTCCACAGACCATACATCTTGCAGTCAGCAATGCTTTGCAGCCACATTTGAACAGAGTTCAAATCAAGTTAAAAGGTAACAGCTGAAAATATTACAGGGTATAGTAGGAAAAAAAAAGATGCAAGACCATCCCTGCAGTATCACAGGATTGGGCAAAATGCCAGATAATCATAGAAAACGTAATCCCCACCTAGATAGGAAGACAACATTACTCCCATTTCCCATTTCAATCTGTGTTGTGGGTTTTTTATCAGTCTGACCTGATGAAACTTTTCTACCTGATTTCCAATACCTAAATCAGTGTAATTCAAGATTTGAGTTTTAGACACACCAACCATACAGCAGATAATGCATGTGGATGTAAGAAGAGCACTGACACAGTGCCACACAGTGCTGCTGGAAATCCAGAGATTATACCAGCACTGGGAAGCTGAGAGTAAGTTACTAAAAAAGGAAATAGCTACCTTGGATATTGAGGATGGACAGAAGGAGATCCTGAAAGATTGATCTTGGCAGAGCTAATCAGAAGAGTGAAAAATGAGTGTGTTCATGAACTGTATAAATTATTCAGATTTGGAAGTGGCATCACACTAATGCATCTTAGTGCCTGTCCTGTCACTCAAAGCACTCCCAGGGACACTTTGGAGGTTTTGAGCCCCTGCCTGCCTACAGGAATACCTGCTTTATTTGGCTGATCAGTCTGTGCTGTGTCCTGCTCCACACACCCAGTTGGATGTGGCTGCACCACATCTGGCCACAGTAAGGTAGCAGGAGGTCTGTGCTTCCAAACACTCAGGGATTTCTGCACAAACCCCTTGACATTATTAACAGCACTACAGACACCCCTCTCCTTATTCCAGGTGCTTTGGAGAGGAAAACTATACAATTTTTTTTTTCCTCCCTAGGACATGGGCATGTGAAGCAGAACCACATTGAGTGTTACATCCACATGGATGCAACCAGTCTGCTTCAGGGGGTGGTGGTTCCACAGAGGTGGACACAAGACAGTTTGCACCAACTTGTTCAGAAACTTAACTTTCTGCACCATGGAAAAGACAAGAAATTATTATGAAGTATGAAATAATTTTTTTTTCAAATTAAGTACAAGTGAGGAAAGTTTAATAGCGTATAATTTAATTTTTTTTGTTAATTATATTTGCTGGGGTTCAGGATTTATGAATTGAAAGTTAATAGATATTAAAAATTGGACATTAGCTCTTTGCAAGATGAATAAAATCTGCCCATGAGTGACATACTTGCAAGAAAGTTTACTGTGACTTTAAGATAAAACAAGTAGGGAGCAATACATGAGAACTATCTTATTTGGATTTCAGGATTTAATTCTGCAGATTTTTTTTTTGTGAAAATACTTGCAAGTAAGGAAAATAACATTTTTGTTATTTCTATTAAAGAAAACAGAAAAAAAACACCACACATCCAGTATTTTGACCAGCTCTAGAGGCAGTTACCATGCAATTTCCCATCAGCATTGGCAACATATCAACAGCTTAGATGGTTTGGGGGGCAGGGATTTTAAAAAAGGCCATCTTATTCCAACCATGGGTAGGGACACTTTGCACTAGACCAGGTTGCTCAAAGCCCCATCCAACCTGGCCTTGAATTCTCCCAGGAATGGGGCAGCCACAGCTTCTCCTCACAACCTCTTCCAGCATCTCACCACCCTCAGCATAAATATTTTTTTCCTCATATCCAATCCAAATGTAATGTGTCCCTTTGAATACTGGATAATTAGAAAATGCTCCACAAAGTAACGTTTCTTTTCTGTGTGACCTGCTAAGGATTTTCTGAAAACATACAGCAATAAAAATTAGGATTTTTAGTGTCAGATATTATCTACTTCTGTGGTTTTTTTCCCCTTCTCTAGTAATAATGCTGCAGCAAACGGGACTTCTAGTGGTATCCATAGACATTGAAAAGCCCAGCTGAACTCTGCACACTTCAAGAACAATTTAATTATTTTTATATGCAGTAAGTGACAAACGATGTTCTTGATGCTGGAATCACTGAAGGATGGTGCTAAATAAATTAGGCTTTTCCCACCCTAGACAAAAACACTGTTTTCTTGAACCATTAATTTAATATTCCTCCTTAAGTGCTTTTTAAGAATTGTGGTGTTACACTGCACATAAAGTCCCTTGTCTGGAAAAAGGTCCTTTATCTTGTAATAATTTCTATCTTTTAATCTACATTTTGCCACCCAAGGTGGAGTAACTTAGTCCTTGTTCTAAAAGACTACCAATGTCACTTTGTGTGAGGTGCTCTGTGTGCTGTACCTGCCCCTCCAGACAGGTAAAACTGCCCACCACTAGTGCACACCTGTTTCCTTACACTATGCCATGTCATGCCCAGAAATACCCACATTTTCTGTGTATCACTAAATTTTTTCACTGAGAAGACACTCTTGCCACTTGTTTTGTTCTCAGAAGCTGTTCTGGGTTACATCTCCCCTCTCAACTCTATGTGGCTTAAAACAAATTATATAAAACTGAGTCCTCAGCTAAGGAAGGTAATACAGGTCCCATGTTTCCCTTCAAGTGACACTGTACCTGGGACAATTTGCTGCTGTTCCCAAACAAAAACCAGACAACACAAATTAGCAAAGAAATGTGGTGTTTGTACCTCAGTCATTAATTTCCTCATAGCCTGTGACTGCCTTTAGAAAGTCCTCTAAAAATACTGGCTACTGATGCTGCCTGGAAGGGGCACAACAAAGTCATCTCTCACCTGAAATACTTGTTTGGGAAACCTTCTACACTAGTAAAATCCTCAATTGGAATGATATGGAACCAGAAGGTTTTTTTCTCTTTAAATTACAAGTTTCAAAGAGTTTAAAGGTCTAAATAGTGTAGCAAGCTTGTCTGATGGATAGCACAGCCAGTAGATTTTATGTAATGTGGTGGATTGGATTCTATGTTGATGGATTCAGCTTATACTGCACTTAAAATAGTACTGGAAGAAAACTTTTCCTGTTACCTCAGAGTAAGTTGCAGTAAATCAGTATAAACTCTATTACTTACAATGCATCACTGTGCTCCAGCAACTGGAGACAGGACTTTATGTCTGCACAGACAGAAAAGCTGTTAAAAAGAGATCCTTTCCCCAAAATAGTCAGCAAAATTGTTAGGGGTTGCAAACCTGAGAAAGATCTTCCAAACTACAGGGAAAATCAACTGACTGGTCAGGGAAATGATCAAATATTAGGAATCTGAAAGTATAGAGCAAAATATAAACAGTTGTAGCTACTCCTTTTCAAAAAAAATGTAGATATCTCGTAGACATAGAAGACAAGTCAAATGATTAATTTGGCCTCATATCTCTTATATGATGTTATTTACATTATGTACATACTGTTTCATGTAGACTATAAATTTATACACATTCTGAAGAACATATAGAAAAATACAGGCACATCCTGACACCTGTGCATACATAGATCTTCTCTCTCCACTTTCATCTCCTTTCATCCATCTCTCTCATCACAGATGCACACACACCTCTGCTCAAATGAAATAATTCTCACTGCTTGAGTTGGCTACAGTCTTGAGTTCAAACTAGTGGAATTTTTTTTCTTCTGTGTTCACATCTATATTTTTTTCTCTACAGGATTTAAAGCTTGAGAAGCATGAAAGATAGAGTGAAAATAAATTTGAATTCTATATTACAAAAAATGTGAATATCAAAAGATTCTTTCACAGCTGTGTGACTGCTGGCATTTGTAAAGAGTCAAAGAATCCTGGAATAGAAAAAGGCAGAAACACAGTTGGTTTTTCAATCAAGTGTATGGAGAAAAAGCAAAAGAAAAAGTCTATAGGAACAGCAAGAAGGTCTAAGGGTGGGTGACAGGTAAAACCTATTTCCTTAATTTAAACAGTCATTTCTAGAATCACTTGAGCAGGAGGTTGATATGAAAGATTGACATATTCAGTTCGACTCTTTAAACTGTGGTTTGCATTTTACCAACAGTATAAGGAAGAAGATGAAAGATGTCCTTCCTTATTCCTTACTTAATTGAAGTGTCTATTTAGAATGACATTTAATACAAAAAGATACAATTTTTGTGTGGTTAATATTCGTATTACCAGAGCATCTGGGACTCCTCACCACCAACCAGAACCGTGCTGTGCCAGTGATTGAGGTGCTGAGAAGTGACTTGGTGTGCCATAGTCTGCTGTGCTAATGGGCAGAATGAGACAGGGCAGCTTTAATCCCCCCAGTAAATTCCTGTCTGCTGTTCAAAAACTGTAGCAAAAAAGATCATCCATTGTTAGCAAGTTTCCAACTCAAGAGGAACAACTGCACACAAAGACTCAGTGAGGTGGTACTGCTTAGTTTGCCTTATCAGCAACCTAATAATATCTTGGGAACAAATGTTGAAAATAATATCAAATATAATTTTGGATGAAGAAGGAAAAACTTTTTCACTAGTCCTGAAACACTTTGAAAGAGACAAACTTCTTAGTGAAGTTGAAGGGAAGCTACTCACAAAAGGGCAATGCCTGTGCTCAATTTTATAATCTTTCATTTTTTGATGCTTTCCATTTCCCTACTTCTCCAAGGCTCAAGTCATCCTTGCCTTGCATGGACTCTCCAGCTTCCAGGCTGACACCAATTACAGTCCCTTGTCTTGTGTGTGTTCTGTACTAACAGAGGTGGTCCTGCCTGTGCCACCAAAACTCTGCTCTGAGGTTTTCAACACAATTTGTACTTACTTAGATACAGAATTACCTGCAAAAAATTGGGATCTCTCAAAAAAACTTGTTCTCTTTTGGTTAAGTCTATTAATTGTGTGAAGTTCTTCTAAAGTAGGTAAAGAAAACCAGACTGTTTGGATCTCATGTGTCAGAGAGGAACAAGATGCTTGTTGGTCTTAGGAATTCACTCTGAATATCACCGAAACATCAGGTTTGTTTCTGTATTCTCACTGAATATGCACACAACACCCGACAGACACCAACAGCCACCTCAGTGAGCTGGGGTTTGTACCCCTTGGCTCCCTGTCCATGGTAGGGGCATTGGAGCCAGGAGATCTTGAAGGGCCCTTCCTACCCAAACCTACAGCTCCTCTTAGAAAAACAAAACAAAACCTTAGGCAAAAATCAGAAAACTTATAAATATGGCACACTGAGAGCCAAAGCTGAATCTGAAGGCAAGATGTGACCAAAGCTGCTTTATATGGCAGCTAATGAACTAAATTACTGGAAAACACACAAGTGATACTGAAGCCTTACTGGAGACTCTTCTTTTGTATTTCTTGGAGGAAATGCTGTTCATTTGAAGTCTGCCAGAATTTTTTTACAACTGTTCACTTCTTAGTTTATTTCTATAATTCAATACCTTGGGTATCACAATTTCTAAAAGAATAATTTATTTTCTTAATAAAATTATAATGTTCGCTACTTGTTTGCTCTTAAACTGGCAAATATACAAAGCCCAACAGATATTCACACAAATTATTTTATTTTGTGGGGGAAAAATGGATAAAATTTAGCTATGGATGCACAGATCTTTACATTTGGTCTTTAGGTTTGGTTCAGCCTCCTCTCTCTCAGTGTTTCTAAGCCAGCAGGGTGTCAGTGGCTCACAAAAACATCTTTTTATTGTGGTGCAGAAATGGTATTTTCTTGTGTATGTGTCATATAAAAATGGATCATATGGAAATAACGTAGTAGCTAAAATATAAAGTTAAATGTCAATTGGAAGAGAAAGTATTTGATCTGCATCTTTCCTGGACAGTTTGCCCTTTGGATAAGCAGCCACTGTAATTATGAAAAACTGGAGAAAGCTTTGCATATACTTTGCTTTTTCCACATAGACCAGTATAATGTTTTCCAGCAGAGTAAGCTGCATTTGTCCCTAAAACTGAGCAGGATAAATGCTCTGGGGTGATGGTGCCACTTCAGGCTGAGCTTACCTATTGGCAAAGTGTCATTTAAGCAGTTACCTCAGTTTGCTAAATAACCCATCCCAAATATTAAATAAGTATAATTAGAACAGTCAGGTTTGGAAAATATTTTAAGGAATTTTATATCATAACTACAACAATTGCACTAGTGAAGAAATGAATATATACCCATGTGTCTGGGTATATGTATCTATAATCAAATCATCCTGCCTGCTGTCACATGGGCACTCAGCAATGCCCTTTGAACTGGAACAGCCGAGGGCAGGAGTAGCAGGGGGCACTACCACAGTTTGTTTGACTTGCACCCAGTTCTGGGGAGCTTGACAAGATGCAAACCCCAAGCTAACAGGCAATCTACAATAAATAAACACATATCTCTAATGAGCTGAAAAAATAAAAGGTCAGAGGCTGAGCATCTGACAACAGTCTAAGGAACATGTCTAGATATTGGAATCCCAATTTTTGACATCACATAGTCAACTGACTTGGTATTCTTTAAATAATACTTGAAAATATTATAAGGGCTTCTCATATGAGAAATAAAATAGGAACACATAAAAAAGATCTTTGTAGTACACCCTCAGAATTGTTTTTTATTTTATATTCCATTTTTGAAGACTTCCTTAAAGTCTAAATCCCGAATCAGCTTTTATGAAAGTGGCTACATCAAACTAAGCTGCTCTCAGTGGGCACATTATTTGAAGCTTGTAATGCCAGAAGAGAAGTTGCCTTTTAAAAATGCTTGCATTTAAGCTAACTTCCCTTTTTTTCCCTTGACCACTTCTATGTGGCAAACTCTTGAAACTTCCATTCTGCTCTAGAAAAAAAAAAATTATTCTTTTATTTGTGAATGTCTTAAAAGAAATCCCAAACAACAATGGCACTTCTATCACTAAGTAAGCCTTTAGAAGAACATTAAAATACTGTCAAGATTCACATGGAATTAATTCTCTTCCTTACACAGGTATCATCTCCAAGCAGGAAAAGTTGATCTTTTCCTCCCTTCTCATATGAACTACACTCTCAAATGGCTGTCTCTTTGCCCTGTCAATTAAATACCCAAATTTTGTTTGCCCTACAACAACAGGCAACTCATGCAGTGACTCCCTCTGGGGGTTTTTATAAAGCCAATAAATTTTAAACACATCAGAAATGAAAAATGTATGTTTGACTAAACCAAGAAGTCGTATTGCTTCATACAGCACGAATGAACCCTGAAGATTCATCTTGTTCCGAGGAAAGCCAAGCCCCAAACACTGTTCAGCAGCAATTCCATGCTCGGCCAGCAGGGACTGAGGGTTCTCTTGCCTTCAGCAGCTCCGCTCCAGGTTTGTAGGGCCTTTGGCAGCGCTGTTGGTCTCACACTGACCCTCCAAGCCCTGCACTGAGAGCAAGGGAGGCACAAACACCTGGTGTCAGAGTCCTCAGTGCCTTATGGAGAACAGACTATGCTCCTGATTTTTATATTATACACTAATCAGCATATTTACTCATACTTGGGAGCAACTGCAAACAGAACAAAGATTGCTTTAACACAAGGGGTTTTAAGAGAAAAGAAGTAGCCCAAGGAGAATATTTAGCAGTGTGCTTCAATGTTTGCCGTGTTTTATGACACAGCATTTCCATGGTGCAAGTGCAGTGATATTCCTAAAGCTCTTTTATGCCTATTTAATCCACACTATATTGCATTTGTAACAAGCAGCAGTATTTTTGTCCCTGCAAGGCTGACAAAGCTGCCTAGTAATCATGCTATTCTAATACTGAATAACTGATCTTCAGTATTATCCCTTTAACTAAGGGATACATTTTCAATACAGCTCTGGGAATAGCTGTGCACTTTTAATAGCAGATGAATTAGCCCCCTGCAATTTTTCCTATTGTCATTTTCCTTCTGTTGGTTAGAAACAATCTAACAAAAATTTATTACAAGGCATAAAACATGAGCAGATTGCCCATCTAGCAACTGTTTATGCAACTTGTGAAATATTTATACTGAAGTCTTATCATTCTTCTTTTTCACATATTTTGATTTTTCTATTTCTCTATTCTAGAAAAAAAATTAAAAATGAGCATATCATGCTGTAAATTCAGATTTCTTTTTTCTTTCTTTAAGCTTACTTTAGTGTGTTCTGACATTTTCAGGAAACTAGGCTGACAGACATTATCAGTAATTCATTTAAAATTGTCTTTAAAACTATCTTAGATTTCTGTTATATCTTTCAGTTGAATATGAACTGTAAATACTATTAATACGATGTTTAAAAACTGAGGTTCAAACTCTGCTGCTCTGCTACATCAAAGGATCATTAAACCTGTCATCAAAAATGCAACCACCTCTCGGTGAAGCAGAGGAACAATGAACAGACACAACACAAGAAGGAGGAATGTTACTGAGAGAGAACTGTAGGGAGGTTTGTGTAGGCAAATGTGCCTCCCAGACAGGTTTGCAACAGAATCAGTCCATGGGAAGCACCTGATGAAACAGGTAACAGAGAATATCACTGTTCAGGGCCTCATGGCAGGACCTTCTGAGAGCAATGGACAGGCAAGAGATTGTTGTGGTTTGTTTACAACATATTGATGGATCCAAGGGACAGTCCCACGTGCAGCTGCAGCCCTGTGTAAAAAAATAACTGCTTTAATTTTGATGCTTTGATTAAATTTCTGGAAAGCTAACAGGAAAGAAACTGCTCTGGTGCCTGAATCTCCCTTGGAGTCTGACAAAAACAACTGGAGAGGGATGGTGGTCAGAAATCAAAGTATAAATGGATGGAGACAACCAGAAGAAGTATCATAAAGCTTAAAATTACACATTTTTTCTTACCAAGTGAATAGTTTGCCAACAAATTTCCTGAATGTAGAGGACAAGACACATTCATAGCCCTAGCACTCAATTAAGATGCACTCAATTATCTTAAATCAAATACAAAATTCTTTATGAAGAAAGTGGTGAATGTCAAAACTGCACAGCATTGATAGTCAGTCCTCAGGTGACTGACATTTGAACACTTCAATTGCATAAGTATTCCTCTGTATCCAGAAATGCTTCTTAACCCAGGAAGCTTGGAATTGGGTGACATACAGCCACTAGCTCGATTTGGGGTCCCTGATGACTGGGGCTGGCACACAAACTGCTCAGCAGCAGTTCAGGAGCAATGTTGATGCAGTCAGTGATCATTGCAATGCACAACAGCAGCAAAATGCAAACACAGCCATTTGTTTCCCAGCCAATCTGATACAAGAGTAATTCATATCACTGTAATGAGGTCCTGCTTACTTCCTGTCCTTTTTGAAGTCTCTACACCTTGTCAAGGGCAAAATTGTTTTCTAAATAGATTCCACACACATTCAGTCTTTTCTGTTGAAGTACTCCATTTGAATGAACTAAAATAACTCTTTATTTACACATAGACCCCAACCTTGTAACATTTGCACGTTATCTGGGAGCCTGCAACTTTCTAAATCCAAAAACATCTCAAAGTCACAGACTAATTTCTTAAGGATCAGGAAACTTCTTAAGGTCAGAAAAATATGAAATGCAATTACCAACCAAGAATAAATACCTAAGGTACTTTATTTGACTACACATGGGAGAGGATAACAGATTATGCCACTATTTTATCTTACCAAGTCACATCAGCATTGATACCCAGAGGAAGGCTGGCACTGAGCAGCTGGAGTGCTTGTTGGTTAAAAAACTGAAACAAACAGCAAAACCCACTATCCACCTGCCCCCTCAAAAATAAAACCACAAAAAAAATCCCCTAAGAACAATAACAACAAAACAACAACAAAAAGCCCAACCACAAATGAAAAAAATCCAAGTATCTCATCTTGTACAAAAAGAAAATCTTTGATGAGTGCTAAACTCATTTTCTGAAATAAAAGCAACAAAAGGAAACGAAAATAACCCATTTCTGATAATCTGGCTCTCTTATTTGTAATGTTTTCCATCCCAATAATGCGTTTACTGACCAGTCTTACTCCAGTTCCTTTGGTGTCAACCCCTGACATTCAAATACCTCTTCTAAGAAAGTGCTTAAGAAACTACATGTGCAGCATCCATGATACTGGACAGTTGAATATTCCCTTGAATATGTTGGAGCTTTATCTCCTGCTCTCAGATCTATCAGCTGGCTCTTTCTCTCTGTCAGGAAACAGATAACAGGCAAAGACGGCCTGAGAAGACACCACAGACACACCTACACTTACTACAAGTGGAGTGATTTCAGCCCAGCTTAGGCAAACCCAATTTTTTATTCCTTACTTACTCTTGCCAATTCATCTCTGACCAGTGCCCTTTGATTTTTCCACAGCTCTGCTTTGAGATTCACTGTGTCTCAGAGCTTCTGTACAACATTGGAATTGTTTGTTCCAACACTGAATCCATTGATGGGCCTTGAGAAGAGTCAAAAAGAATAGCCAAGGCCAGAAGGAAACTATCATTACCAATAAATCTCCAGTTAAAATGCAGTACTTTGCTCAAATTCCTGGCACTTGAGCGATTACATATTTTCAAAAGCCAAAAGAATTCTTCCTCTTTTATTCATAATAACTGAAAGGTCTCATACAGCATCATTTTTAAATATAGATAACAGGTTCATCACAACAACCTGCAAATGCATTCACATATTCCAATATATATTCAAACTACCTCTGCAATATTTGCTTTTCTTTAGTATACATTATATTTCATCTTGGTTAGCCATTATTAAATAAACAGCATTATTTATGACAGAACTATAATTGGTGTGTGACATGTGTATAACCAAGGACTATTTCAGCTATTTTGTTTTCCTCCCCTCTGTTGAAATAGGTATGATACAAGCTATGGTTAGGGCAAAGAATTAGAAACCAATCACACGGATTCCAAGCAGTGCTCTCATTTCCCAGATGGTTCACACCTATACCCTCCCCAACACACACCTCTTTCTACAGCAAGGGAAGTGAATCACCAAAGTCTGGAAAATAAACTGACTGTCCTTGCTCTCCACATATCTTCCCTTTTAGTACACACTCTGTTTTTCCTGTCTGATTCCTCCCTCCCCTTTTCTTAAAATTTAATAACATCATTTTACATTTTATGTAAGCATTGTACAGGCTCACGCAAGAAAATTAACTGCAAATTTAGAACACGCTGGAAAATAAATTTTGCTGCAGAATGTCAAAATTGTACTAGGCAGTCAGTGACAAATGGTCCTTCAGTCACATCCATGCATGGGGACACACTCAGACACATATAGGCTGTTATGATGACTCAAAGTTTTGGCTCTTGAAAGAGACTGTTCCTTACAAACCCTCCATTTCCACATGTCTGTTTTCACTCCATATTTCCCAGATGTCACAACTTCACTTCTATTCATGCATCACAACACAGATTCAATGCTGTTCTTTTCTGTGATCCTAAAACAGATTTAAGGATGGCAGGTGGAAAAACAGTTTTAGTAATCCCTTCATTACCTGCTTCTTGTCACTTTAAAAAGTGGTAGAAGAATGCTTGAAGTTCTGCCCCAGCTAAACAATCCTTTGGAAATCTTTGATGCCTGCTTCCAAAATATTGGTTTAATTGGTCCTACTTCAATCAGGCTAAATTAAGCCTCCCGCTCTTGAAGTCGTGTAACAATGTAACAATTGCCTTCATTTAATTTTTGCAGTCTGAGGGCAGCAGAAAGGCCCATGTTATCAATCCAGGAGGCCCTGGTTTACCTGTAAAGCAGGTGTAGCTGAGAACACAAAAAACTTGCATTATTTAGAATTTACACTCCAAATTCAACAAGTGCTGCATGTGCCAGGGATAGACAAGTCAAACTGTGCTGACTTACCACATTCCTTTCCCAAAAGATATATACTACATGAAATGTGAATGTGGCATTCCACATTTAACCTACAATTTCACATTAAAGGTGAAACATAAATGCAATACAGAATGTTTTCAAGCATATTCCCTCACTACAGTGGCAAGTGATCCTCTGGAAATTCCTCAGACTGACTAAATATCCTCCAGCCCGCAGTCAAACATAGTCACTTCACCATGAATCATCACAAGTGTATTTTTTTTAAATTATAATTCAGAAGGGCCTCGCTTTCACCAGCATTTTCTTTGCATATCAAAGACTTCATTCTATCACAATCACTATTAATAAAAGGACCAGAAAGGAAGAACAGTCCTTCTTATCTTCTCACCATCAATTTCCCTGGCAGAATCAGCAGGAAATGAGATCAAAGGCTGCCATAGCCAACAGAAGGTATCCATTTCCTGACCTCCCCTTTTGCCTCATTTGCAGTTTGCAAAGTGTTTCCTTTGCTTCTCTCCTCCTCTTGCTCCCTTTGCTCTCTCATCCCAGCCTTTCCTGTATCAACAGAGCAGAGTGTTCCTTCATCCAGGCCTTGTCTTTTGACCCAAGCTCCAAAAACCCCCTTATTGCTGCTCTGTGCTCTAAGGACTATTTACCATGCACTTGGTTCAGAATA
Organism: Myrmophylax atrothorax; assembly: GCA_026770055.1. NCBI lineage: Eukaryota > Metazoa > Chordata > Aves > Passeriformes > Thamnophilidae > Myrmophylax > Myrmophylax atrothorax. The sequence goes on from JAOXXN010000191.1 coordinate 13,635,962, forward strand.
TTTTCAGACCTGCTTCAAAGGAGTAAAAATAATTTCACAGCACAGAGGCAAAGTTGGCTTTGCCCTGAGAACACAGCCCCCCTCAAAGCCTTCTGCAGGTTCCCACCCACCTGCTGTAAGCAAGGGGTTATGGAATTAGGAGTGGATGAAGCTTCTTTTCAACTGAAATTGCCCTATCAAGAACAAGAATCGCACAGGATCAATTTTATTAACATATGAAGCCTAGATTATTTTACTTTTTTTAATGGAAGATTATTTGTTTAATCCTTATTAAATCCTACAGTGCATTTTTCTAAGACAACTAACCAGGATAATAACAGGTAAAGCAAACATAAATGAACAGAGAATGAGTAAAGTTTTATGTTCTATTCATTTTCTTTAAGATGGACTATCTTTTTGACTAAGAGGAAGAACATTTCCAGGAAGGTGGGTTTAGTATGACAGTGTATAAATAGCCCCAGCTGAGGATGCAACAATTGCTCTGCCTCCTCTAACACTGAGCAGGGCAGTAACTAGAACTGAGCTGACTATGGAACTGGAATATTTTGCAGCTTAGATTTCTTCAATAAGGCTAAGCCAGCTCAAAAGATTTCACTGTTGCTCTAACACACAAGCCTTTGATGTTTCCTCATCTTTACATCATAGAAGGAGCTCAAAGGGTTAATTAAAATTTAATGATATCGGCAGTACTTTGAAAAAGTTATGAACTTGGGTGAGATCAATCACTTTCTTGGACTGTCTGACTTCAAAGCAGACATTATGCAAAGGAAAAAAAAAGTCTCTCATTCTGCATTGAATTCCTAAGCAAGGATTTCCTCATTAGTGGTCTGTGCATGGAGGAGATTCCACACTCACACTGGAAGGAGGTGAGATGCCAAACAAATGGTTAATCAGAATGTCATACCTTTGATGCTGGTCACATGTTGAATGAATGCACCACTGCAAAGCAGGAGACACTCGAACAGCCCCAAAATAGGAAGTCAGGGATTAAGGGATGAGCAATAGTTTTTTTTCCAATTCACATCTTGTTTGCAGAGATTTAGCTAAAACCTCATTAGCTTGTTTTTTCCTTCTTAGTGACATTCTGTGAAATGTCAACTGAAGTAACAAAAGTAAACTTTTAAAAAATGCACACATCTCTGGTTTACATCTGTATATTTTATTTGTTTACCATCTACATTGTATTTGAGCTGACAGCTTTCACTTTCTGCAGTGTCTTATTCTGACCTGAAGGTATTACTATATTTTCAAAGGCAAATACACTCCAGATGACAAAATTATGAAAATCCTCTCTAGGAGATCAAAGTTTACCAGTGAGTAGTTAGATTTATTGCTAAGATTAGGGAAAAAAATTATTTTAATGCACTCAGTATTGACAGTCAATTACCATGTCTGCTCAGAAAAGGCAGTGTGGGGAACCCGATTCAGCACAAACCTCACACCTTCCTCTGTTTCAACACAAACCTACAGTGCAAAGGTGGAAATGCACTCTGTGGGATGAACACTCCTGGAGATAGGTTTGAGACATCCCATGAGCACAGCTGGAGCTCTCTTCCCACAAGGAACCTCACCCAGAACCTGATTAGGGGTTCCAGAAGAGCTCCACAGAAAGCAGGGAGAGAAGTAAGGTCACTAAATTTTTCTTCTGGTTTAACGTTTATTTATGCTAAAGATACCCTTTGAACAGGTTGAGGTTTAGGTTTTTTGTTTGTTTGTTTGGGGGTTTTGTTGTTGCTGATGGGGTTTTTTTGTTGGCTGAATTTTTTTACTGTTGGTGGAAATACTGAATTTTGCACTCTCACTTAATCCTAAACAAGCCCACGAGGCCAACCCTGTGAGCTCCTTCCAACGCGAGTGCACTGAGGTCGAGGACCTGCTCCAATACCATTTTTAATTCTTTATATATCCCCAGTACTTTTCTAAACACAGTGACAGATAATTCCTTAATACCTCTTCATCATACCAGCAAGTTTGCAGAATTGTAGAGTCCTCAAACCTAACCTTATTAATTACAGAGAATTATTTTCCATATTCCCATCACACCATCCTCAAAGTACCAACGACATTTGCTCTTACACATCTACTGCCTGATGGTAGAAAATCTGGATTTCTAAGATAACTATGTTAGGCATAAAACTTTGAAAGCTGACAGTCCAGTTCTGGAAATTCAAGTACAGGACTTTCCTATCCCACAAGCTCTTGTAATATTAATTGTATTTATTGTAGTGCAGAACTAGAGTGCTGCAGTGATGGGTGCCTTATGACAGCTTTCACTTCAATCATTCACTCAACGCCCTACAGAAATTCTGTTTGAGGCAGCAGTTTAGCAAACAATTATTGCCAATTAATGATAATCTTTGCTGGTTTTAAGTCAAGATTATATGTTCCATTTTTTTCTGGGTGGGTTTAGTATTTTTTTTTAGATTGTTCCACTCAACTTGAATGTGCACCTACAAACAAACAAAGCACATCCAAAGAGCGTTAATACCCCTAGTCATAAACTGACATTAACTCATCCAAATGCCTATTTGATTGATAAGAAAAGCATAATTATGAACACCTGATTACTCATGCAAAGGGTGCACAGCAGAAACACCTAGTGAAGGTATAAGTGAAATCTTGGTATGGATCTGGTCTGACTACACAGTTGACATTACAGCAGATTTTAGGCAGTGCATGTTTTACTATACATTTATTATAATTTTCCCTAAGCAATCACTGTCATCTTATTTAATGCATCCACATGTTCAAAGACATACAGCTCTAATGTAATTATACACCTACCATGAAACACACTAATCAGGGTAAAGCCCAAACTTTCCTTTTTTTGTACCAGCGGTATTTTAACTTAATTTTAAAGTGATTTGCCAAGTTATCCTGCAAAATCATATCTTCTGCTCAATAACTGAAAACCAAGTTGTCTGTCAGACAAGTCAATATTTATCTCTTCATTATTTCAGTTGGCTTGTATAGGCTTGTGCTAATTTTGGTGCCATAGATTCATTAGTGGTATTAAGATGATCCTTCTCATGGTATTACAGCAAATATTTTAATAAAATTTTGGATTTTGAGTTTAGACTTCATGTGAATTATTTCTGTGTCAAACAGTTTCCATTTAAAGTGTATTCAACCTTCTTTTAAGGATACAGATGAAAAGGCAGCAGGAGTATTTAAAGAACTAGTGCTACAACAGATTTATTTTATTTTTGGCACTGACTCTTTTCCTATGCCCCTTTAATAGAGAAAAATTCTGTAAAATCTCTTTCTGCCTTTTAGGTGGAAGATAATAACAGCTGCTATTTTTCAGGAGGGAAATTTACCTAGAGATGAGGTATAGCTGCCTTTCACTGAGGTCAAATCCAGCAAAACAATACAACAGGGAGGAGAAAAGGAAGGCCAAGACAGCAGCTCGTCCTTTCAGACCTGTCTCGTTTCCTGACAAACAGCTGGGGACAGAGAGGCAGGTCCTGGCAGCTCCTTGAGAATGGCACATGCACATCAGCTCAGCACTGATGGTAACATGGCCTGTAACACTCCTGGCTGGTCAAGAGAGGGGATGGAAAACAGTTCTGACCAGCCAAATCAGACCTTTTCATAAGGAAAGCAGATGTACGAGAAGGGACAGGAAAAGGAAGCACAGAGGAAGGAGGAGCAAAGCAGCAGGCTCCCAGTGACACCTGGGGTTTGTCTCAGGTTGGTGAAGGAAGGCTATTGTGTTCCCAAAAATGCCTTGGAGGCCCTTGGGATCAAAGCAGTGGTGATTTGGGGGATGTCACAAAACAAGTCTTAAAACTCAACCAATTTAATCCTTTCTGGCCCCTGTTCTACCTGAAGTGAATGGGTGGGACAACCCACTTTGTTTGTCTGGCAGAAACTTGGCCTCTTTGTTGTCAACATTTATGATTCACAACCTCAACACACTCCATGAATGGTATTTTTATAAGAATATTATTAACGTATGTTCAGGTCTTTGTGAGTTATTTCAATCCTTTTAACGTGATTTAACACACATATGGAACTGTTCTAAAGCCTGTGTTGGACTTCTGATGCCCAAAGCCCTCTGTTACCAAGGTCAAAGAAGTTATTTTGACATTTCCATATCTATGTTGCATCAAAACAGTAAGAAGCAATGAATTATCATGCCAACAAAGAACTGCCATCATATTGTTTTTAACATTCACTAAGATGTACAGTATTTTCATCTACCTAAATATTCTCTCTGACATTTGGAGACATCCAGATTTCAGATTGTGTTTGAAGCACCTATTTTCATGGTTTCTTCACCACAGTTTTATTATATGCAATAATTTCTATGACTGAGTTTTTCCATGGTAATAGAGTTAAAGCAGCAATGCAGAGATATGAGAGAAAAACACCTGAGAAATTTTTGAACCAAATCTTTCCATCCAAGTTTAGGCTGCAATCTCATTTCTGTTTATATGTGCAGATTCTGATTGTTGATTTCAGAAGGTCAGGAATTGATTTGACAGAGTCATGAAATCAGCAGTTCCCTTTTAGAACAAACATCAGTGAAAACTGTGTGTCATTTGAGGGTTACATTATTTTGGGTGAAAAAATGCATCTTATTTACCTAAGCCATGTATTTATGACTGTCCAGGGGTATAACTATCAGTAACCATGTTTTTCCTTTACCTTTTTCTGTGCTTTTCTTTCTTCTCTAGTATTGTTCTTTATTGAGACTGCTAAGGCACTGACTAGTCCTAATGAACAATTAAATCCAGTTTTCCCAAATTAAATACAAAAACGTTTATACCTTGATATTAACCCTCTTTTTAGTGAAGTCCAAGAAACTCACAGTATAAATACAGAGAGCTGCAAAACTACTCAAATAGGCTAATCAAGGGCAGACTGTGAGACTACTACCAGAGGTTTTCTAGTTTCTAGGTTTAAGGTTAGGGATGTCTCTTTAAATAAAGCTTCCATGCTGAACCTCAGGCTTTTCTGTTCCATAGTATCATATTTGTTCATCTGAAATACAATTCTGCTCTGCTAGATACATACCCTAGCCCAGAAATCAGAGCTAATAACACTGCTGATGCCATCAAGTTCTCTAAGCAGCTCTGACTAGTTGGGTATTATGGTTTCATTTAAGAAATTAAAATTTCAGCCTGGTTTAGTTGTACTATGGTCAAACTTGAATAAAAGTGAGGGACCTATTCTGACACAAAAGTCTATTATCAATTGTTTGCAATAAAGTACGTGCATGATTAGGTATAAGTGAATGAGAAGCCCAAAGAGTTCAAAATTATAATCAAATTATTTCCATAAGAGCTACTCCCTAAAACCATTTTTATTACTGATGATTACACTTGAAGGGCTGTCAAGACTAACAACCCACCAGGCACAGCAACCCATAGCAGGGACCAGAGTGAGGCCCATCCTGGAAAGTTCTTATACACCAGGAAAGACCTTCCTGGTTAATGAGAACTAGTTGTGACCTTTGGAAACTGAGAGGGAAGTCTTGAGAGGAGCAGAGCTCAGTGGGAGCTCTCAGACTATGGGTGTTCTCAAAGACCCTGTGAGCCATGACAAATTACTCATTTTGCTTTTCTGAAAGGATCACATGGCTGAGAAGACCCTGAGGAAGTTGTCAGGTAAAGAAACAAAACCTCTTTTGATGAGAGAAGGATCACCTGTTTTAATGAAAGCTTTTAATGTTCACTCCAAAGATTTTCAGGCTCTTACTTTTTTTTTCTTCCCCCTTTTTTTTTTAAATATACAACATTGCCAAATACAGTACAAAATGCCTTTGGCTGTTACCACTGTATTTCTTTCTGTGCTTCCTTTTCCCCACAAAACCTCTATGCCGTAAATGAGAAACCAGATTAAAAAAAAATTTTTTTCTTTTCCTCCTTCTCAAAGAGGCATTGTAGGAAGACAAACAAGAGAATAAGAGAGGGGGAAGTATACACTGTGCCCTTTCCAAAGCATATTTATTCTGCCCCAGCCTGTTTCATTGGCTCTCAAGGGTGCAGTTTATCTGCTTTTGTACTTCCAAGTAGATACAGTGCCTTTATACTCCCTGAACATCTCCCATTACAGCAGTGCCACTCTTAATACCAAAAGGATGACACAGATTCAAAATATGTTGCTGTTCTATTAAATACTTACTAAGCCACAATGTTTTTAAGATTCCAGGTTGGAAACCTGTACTCCTTTAGTATATGTTATTCTTGATAAGTGTTTAGCCCATGGAGGGCACGAATTATTTAATCCTGTACGAGCAGAAAATGGTGAGAGGGAAAAAAAAAACAAACCCAAAACTAAACAACAAACCTGCCCTTAAAAATAGTAGGACTACATTTTAGTGAAATGGCATTTGTCCTGTGAATATTGATCATATGAAGCTTTAACTACTTTTGTGGTTGTTGTGCTTTTGTGATGCTACATTCAACCAACTCCTCCACTTAATATTAGCAGTGTGATCATCAAGTGAGATTTGCTATGACTTCAGTTGTGGGAGTTTGGCTACACTCTGCATGCCATCATAATGACACACTCGTGCAAAAGAATTGATTGCATTTAGACTGTCATGGGAGTTTAATACGTGGCTGTTAAACTGTTACTGTTGGTTATTGTGACATCCCTGCCAGAGAATCTCAGTTCTGTAGGGATTAAAAAAGGAGACACAATACATTAATAAGGTTTTAGCTCGAACTTCAAAGTCCAGGAAACCATGAAACACTTAAAGAACTGTGGTAAGTCGTCCATTCATACAAGAAGAATATGTAGTTAAAACTCTGTTCCTTTGAGACAATGTTGTTTTCTGCACCTTTAACTAGAAAACCTAATAATTTAACATCTAACATGAATATGAATATTTCTGGGCTGATCCAAAACAAAGAAATATAAAGAATTTTACATTTCCTGACTGTAAGGCAGATTTTTAATAACACATTTTGACCACATCCTTGCATGAGGTAATGGGAGTTACTCTGTCATTGAAGCCAAGATGGTTGAAGCACAGAAAGAATTGCAAAAAGAAATAAGGTCTTTCAGTAGACCAGCTGATTTCACTGGGGAAACAGACACACATGCACAACACCCATTCTTCAGGTACCAAAGTGAAGCAAAACGTGTTGGAGAAACAATCAATCTACTGAATAATGTAAACATGTGAGAGAGTGTGGTGAGCACTCTGGAGTCATGAGGGATGGCAAACACCAACACACATGCCCTGAGGAAGAGAACTAACTTTTGTTTCAGGAAGTTGTTTCTAAGATGACTGTCACACTCCCCTACAATTAGCTGCAACCATCACATTTAAGTGGCATCACATAGTGGACACAAATACCTTTTTGTTACTAAAACTGCATTCTATGTTACTACTCCAATTTTTAGCTTCTTTCAGCTTAATAACAAACCTTTTTTCTAATGAAACTTTGAGCTTCAGTGGTTGCTCTTGGAGAGACAAAATTCATCAACGGTAAAGAGATTGTACATCGGTCTCTGTAATATGAGTGTCAAGAACAAGCAGTGCATGGGGGTTTGAAAAGATCATTGCACAGGTAGATAAAATTCCTTCTTTACAGATCACCAGGAGACCTAAGCCTCAATGCACCCAATTTTGGAAACCTTCAGAGGGCCTACAACAGAGATACTACAGTGGAAGGGTTTGGTAGTGTAGTAGTGAGATGAGCCATCCTGCCCAGACACTCCTAGCTGGAATTATTCCTCTTCCCCAGGCTGTACACATTATCCCCCAGTGAAATCACTGCTGCTGGGTGAGATAAGCTCTTGTGGGTAAAGCTGAGTTTTGCCAGTGTAACCATGTACTGGGTGACTTTCACCAGCACAGCCAGGATAAACCTTCTCACTACACTTTCCTTTTTTGTAGTTTAGAGCTACCCTAGGATTCTGCTTTCACAAATAATTATACCTACATTCATTTGTGAAATTAGAGGTAAAATGGACAGAACACATGTGGAATTCCTACTGCCTTTAAAATACTTAAACATGTCCTTAAGTGCTACACTAAATTTTTTTTTGTTTAATAACAGCTGAACTTGCTCTTACCTGAAAATGTTACCAAAATCTCTTTGAATTTTCCATTTATGAATTGCCATTAATATGCAAAATGTTTACATTTCCTCAAACTCAAACCCCTAGCAAACCAGTAATAAGTCACCCTGTATTGCCAGAACACTTTGACAGTCAAAATGCAAAAAATACAAATAAAAGTTTCTGGCTCTCAACTTCCCCAACAGCAGAATACACAACCCCTCTCTGCCAAGATCATGATGATGAATGAATGACACAGCTCTTTAATGAAACTCCTTGGTTTCCCTGGCCTAAACTCTACCAGCCTTCCTGGTATAACGTTGTCTGTAGGAAGGTACACACTTTCAGGACCTCAGTGGGATTCAGACCCCACTAAACATGGTCTTCAAACCTGACCTTATCTGGCCTTCTAAACCAACTTGTGATGCTCCACAGAACCTTTGTGTGAGCCCAATATTCTAATGACTTCTCTGGATGCACGTTAAAGACTTGAATGCTTTGATATGCCAATAGCTTTCTGGACTAAACAATAGAAAGTACTGAAAGAGAAATCCCTGTTAGTTAGCCATGAATTATTTAAGCAGAACTCCTCCTGGAGCAGCAGGTCAGCAAGGGGATAGGAGGGTGGCACGTTCTCCCAGCCATGCTCGGTGCCATCTGCCAAGAGCAGCTCTGTGGTGGTGCTGGGAGCAGACTGACAGGAGCAGGTTAGTCAGGGCAGGCAGCGAGGCCCAAACCAGGCTGGGGATCCACACCCCCCCCAGTGACAGCAGGAGCTGGGTGACCAGGGTGCAGGCAGGCTGCTCCTCTGACCAGAAGGCTTTCACAGCCCCAAGGAAAGGATGGGGAAACCCTTGTTTTGCAGTTGTACAGCCATATGGAATTCATAGGCATGATAAGCAAAAGTGGTTGGAAAAGCAGAGATTTTTCAAGAATTGTCTTTGCAGGGGGATTTCTTCTTGCAACAAGTCAAGAGAAAACTACAAATCTGTGCAGAGAACTGGGAGCTGAGTGGAATGAGTTCTCACCTACTGTATCACAAAGGGGCAGCCACTTCTCTGTGATAGAACCAGTAGAGAGAGGGGAACAAAGATAAAGTGACCCCTGTAACAGAAAATAAATCCAGTTTGGGCCATTTGTGCAATATCTCTGGTTTTGAAATATAAATGCCAAAAATGAGAACACGTAAATCACTATTCCAAATCTCATAAACCCAAAGATTCACCACAATTTCTCTGTAGCTCCACACACAAGAAGAATATGCCTGGCCACAAAACACCTGTGCTAAAGGCAGAAGCTTCCTGAACTGACTTTGCCAGTCCTCTACACATGGCAGTGAGAGCAGAGACCATGTACAGCTTTGCAGGTCAGTGAGAGTGCTGCTTTCCATCAGATATGAGAGCTGGGGATGAAGGACTGACAGGCTCTCTGAAGGGGAATGCACCACCCAGGCCAGAACCTGCCCCTCAGGGTGGAACCTGATGGCTGGTAAAAGACTTGTTAAGATTCACATCAGAATCAAGATTATCACTGCAACTGCTTCCATGACAACAAAATATAATGTCATAATGCATATTATGATTTCCTGACAGGATGAAGCCTGTTTATCCAGGCAGCCTCTTCAGCAGTGAACAGGCCTGGAGAAGAAGAGTTCACTTTTGGGAACTGGTATACTACCACTAACTTTAATAATTAGATTTTTTGATATAGAGGTGAAAAAGTTGGGTTATTAAATCCAGTTTATTTCCATCTCAAACAAGATTGATACCTACAGTAACAGTATCTGTGTACAACTCACTTTTTCAAGCTATGCATAAACAATAAAATGCGATGATTTTCCTTGGAAGGATATTGGAAAAAACTAAATCCAAAGAGATTTTACTGGTACACAGAGAAACACAGAAACATAGAATTGGATCAGAAAACACAAACTATAACATATAATCCTGTTCATAAACATACCAGGTTCTGAAAAAGTTGGGTTCTTTACTTCTAATAACATTTTTAGGCCCTTCAACAGAGTATATTACTGTGAAAAATGACTCTTTTTTCATGTATGTTATGGCAGTGATTAAGGTTGACAAAAACCTTAATGCTTCCATCTCCCCTTTTATTGCTATCTATAAGAACCATATCCTGTTACCCTTATTCCAGCACTATTATTCCACTGCTTTTGTGTCAAGCAACTAAGTTTGACACCATGAATCTGCATGTCACACTGCTTTCTGACCTGTACACATTCCATGGGTTAATATACAAGCATCTCATTATCTTTGCCTCATTTTCTAGCCTGGGCAGATCCAGTTTCTGTAGTAAAGGTACTGCTCAGATGCACAGCTCCTGTAGATCCCTTCAGTATTCCACACCAGACACTGGAATCCCCGTGTTAAGTGCTGAACTTGGGGAATGGTTTCTCTGTGAACCCACGTGCTCAGGTGGCCTGCACAGATGGAAGGAAATCTCACCCATGTTCTCCTGCAGGGAATGAGGGAAAAATGACTGAGCTGCACCAGGACTCAAATGAATTATTAGAGTAACAATCCCTCAGTCTCATGGAAGTATATACACCACAAATTTTACTGTACAACCTAAAGGAAATACAATGAGGCTGGAGAAGTTCCATCTACATCCCTTTTTGCACCTGACTGGCACAATCCCTGCTGGTGCACTTAAAATGCAATCTCCACGAGCAGGACTTAGCAGCAGCCTGAGCTGCAGGAAGGGGTGGTTATTATGGGTCTGTACTGGCTCCTAATGCTGGCAATTCCAGCAGGACAACAACGTAGGAAAATTATTTCTACTTCAAACCACTTTAGTGGTCCCTTGATCCCTCCTCCGGTTATTAACCTAATCTATCAGCAACGAAAGCAAAATAATTAATGGGTAAAAACATTTTAAGATTAGTTTCCTCATTCCTGCCAAGAATCATGTTTTTTGGGGGTTTTTGAAGTGTCCTCATCCTGGAAATGGATAAAGGTCCTCCCAGGAACAAACACCTAAATGGTCATACATTAAAGCAACCATGACAGGACAATGATAGTGTCACCACACAGTTCTATCTTAAATACTTTTCTAATGTCAGGAACATTAGGGATTCTTTGTGAAAGGAACATATAAAGCCTTAAGTCTTCTATTTTTCATATTTTGTTTAAGGTTTTCACTTCAATCAGCTTTCTCTTCTTCCCTTTTAGAACTATCTTTGGCTGAGTGGCTGAGACTGCCAGTGAATACATAACAGTAGCTAAGCAATAATTTCCCCCTAGGATAAAATTACTTTTTGCATAGAATAAAAAGGAATTAAATTATTTGATGCTCAAGAAATAAATTTCTCAACACAATGAATCTATTTCTTTATTATTTTTAGTGCAGAGAAATGCTTCTCTCCCAAATTACGTGTGTAATACAATAAAGGCTGCATGCATAATTTTGAACCTTTCTGAAATAACTATGTAAAAATTACAAAAGCAGTCACAAGAACTATGTTCATGATCTGCATGGCCTAATTACATGCTGAGAACATTTGTTCTGATTTTTTTTTCAGTCTGAAATGCACCTTTTTTGTTTTCAGAAGCCATAGAAATAGCACAGCCCACCTTGCAGGATAATGCAGCTGTCATAACAGGACTATGCAAATCATGATTATTTAAGATGAACTTGATCCTTTTTTATTTTTTCAAAGAGTTTTATCAAATGTGACTCATATAGAAAGAGGTCCTATTAGAATATAAGAAATATTATTCTCTCCTCTGATACGTAACTCTCAAAATAATGCTACTGAATCAGACAACAATTAACTTTTGTTGTACCCAGAGGCAGTTTATTTCCACCAAGTCCTTTACTTGGCTACAATTGCTTTCATATTTGCCAAAGGAAAATGTTAAAATATTAATAATCCAGTAACCTATTCCATGACAGTGAGTCACTGGTTTGAACTTTCATTTCAGTCATACACACACAAAGAGCTCAACTTTAATATAAGCACAGAAATGGGAGTAGATATGTTATAAAGGTTGTAATATCAGGTGTTAATGTTTCCTCCTACCATGAAATAACTGGTAGCTCCATCCCCACCTAGGACTTGATCTGCACGACAAAAAGGGGCACATGTTGATACATGTGCGTTTCTATTTTGTTGCATTCCGCTGGTGAAAGAAACTGAGAAAATTCTGCCCGGAATGGCCAAGAGAAATACTTTTGATTTTCATAAAGGTGTCCTTATGTTACAAGAGGAGTATAAAAAACTCCTACCTGAATTCACTATTAAGCCTGAAATAAATAAATAAGCCACTGTTTTCAATTCATGTTACTCATCACACTTGAGGAGAGAGCTCTAATAAATTTTTAAAGAATATTAGTTTTTACTATTATATGAATTAAACAGTAGCATATGCTGCTATTTAGTTTCTAGGTAATTACAATTGTATATTTTAAGAATGAAGTAAAAAAACCACAGGAATTAAATGCATTAAGATTCATTAGAAACCACCATAGAAATATTAATATCCCTTTCTAAGGACTTCCTGGCAAAGTAACAGGAAGCCATTTGCATACACAAAAGTTATTTCTAAAATAAGGAGATGCTCATTTTAGAAAGTACTTTAAAGAGTTTTAACAAAAGTATTTCAGAAGAACCATAACTCACAAAAAGTATTGTAATGCAACTGTTATTGCATCCTTCTATACCTTCAGAGCACCATCCTTTGAGACAGAATACTGTAAATACTTTGATTAAAATGTATATAATAAATGTCCAAAATAAAATTTGTTCTGGTTTTCCTTACTAATATGTTTTCCTTTTCTTTGCAGGGCATTCATATTGCTTTCTCTTCTTGTAATGAGCATAACCATTTTCAATAATTAAAATCTTTGTACCGTGGTCACAGGTTTAAAGACACTGGATGGATGTCAGGTCATCATGAGCTGAGTGCCCTCAAATCCATCAGCATGTATATATATCTTGGCTTATTTGTTAGCATGAACCTCTAACAAATGGATAATGAAAAAAAATTATTGAAAGGACAATTTATAGCCAAGCCTTTAAACTTTAGCTCTGGGAAACTTCCCCTTCACTGCTTTTATGTTTGTTTGGTTGGGTTTTTTTTTTGTTTATTTTGCTTTGTTTTTTAAATTTACTACCCAAACCCACTAAACCTGAGTAAAATACCCTAAACAAGTAGCAGGAAATATTTATTTAAATGCAAACCCCCAGTTTGCTTTGGTGTTTTTTAGAACTATTTCATTTATATAAAATTAGTGGGCTTGTGTTTAGTTGTTTGTTGTTTTGTTGGTTTTTTTTTTCAAATACAAGAATCTTTCTGCAAAGAAAACACACATGAAAATTACCAAAAATATGTTTTGATTTCAAGGTTTGAGTGGGAATTGCTCAAAAGCCATCTTGATGCTGACAGCCAGCCTTGCTGCTGTATTGAAACCCCGCTCCTGTTTACAATCACCTGTTCAGAGCACAAAATGGAGCAGCCATTTGGAGATAGCAAGTGACAGGGATGGAATATTGAGAGAAGGAATTTGATTGAACTTAATTTGGAAATTGATTGAAACCCATTTGCATATGAAATATGTTTTGCAGTTTGTTTGGTTGGGATTCCTTGCAGAGTTCAGTTTGCATGTTGTGCAGCTCAGGCTGGTGCTGGTTTGTGGGATAAGGTGGAGCTGGGGCAGGAGGTGCCCGGTGTGCCCATTGCTGGCACTGCATTCCAGCACTCCTGTTACCCCATGGACACACCTGTCCTGCTGGTGAGCTTCTCCTCCTGCCTTTAGAATAGTTTTCATCAGCTCAAAGCTGGGAAATGCTCAGCTGAGAAAGCCCAGAGGATTTTCCGCCAGACACAACCCTTCTGTACCCGTGACATCCTTTGGCAGCTTAAACAAAGTGAAAAAATGCCTTAAATAGGAAGAAAAAATCAAATAACAATGAAGTTTTTCCCTGCTCGTCTTGCTGCTGTTCCTCTCTCCATGGAGAGTGTTAATGGGACCCACAGCAGCAGAGAGCACACACACTTGGGCTGGGGAGCCCCAGCACAGCCTGGGCTTTTGTCCTGGCCCATGTTTCCCGGGTACTAATCACAGATTTACATCAGCATCATGGAAAGGTCACATTATGGGTGAGCTGAAAAGAAGTTTTATCACCATTTCTGAAGAAAGCCTAACCTAGGCTAAGCAGCAAACTCCTCTTCTTAAAATTCTGCTATTCCATTCACTGATTCTCAAATTACTTATTAATTTAGCTGATGATTTCCTGTGGCTAATCTTACATACCTAAGTCTGCTTCTGTCTTCATCCTTCAAAGAAGAATTTAAACCTCTCTAATGTAATTCAGAAGTTCAGACTCGCTTTCACATATCCCTCTATCTTTTCTGCTCTAAGTCCATGCCCTGCATTTAAATGAACCATACAAAGAGCTAATATTTTCTTGTATAATTTAAAGACTGAAGACTTAGAAAAGATACTGCTATTTAACTTAGGCAATGGCAGGTGTGTATCGTAAGCAGAAAGCTCTTTGCATTAGATCTCTTGTCATTTTACTGGGGGCAGTTCCATGTTCACAACACAAAAAAAATATATATATATATAAATGCCAAGCTGTACACACTCTGCTTGAGAGTAACTTTAATTCAAGATTCGTTAAATTGATCATTGTTTTTTTCTCTAAGCATGAGAAATCTTAAATGCTATAAAGAGCTGTTCTGTACCATCAGATATGTGTTTCTTTGAATTGAATGAAACCCACTCCACCAATTTCAATATCAATGAATTGAGATATCTCTTACAGCAAAGAGAGCCAAAGAGGAGATATGGAATAAACTCACATATCCTTGCAAGAATTATGATAATAAATTCATCTTGGCAGATAGGATGACTTATTCCAAAGAATAATTGTCCCTTCCTGGTTGCCAAGAGACAGAATTTTCACTCAGAGCCTATTTTGAAAATTAGGAGTATTTGACTTTTTATAGTAATTTTAAGGCGGTCATAGAGAAGTGGGGAGTAGTTAAACAAAAAGTGTTTTGTTGAACACAGGACAGAACCTGAGCCAGCCAGGAAATATGATCTCCCATGATTTCAACTTCTTAAATTCATAGGCTTGTACAAGCATCTAAATCTCACTGATTCCATCACCCTTTCACCAGATTTTTCAATGAGACTTTCAAGTTTTGCAATGGAGTCAGCAGAAAGATGTCTACCTCCAAGATGCTACCCATTCTTAATGGGAGGAGACAAGACTGACAATTACCAACAAACAGCCTTTTTAAAGAAATCAACTAAACAAAATCCTCAAATTCCAAACCTTTGCAATACTCAAGAACAGCAAAGAAATACTTCAAATGTGACACTTGAGTGAACTTCATCACATCTGGCACTGTAGAACACCCACCAGGCAGCAGGAGTTGGAGCAGACCCCAACTGGAACAACTGCTCATTTACCATATATCCCTGGAAAGTCTCCAGCAATAACTAAGCCTTTTCTCCATTAAAGCTCCGAGTGTGGATTTCAGCGTGCAGCCCTGACACAGCGATTTTTCTGCTGAGTTATAGGACCACTGGGAGTCCATGCTGGGCATTAGGAAAAGAAGCCAGAACATCCTCTTCCCTCCCAACCATACACTAGGACTATTTTCTATTAACTCTCATTCATATTTCACTTTATCAAGCAAACAGTTTCCAGGCTAAATAGTTACTTTGACATCTGCAATATGCAATGCATGAACACTGTAAAAAAAAGTAATTTCTGACCACCTAATCCACTTTTCCCAATCCACTTAGAGTTCTGGTAGGGCAAAAACTTGATCAATTTGCTGGGGCTTGAAGAGGTACATGATTCAACATGCTATGTCTCTGCACTTTCACATGAAAAAATGATGATACTAGATGGCCCTGAGAATAATCCTGAGAATAAACCAGAATTTTTCAATTGATTTGTTTTCCATGAAATCTGCATTCTTGGAATAATTTTTTTTCTTAATATATATTGCTGATGCCCCAAACTATTAAAAATCTAAATAAATAAATGAAAAATAAAAATATCTTCATTTATTACGTTATAATGTCATTATATTAAAATACAGAATAACCCTTATACGTAGCAGTATATACTTTATTGCCTTTTTTAATAAAAAAGTCTGATTTTGTTTGCTATTACCAAATTCCTGAAATCACATTGCAAGCAATAACTTTAAAATACCAGGTGAAAAGAACCGAGCGAGTTGTTCTGTTACACACAGCCTTTATGTTAAACATTCATCTTGAGAACACCTGGCCCAAGTCTGTGGTACATTCCTGAGTGACTAATGGAGAACTGTTAATCTGCCTGCTTGAACAGTTCAACTTGTTTCAGTTCCAACTTGCACATAAATAACCTGTACTGGCATTCACATTTTGCTTGACTTTACCACCTCCCAATTTAGTTAAACCCTCAGAGCCAGGCACTGCATGGCTGAGCCCCGAGTCACTGCAGCACAGGAACACTGCAAAGCAACCCCATCAGAGGATGCTGAAGTGGCAGGTTGTTGTGGAATGCTTTTACATTATAAAATTAATGTATTTAAGATGTATTTTTTAAACCTGTGGCTACTGATAGTGCTGTAACTACATTATGATCTTATTTCTGCCCTGCTCCCTTTCCCATATTTTTCCACACAGCTGCCATGTGCTGGAATACTATTTTCTCATTAGAACAATAGTGGAGGTAGTTACAAGGATGATGGTCAACTAAGTTGAATTGCCTTTCTTTAAGTCTGTATTTTCCTACTTTCACTAAAAGGAATGGTTTGTAACAGCTGTAAATAAACACTCCTGTTTCAAACTCAACTACATGTAAAGCAGTTGGTTTCTCACATGCGTTCACAAAAAGGGAATTCTGCTGAGTTTGTTACACGAGAACCCTTAGAAAATCCTTGCAAAAAGAGTAACTTTGGACACAAAATGATCAAATTTCTGAATAAAAAATACATTTACCTATCACTGCAGGTTTTTTTTATCATGGCATGCAACACCTTTATGAATAACCTGGAAAATTCATTTTGAACTCACATTATTTGGTGCCTCTCCACAAGATCAGGGACTGTGTGTGAGCTATTTCATCTGGCATATACTCAAACTCAGGAATGGATGAAGCACATCCAATTAATGCTGAAATTTCTTTGAACTTCACACTGTCAGGAGACCAGGAGTGTCTTATGCCAATTAGTGCAGTGAATAGGACTGAAGGACTTCCCCCTCACACTATTCCACTGAAGACAGAAGCTTTATACTTCCACAGGAGTCAGTCTCTGAGTGCTTGCAGACCAGGAGTAGTCTTTCCCATCAGTAATTCAGCCCCTGGCTGCTGCAGAGGAATACACCTCATCAACACTTGCAGAAACATGTTTTGCTCCATCCTAAGTGTTATCTGCTATGCCAGTCACAGAGGCTGCTACTCAGGTTAACACCACCTCTAGTTACAACTGCTGATTTCCAATAGAAATATTCCAGGGGGCTGCTGATGTTGTTGCAAGAATGATACCCATTAAAATCAACAGTTCATCACATCCACTAATATTTATTTTTTATTTAGTTCATGCAGAAATGCAGCCTTACTGGGCTGAACTCCCTACCTGAGGTTACAGGCATTTTGTGCATTTACATTTGCCTCTTTTGCAGGCAGTCTATAAAGCTTTCATCTCTGCTCTTTGACTGCTGGAAGCTCTTTCCCTGACTTGGCACATGTATTTGAACCACAAAATTCCCTTTTAATGAGATTAGGGACCACTGTGTTAAGCAGCACTGGAAGGTGGGGGAAGAGTTTCCATGTGGCACTGACTATATGGGAAGAGCGGGACATGCACGAAAATAACAATGCAGGCCAAAGTTCTTCAACCACAACGCTATTTTCTAAGAAAATATGATATGATATCAGAAAATGTTCATCATTTGACAGGGAAAAAACTGCCAGGAATAGTTAACAGAAGAATAAAAAGCTACATAGAAGCAGAGAGGCAGATGAGTTGGATAATTCATAGATGAAGGAAGAAAAGCCAACAAAAGTGGGCATGACTGTCTCACAGTCCCCTGCAGGCAACAATCAATGAATCCCAGATCCCACATTGGGCAGGTCATGGGACACAGAAAGCCTGGTAAGTGTTACATTATGCAGATATTATACTTCAATAGTAAGGACCTAATTTTTAGACAATATTGGGTTTGTATGTTTTTTTTTTAAAATGGGATGATTCCCAGAAGATTTTTTTGTATTATTTCTAATTGATACTTGAATACTTCTCTTCCACAGCAACAAATGTGAGCTGATGGTCATAAACTCAGGGGTTTCTTTTGTTTGGTAGGGTTTTTTTACGTGTCAACAGGGTCTTGCTTGAGCTTAAGATTGAATCAAATGTCATTCAAGTTCTCAAGTGTGAAATAACACAGTAATATTTGAAATATTAATAGGGGTTTTTTAACTGACACCACTGTGCTAATACCACTGCCTTTATGGCACAGACTCACAAATATTGTGTACAAGTCCTCACTATTCACCACAGATGACTCAGCTGCTCTTTCCCCAGCAACGTGGCACACGAACCAAGCCTTGCACAGCAGAGATACTCGACCTCTTCTATCACTAGGGCCAACCACAAAACCTAAACACTTGAAATCCTCTCTTTTTACACGACTATTATTCTTCTGAGGAGCTACAATACATAATTCCTTGCTCCATGCTCTGCTTTTCAGAAAGCCTTTGATCACGTAGAGCACCTTGTTCCCTTAGATGTTCAGTCTTCTGCAGGGGCTGATATGTGCATGAGCTTTGTACAAGCCCCCTACTAGGAAAGTCAAATCAAGTACTCTTATGAATATGCATGAGCAAAACAATGGTTACTTACTGCGCTGGGCGGCCCTGGAAGCCAGTCCAAATGGGTTTGATTTTGTGATTGAGATTCTTAATGGTCGTAATTATCCGTTGCAGCCATGCAGTACCAAACATGATGGGTAACAGATACTTAACCCCCCTCAAAAACCTACAAAAAACCAGCAACCCTGAAGATTCTAATGCTCGTGTTGTAGTTCCTACAGGGCAATTAGCCCCTACTAATGATGTTTATATTTATATGCAAATGTATAAAACAGAATCTTAACAGATACTTCATACTTATGCTCCTGGGATCTGACTACCCCATCTGTCTGTAGAAAATATTTTCCATTAGCTGTGTGTGTTGCTGATTTGGCAATAAAAACTATTTAATCTCTAGTAATTTCTTTTTGATTTTATGTTTTTCCATTTCCTTCAGCTCTCTCATATAAACCTTTTACCTAAGAATACGAGACTTACATAGTGTAGCAGCAAAGATTTTAGCTATGCTTGCAACAAGCCTCTCATTTTGCTTTGAGTTTTAATCATTTATATTTTCCTCATCTACCAGTACTCTTGAACTTGAAAATAATGATCATTTGGTAGCCTAAACAAACCTTTTTGAGCCACTTACTAGAGAGTCAATGCTTACTTTGTAGTGGTCTCTGTTACAAGCAAGCAAGAGTGACAGCAAATATTTACACACACATATCCCCATACAACATTTTAAAATGATGCAACAGTTATTCTTTCTTCATTCAGAGCAGGTATTCAGAGCCCAACCTTCTGAATAGGATAGAATATAGACCCATTATATTACAGCAAGTATTTTTTTGAGCTTTGCACTAACCAGTCATCTAAGGCTCCTAGAACTAAGGAAAGACATTTTAAAAAAATCATCTGATTGTTTTACATTATAAGATGAAATATATTAAACTTCTTAGAGTTCCATATGCACAGGTTACTGAGAGAAGTCTGTCAGAAATTAAAAATCTAAATTCAGAGTCTTAGCCCAACATAAAAATTTGGCTGATCAATGCATTAAAGACCTATGATGAGAGTTAGTCCAGCCAATAATGACAGGAACATAACCTACAGATCACTTCAGGTCAACTATTTTTTTTTTCCCCTGAGTGAGTATTTTTTTTTCACCAAGTGAAATAACTGACCAGCTAATTTCAAGGCATTTCCCACCACCTCCTGCACACCACAGATTCCATAACATGTTTGTGCAAGTAAAATCAACACAGCCTGTGTTTTGTACCTTTTGGGACATGCATTGCTTTGCTCAGGACACGGAATCAGGCAAAGCCAACTCTGAGCCTTCCTCCTATTGCTGTCCTGACCTCCTCTGACAGCATAACCCACACATTTCACACTTCTTTTTATTCCTATTTTAGGAAAACATTAGAGACCAGATGCCAGAATTCCTAAATAATAAAATAATAATAATATGAAATAGAGAAGAGGGTGTCTAAGCTATGGCTCTGCTACACTGCAATGAAACTGTCTTGTTTTGCTCTTATGAATTCTCTATATACATGTCTGCTAATCACTAGAAGATGATTTGTTTCTATTTATTATCCCGACTTTAGGAGCTTAGGAAAAGCACTTGCCTTGCAGGTCCCTCATCCAATATCTGAACAATCACAATGCATGACTAATTCTCATTAAGCTCAATGGCTTTGGCTGCAATTCCCCCACCTGTTCCCAAGTTTGAGATATTTATTAACTCTTCCAGCACAAGAAACAGGATCAGTTGTTTATTTTTACTGTATTTTAATTACTGAATTGTAACCAGTCAGACTGTTCAAATGCCATCATCTATCTCTCTTGCCCCCCTGCTTCCTGCCCATTTGTTCTCCCCACATATTAGAAGGAAAAAAAAAAATAAAATTCAATCAGAAAGATGTTTCATATGAATGTGTCCTCTTACAATGTTTTTGTTCAGAGAAGCTACGGTCTAATTTTCCTGATCAGACTTCTTAAAGATTTCACCTTCACCCTGAATACAGCTGTGACAAGCAAGTCAAGGTCCAGTGATTCCAATTAGAGAGGTTTGCTCGGGAAGGTAAAGCATATTGCATTTCCTGACAATGCTGTATTACAGCACGTTATTGTGAAAGGGTTTATCTTTAAAGAGGGCAGTAGGAGCTACAATTACCTTATTCAGTGACTTAAAATTGTGACATAAAGTAATGGATAGCACAAAATGTCTGCCAAGCACAATCTTTTTTCTCCTATCAGTGTTCCACAAAGCAGAATAATCGCTTTCATGTGGTTTTACTCTTAAAAAAAAGAAGAAAGTGGCAAATTGTGACAACTTCAGCAACAATTAGAACAACAGTTTCCAGTAATGTTTGCATTTCTGTATCTAGTTTTACCTCTTATTAAGATAAAAGATCAAATGTCATTTAATAGTGATAAAATATTAATTGACTGTACATGGAAATAGGTCTACAACTGGAAAGGAAGATTAAAATAGGATTATACTTCATAATTATATAAAAAGGATTAAGGAAACAGTGAGAAGCAGATACTGCCTATACAATCATATTCAGCACTCAGTTTCTTTGCAGTAGCACCTGTAGGCACAGGGGAACTGAAATGACAGGGTTGTTTGAAGATGCATCAGCTTTAAGGTACAGAACACAGTTTACATTGTGACAAGTCACATAAGTATTAGATTCTTAACAGCTGGGGGAAGCAAGCAAAACACTAATCAGTTTTAAGCTTGTAAATCATCTAAAAAAGCAAGAAATTCCCATCATTTGACCTTAGGTGCAGCCCAGGTCTACATCAGAGTCTGAAAAAAGGAGTTGCCCTGCCAGTAAAGATGTCATATGTATAGTACTGGTGTCAGTTACCTGATCAGGAGTCTGCATTTCTTTAGGATAATATATATAAAGTCTTCAATCAATTCTCACATGTAAAGATGACATAACTGTCATATCAACCTGTGGGAGTAATTTATTTGTGCCCAGTGCACAATTTCTGGAGATGCTAATTATTCATTGCCTTGCTTTAAATGCTCAGGTGATGCATATGATGGGACAGGTGAGGGAAAGTTCTTAGTGGCAGGCAGCAACATCAGTTTGCTTTTCAACAGTGCTTTCTGAGAAAGCAAAGCCTTTCAGTTTTATAAGTTGTCTTTACTTCAATTTCTTTTGTGTACAAAACAAAGGGAATCCTCTGGCAATATATAAAGAGGATATCAAATTGCAGAGGGAATGAGTAATGCTGACCCAACTCAATCATCACTGCAGAGCTGCTATTCTGTTCACTCATAACTAAAAAATGCACAGCTTCATCACTTAAAATACCTACACATGCAGTAAGGACAGCTCTCCTCCCACTACAAAACACTTGAAAGCATCAGACCCCCATCTTCCAGCTTCAGAGTCAGTAACTACTCTCTGTGTCACCCAAATAAACCACTCAGATCCTCCTTCCTATTTCCTCACCAAGGGAAGGTGCAAACCAGTCTGGCTTGGCTTTGTATTCCCACAGTGCTTTTGCATATCTAGACCTCAAAGCACTTTACAAGGGTGGTTAAGCTTTATTAGCTGGATTTTACACTTGGTCTAGCTAAGTAAAGACATTTGAAGCAATTTGCACAAGGCAGTGTCTCTGTACTTAACACTTGTGGTGCACCTCAGTCTTCAAAGTCCAGTTCCCAGAGCTCTCAGACTCCCTACCCAACCTTTTGGAACTTCATTTGCCTTCCTTTCTTTTACCTTCAAAATTAACTGACCCATGTTTCTTCTAGAGAAACAGGAGATATTGGTAAGAGAAGAAAAGCTTCAGTCTGGTTTGAGGGTTTCAACTCTTACAGGAAAAGACTATTTTCTTACTATGATTCCTGTACTTCATATTTACTCAGAAAATTAAGTACTTTATCAAAATCATTATAAACTATTCCAAAAAACAATGTTAAGTATAGCATTGGTTATCTATAACTGGATATAATTCAAGTCTTAATTTGTGATGTGATCCTACAATTCAAGGGATGCATGGATAGGTAACTTTCCTGACTGACCCTAAAAATCTCTACAAACCAAAATAGAACTAAAACCTATCACATATTCTTTATTTGGCATATTAGGAAACCACTGTAAGAGCTTGCAGAGTTGAGTCTTTAAAGGATTAAATGCCCAAGTACACTAAAATTGACACAAATTCCATCTCAAAATGAATCAATTATTCTAAAAGTAGATATTGGCAAACAACTCTAAGAAATCACATGGGGAAGAGATCTCAATTTCCTAATAAAAAACAAAGTAAGCTATCAAGTGACCCCCTAGTTACTGCACAGAGAGATCTGGGATCCCCCAGCACTACTGGTAACAAAATAAGCTAATATTTTAAGGAATTGCATAGATCTTGTGGAGATTAATGAATTTCAACCAGAACACTTGCATAAGCTTATTAATACTGGAGATTAAAACTGGCTTAATACTTCAGGAAAACATTCAAAGAAAAATTGCATTATTTGCCAAGCTTTTTCACACTCATGGTTAGTGCTCTGCTGCAATGCAATTCAGTTTTTCAGAGCTAGTATACAATGAACACTGTGTTATAAACCATATAAATTCTGTGCTTTTTATACCAAAATAAACTCCTTGGACTGAGTCACCAGATACCTTTAAGTCTGATACTTGATCATAACTATTGGGAAAGACATGCTAATATAAATTCAAACATCATATAATCAAAATGATAGACAAGAATTGTCAAACCTCTCCAACAAAAAATAAAATAAAAAATCTTTATTCAGAAAGTGAATGGCTTTAAAGATCCTTCTGGAAATTTCTCAGTTTGAAAAACTTCATAGTCCACTGCTTATTGCAGTATCCACACTGATTGCAGGTATAAGATAGTAAAATGGAGATATTATGCTTTAAATTTTAAGGACCACTGGTGCTTGCTGTCACTCATGCTAAATTTTGTTACATTTTATGACATGTAACTTGACACCTGAAATTTAAATGAGTATAAATAACTTAGTTAAACTGTGTGAAACATTCAGTGAAAGGAAGGCAGAAATATGATAATTTCCAAGCAGACAATAGAAGTCAGCAAGAGGAAATAAGCCCAGCTTAGCTGGACCTGAGCAAATCATTCACTGGGGCCATGAAATTAATTCTGACCAAATTTTGTTATGCTAAAAGATTCCTTCACTTATACAACTATTTTCCTTTTGCTATGATTACTCCAAAGGGGGAAAATATATTGCCCCAAACTGAAAATGATGATTACTTTGCAGTATTTAAAATAAACAAACAAAACCAAACAAAACAAAACCACAAAACCCAAACCCTTCTTGTGTATACATAAAATACAAGAAGGTAATATTTTCATAAATCTCTCCTAAACTGTTGTCCCTCCAGTTTATGCAGAAAGCAATGGCAAATTCAAAAATAAATCCTACCATACAAACAGTGAAGATTCAGCCTTTCATCCTTGCCATTTTGTAAATAAACCTAGACCTGTAATTTACACACCTCTCCAAAAATGTCTCCACACAAAAACATTCTCTCTATACATCTATATTTATGCTAAACTAAAATTAAGCCTTAACACTTTTTTTTCTTCATCAGGATTAACATCTTCAACACTTGACAGCAGCTTTGACGCTGTGAACATCACAAAGAAAAAACATCAAGATAAGTATTTTTCCTTACATACCTTTAAGTCAGCTTTGAAGGAGAACTATCTTTTACCTACCCAGGACTCATTCTGTCCAACATAAGTTTACTATTATCTTAAGGGAAAGGTACCTCCCAGTTTGGTTGGCAGGAACAGGTTCAGCACATAAACCACTGTTTAGATCAGGTGGTTTTAGTGTAATGGTGACACAGGAATGGCATCCATTGTCATCTTCCCTGCAGTGCCCTTATGCATCTCAGAAAGTTTTAAGTCTCTGCATTCTACTGCAACAACACTAAGAGTACTGAAAGTACCAGTGTAGGGTGTCATAGAATCAATTGGGTTGGAAAAGACCCCCAAGATCATCAAGTCCAACCCCTGGGCCAACTCCAGTCCCTTTACCAGATCATGGCACTCAGTGCCACGGCCAATCTCAGTTTAAAAACCTCCAGGGAT
>JAOXXN010000191.1:13661031-13681138 GCA_026770055.1 Myrmophylax atrothorax
GAGCTTGAGCCCGTGCCCCCTTGTCCTATTGCTGAGTGCCTGGGAGAAGAGACCAACCCCCACCTGGCCAGAACTTCTGTTCAGGTAGTTCCAGACAGTGCTGAGGTCACCTCTGCTGTCCCTCTGCTCCACACCAATTGTACAGCCAGAAATTTCTTCTGTAGCTGCTATTAGTGCTAAAACAACAGCCTGTTTCAGGAAATCTTTGCAAAGGCAGCCCATGTCACAGATAAACAAATGTCAGTGCCTTGAGCTCCTCAGCTCACCTGACCTCACTGCCTCACACCCCCACACCCCAGAAGGGATGAATAGTGTTATGATACCTGTAAAATACTTCCAGATAGCTGGATGGAGAGATGCTTTATATCCATGACAGGAAAAACCAAATACTGTTCTCACCTTGGAAAGATGGAAGAGAAAGCATGAACTCCACGTGGCACACATCAGTCAGGCCATCAGATGGATTAGTGGAAGGCACTCAGTGCTGAGAGTGATTTAATGATCAATAGTGCAATATAAGAGAAGTGCCCTCTGCCCACACGTGGCTGGGAGTGCTCAGCTCAGTGCACTGGCACAGCAGTACCACAGCCACTGCTCAAACCCACTTCTCTTGATCAGCTTGTTTTAGAGCAAGTGAAGACAGAATTAAATCATGCTCCATAGATGCCAGCCAGGTGTCACCCACTAGGAAAGATGAAGAGAATCTTCCCCATGAAAAGCTGAAGTACTCTTTGCTTGTCTAAAAGCCATTTCACAACCATTCCCATGATAAGTTCCCCATATTCAAAAGGTTCCCTTGCAGAGGCTATAGTGTAGAATGTTTCGTTACTAATTAATATTAATTGCAAAACAAAGGAAGACTCCTTTCTCATACATAAGAGCAAATAAATGGAAATTAAAAAAAAAAATCAGAGTGGTACTCTGAAACCTGGGTGCCAAATGGTAGCTGCCCTTGAAATACTTTATTTTTTTCAAGTTAAGTCACTGACTCTTTTACCTCTTGCAACTGCACCCAGTAATCATGTTGCAGAACATAAAGCACTTGGCTATCCCGAGTCATAAATGCTAGAGACAGAACAGCTATTTACTGCTCTCTACTGTACTAAGAGACAGCAACAAAAGTCTATAATACATCTTCCACCTGCAACTGAGAGCCCAGCTGGAATCCTGTGTCCAGCTCTGGGATCCCCAACATACAAAGGATGTGGATCTCTTGGAACGGGTCCAGAGGAGACCATGAAGTTGGTAAGAAGGGTGGAGCACCTCTCGTATGGAGATAGGCTGAGGGAGTTGGGGCTGTTCAACCTGGAGAAGAGAAGGCTCTGGGGAGAGCTTATTCAGCCTTTCAGCACTAAATGGGGGTCTGCTAGAAAGCCTGGGACAGACATTTTAACACAGCCTGCTATAACCAGAAAAGAGGCAATAGTTTTAGAATGAAAGAGGGTTGATCTAGATTAGGTATAAGGAAGAAGTTTTTTATCATGAGTGGTGAAACCCTGGCACAAGTTGTCCCTGGAGGCCGTGGACATCCCATTCCTTGAAACATTCAAGGTCAGGTTGGACAGGGCTCTGAGCAATGTGATCCAGTTCAAGATGTCCCTGCTCATGACAGGGGTTGGATTAAATAGCCTTTGCAGGTCCCTTCCTACCCAATCCATCCTGTGAATATGATACCTAAAATTATGTTCCTGTTACTTGTTTTGAAAATGTCCTCAATGAAGCTGTGAAGTTGCCAACTGCCCTTCCTGGGAAACTTATTTTGCTCCCAAAGCACAGCTGCATTTCTTTCAGAGCCACCTCTACCACCATCTCCAACAAGTTCTCCTGTATGCTGAGAACTGGGATTTGCCAGTCTTTTCTGTTACACTTCTAGGCATTTTTTAGTGTTACTTCTCCACCGTCTATGGTATGGACTGACTTAATTCTGCTTCTTTTAATACAAGTGGAAAGAGGGAAAGGATAAAAAAAAAGATATTGCTCACATCTCTCATTTCTGTTGGAAAGTAGTCTGTGTTTGCACTGAGCATTTCTACTGCTGTGTGCATAAAGTCACTGGTGGCACTCCAGCACTCTGTGGGGCTCCGTTTCCATCTCTCTTCGCACACTGTGTAATCATTGTCTTTCAGAAAGAACATCTGCTGGTACCTCCACATCAAAAGCTTCTTATCCTCTTGTAGTTCTCTCATTTGAGAGTACCCCATATGATGTTGACACTCTATTTTTTAATGTCCTCTCTGATCTCTTTCCTCAAGGTCTTCCATAACTCATTGTATTTGACCTGCTCCCCTCTCCTGTTGTAATCTTCCTTTATCTACCCTCTTCAATCACATGTGTTTCATTTCATTAGAAGTGGCTTCTCTCCACAGCCTGTTACCTACAATTTCCTCTTTGTTTTAAGCATTGCTTTCTTTGATTTGTCATTCAAACTTTGTGTTCCTTCAGCCAGAGCTCAAACTCCCTGTTGCTGGAGCCGGAATTCTCTCATCATTGTGGAGACATGTTTTGCTGTTGTGAGGTTTGACACCTGTTCTGCTACCCGAGTCATTAAAATGTACTCACTGCTGTACTTGCAGCATAATCAAAATCTTGAAGGCAGTAGGTGCTTTTTTTATTTAAAAAGGAAGGTCACAATACATTAAATGCAAAACAGGTAATCTGCTCACATATTTGACATCAGTGACAGAAATAACTAATCCATTAACTGAATTATTTAGTTCAATGCTTTGATTTGTGTTAGTATTTTCATTATTAAAAAGGATGAATAATCCATTGATACTTTAATTTAACATAAGATTCTCTTGTCATTTATTGTAATCCTATTTCTTCAGCAATTCATCCAGTAATTTTGATTGGCTTTGGGCTAGTTATTTGCAATATTTCTTTGATTTTCATCAGACAGGCAGACATCTCTTTTCCCATTTACAACAAAACTTAACTAGGACATCTTGCTATGTAAAAGGTGCTGCTTTGACCCTTCAGCATTTAACTATACTTAAGTGTTGGCTCAGAGACAGCTTTGCATCAGCATCACTAACCAGATACTGTTGATCTCACATTTGAATAAATAAAAACAGTTAGAGGTTGGACTCTCTGCATGTATCACAAGAAAAAATGCACCATGGAGGGCTCGGGCAAGGTTAAATCAGTCACTGACAAATATTTGTTCAAAATTATGTGACTTTTTTGCCTCAGTACAAATAAATACTTAATCTGATTCCAAGCCAATTTTTTTTTTTCACCTGGCAACAAAGCTAAAATCATTTGCATTGTTACTTTATTCACTTGGATTCTATGCAAAGTGGGAGTGCCAGCAATATGAGGAAGGATACGTGATATCTCTTCTCTCATTTTCATTTACTAATGAGTGCCTTGCCTAGATTATATGAGAAATTTTGTATGCTCTTAAAACTTAGGTCTTATTAACCATGGTTTAAAACAACTTTGGGAAAATCCCAGATAAATTCTCAGCATCTTCAAACAACTCTAATACGAATTTATTCTCAACAAATTTGTTTGGCAATTTGCTGTAAGGGAAGTTTGCCTGCTGCTTTCAAATCACTGATGCTTACAGCTACCTGTGAATCACCTGCCAGACAGCTGAATTTTCATGAGAGCTGTCCTGCAGTGCAATTCTCATCATACACATCTGATAACTCTATATAAGTGAGAAAGAGTCAGAAATTTCATTCCATTAGACATGCCTGCTATCCTGAGTAGCTACATGAGCAACAGCTCAGTTTTCCCATAATGCCAAAACCCCACTCCCAGACCCCCCAATCTATACAATGTATCTGCTATATAAACCATGAAATATTTAGGGGAAAAGGCATTTTCATGGAAGTCACCATGTTTTCTTAGATGCAAGCCCTTCCAACAGCATCTTCATAAAAACTACCAAGCTTCCAATCATTCCAGAGTGTACAACATGTCTGCACTTAGACTATGGCTGCAGGAGCATGTAAACATGGATCCAAACACATTCTCAGAATTTTGGGGGTCATTAGCTGTAAAATCTGAAGGACAAAGCTATTTAGCACAGCTGTCACCTTTGAAAGATCCTTTTCACCTGGGATTCAACATAAATCCTAGTGAAGTCACAGGAATAGCCCATGAATTCAGTAGGAATTTGATCTGCATAGTCAGAATTCATAACAAAGGGCTAATGCCTTAAGCAATATCCCCCCAGTCTGTCCAGCTGCCTTATGCCAACCTGCTATTTCCTGCACCATATGAGACTTTAGAGGAAGGAGTTGAGGCTTCTTGCCTTTACTCAGCAAACTAACCCATGCCAGCACGAAGGGGAAAGCAAGGCTCAGAGTGTTGGTTTAGAATTCACAGGAATGCTCTGCCTTTCTCTTACCCACAACATTCCTCCCTTCTCCAGTGACACTCCACATTTCAGGGCCCGGAGAGCCAGCCTAAGTGGGCAGGTTTACTGTAACTCCACAGGAAATCCCCACATTTCCCTCTCTTCAGCTTTACCATATAATTTACATTCTCTCTGTCTAACTGTTTTTATTTAAGTCTCCTTAGATATTTCACAAGAAAACAGCGAGCAATCAGCTGTGTGCACTTCTGATTCATGAAATGAATCATTAAATGCATTTCTTCCCAGGTGTGTCATGTGCCTTTTAAATTAATTTGTTTTATCTCTCACTTTGTACAGCAACTTCCTTGGAGAGGAAGAAGAGTTTCAGCAGTTTTGGGAAGAAATAGTTCAGAGGTCAGTCTTTGCACACACAGCTAATATGTTAATTATAAAATATCTCAAGCTATTAATAGAGAAATGATTCACTTGGGGAACCTAAAGCTCTTTTTTGTTGTTACTCAGCCCTTAGTATTTGAAACAGTAAAGTGCCTTCAGTATTACTGGGACAAACATGAAATGGCATCTTTGGAAGTTGCACAGAACAGAGAAAAAACAGGAAACTCTGTTAATATCAGAGAGAAAAAGTTGAAGACCAGGAGATTAATTCCTCCCTCCATTTGTTGTTTATTTATTATCCTGTGCCACCAGGAAAACAGACAGAGCCAAAGATGATACACAAGTGAGTCAGACATATGGGAGGGACCCACAGAACTCATCTCTGTTCACTGTTTTGCTCCCAAGCTCACACCACTGCTGAGTTCACAGAGAGTGTTTCTGATCTAACACTGCTGATGACAGAAATGAGTGTGCTCTGAACAAAACAGCTGCCAAAGACACTCAAGTGGCAAAAGGAAGGACTTGAGTTTTATGCACGTTGTTAGAAGCCCATGGTTTCTGAAACAATCAAGGAAGAAAAGGAAACAAGGTGGGGAAGAGGAGTCTGAAATCATCCCAGAAATTATATAAACACATTCCTCAAGTGGAAAGCCTTAGTAAGGGGAAATAGATTTGAGGTAGCTGGAAATTCAGTTTCTTGTTCAAGCAGCAAACATTCAACTTGGCAAAACAACAACAGGTTAGTTGCAACCCCTACACCTTCCTCAGAAAAGAAACCTCTTATTGAAGGACAAGTTTAATGTGTATTCTGAAAGTATCTTAATTGACAGTAACACTGAGGAAGTTGCCAGAGTTCATCTTACCTTTATATCCCATTTTTGTCAAAAAAGAAATCAAGGTAGAGTCCCATTGAAGTCAGAAGTGTATACAAAAAACCCCCCCAAAGTTCAAAGGAAGAACGCAAGAGGCTCTTCTGACAAGTCCATAAAACTGTGCTTCTTCCCCTAAATCATAAGTTTGCATATTCTTCTTTCAAGTATATGCTAAAGCTTACTTTAAAAGAAAAACTGCTAACAAGTTATTTACTTTTGAAAGTAAAACATTTGTGTTGCTCAGTCACAGGGGTACATTTGAAACACGAGTATTTCACACTTGCACATAAGTTCTTCTTGAAAAAAGACAAGAATTTCACCTTTATTTTGTTTTCCCCCCTGTAACTTGAACACCTTTTCATTTTACACTGGACTGGTGGGTAACTGCAATTTTGGTTTGACTAACTTTGCACGAAGTGAGAGGTGCCATTCAAAGTGTGCTCTCTCCCTCAGCCAGCTCTCTTCTGCTCAGCCTGCACCACTCTGCAGCTGCAAAGGCCATCTGCATTTCCAGGCTATTCAGATTTAGCTCTACTACTACATTACGTTTTCTGGTCCATATTTATTTTTGTCTTTTAGCAAAGTGTAATATTATTCGAAATTGCCCTTGAATTTATATAAGGGACAACAATATCACAAGAAACAGAGCAAAAGTATTTACTGTGAACACCTTAAGAAAAGACCTCAGCAAACTGCCTTGTACTTTCTCAGGACAATTCTTACTGCTTGGGGGTGGGAGGGCATAATAAGAATTATCTTCATGGATCTTTTTAGCCAATATCTTCATTTATATGCCTTCAGTTTTTCTTTAAGAGGTAGGTCTGTTTTCATCCAGGCTCATTTAAGTTTGATGTTCTAGACTTAGTCTTCTCTGATTAAGGATTTTCTCTCTTGACATGCATGCAAGTATTTCTTTTGCACCATTCAAGTGGCAAAGTTATACAAGGATGTAAAACCCTGCACATTAAGAAACACAGTGGCAGCCAATTTAAACCTTGCCTCTCCTGTTGGGGCTTCTATCCTACATGGAAGCCTCTTTTCTGTTTGCAAACCTGAACATGAAATCTCTGAAGACTGTTATTCATTAACATCTTTAGCTGAATAGGTGAATCCTCCTGAATGTGACTCGGATAAACCTCAGGGGATGTAATGGTCTATACATGCAGGCCTTTCTGGGTGATTTGGACAGACATTATTGATGGAAACAGAAGGAGAAGAACAAAAGGACACACAGAATGGGTACTATTGAGAGGGAGGAAGGAGAATCACTGCGCTGTACACAATTGTCTGTACAGGTAATAGCAGTTTCCCTCCAGGTGAGCCTCCTTTGAATGGGTGTTAAGGGAAAGGAAAGCACCACATGCTTAATGGAAAGTGCTGCTTCCCATCACATCAAATGGGAAATTCTGGGAGCACAGCAATGAAAACATTTTGTCATACATGTACTTGCTCTCAGTGTGTGCATGGCTGTCTCTTAGAAACAGAGTAAAGAAATGCAACCACCAGTGAAGGGCGTTGCTTGGGAACAGGGACACTCAGTCAGCATATCTTAATAGAAATGGCATTTTACTTCTTCCTAGAGTGGTGCAGATATTTAACTCTTCAGAAAACAAATACACATTTATGCTAAAATATGTTCTGTACTCTTAATATATTAAAATACTATTTAATACAACAAATACTAATGACCTAAAGAAATTCAAAGCTTTATCACATTGGAAATTTCATTTTCAGCTAGAAGAATAACTACCACTGGATAATGCCAAAATCTACAGAAACACCAAGGTGTATTTGAGGACCTGCCAGTATAGCAGAGCCTTTTGCCAGACTAAGCTTCACTAAAATGGGCAGTTCTAACCTGAAAACACAGCAGCCTTCCATTTCCATTGCTGTGGGAATTCACAGTTCTTAGTTCACAGGATCTCTTTTGCTGAATCCACAAGTTGTCATAAATCAATCACAAATACTATATTTAATAGCACACAAAGTTTATGAAGTTCATATATTTACATTTACCAGGATAGTAAAGGGCCATTCAGGTATTCAACTGCTGCTAGAAATTCCTCCCGGGGTATAGGAAGTTATCCATCAACAAAAGAGTTGATTTCCTTCACCATTCTTTGAGTTACAGAATACTTTATACTTACTGAAAGCATGTCCTGTACATGTTGTAGCATTCCTCCTGCTACCATGAATATCAGGAATTGCTCCATAAAACTTAGGAGAATATCAGTATACATGTATTAGATGGGCCTGGAGTTGGGTTGTTTTCCAGACAGAAAATTGGCTTGGGAAAAGAGCAGCAAGTCACCATAAAAGCTCCCATTTAATAGGAGCCAAGACCAAAAGAAACACCACCTCCCCATACAGAACAACAACAAAATCTACTTTTTCCATGTTCCTGTTTTCAACAGCTTTCCCAGACTGACACCAGGGAATAATAATGCAGGAAAAAAAAAAATAAATCAGAAAATGATGGAAATCAATCCAAGAACAGCTTGATGTTAGTAAGTTGGTTGCAGCCTTTCCATGTTATTCAACACCTTATTCATGGCTCTGTAGAATCACTTGTATGACAAGGCTTAACACAGTACCAATTTCCCAATTTGCATCATGCAAATAAATATACTGTGAGTGAGCTTTGCTTCTGATTATTCAACTCAACATGGTGATTACAAATGATGGTATTTTACATGAAACAGACTATTTTGGAGATCTCTTGCAAAATCCCTGTTGAGACCTCAATGCAAGAAGAAATCTGCCATTTAAGTAAGTAACTTGCTCTGTCCTGAAAAGCACCTCTCACTTTGCAGGGAGCAAATCAAATCACTTGAGATGCTACAAAAGACAGAAAACTTTCAACTAAATGTCATCCATAATGCTAAAAAGCAAAGCAAATGATGTGTTCCCTTTGATACAGGGAAACATTTACAGCATTATCCATCATTAAATAGAGCAAACTGTCAGGTTCATTTTTGTCAGGATGGTGGCTCTTAGAATGTGCTGTTCAAATAACAGTACATATTTATATTGGAAATTTGAGTTTATTATCTGTTCACGTATCTTATGTTAGCTAGTTAAATGAAGTTCTACCTCCCTTTTTCAGCAGCCAGCAAATACAGAGGTGATCACATGACTCTCCAAGCTGCTTCTGTCTCCTTGGACAGCAAAAAAGCCCCTACATATATACACACATATATGTACACACACACACACATACGTACATACATATATATACATACACATATATATGACTACTACTAAATTCAAGTGCAACATGGCTTGTTTAAGCTTTTATTTTTATACAAGCATCCTTTGCATTCAGCTTTGGCCTTTGCACTGCAGGTTTTTTACATGAGTAAAATAATTTGAGCAATGTGGGTATCTATATTAGCATGTTAGAATTGTTTACCGTTTATCTACCAAGAAGCTTTTTCCTGGTCCTTTATATTGGTTCCCAATTTTGCTGGGAGTTGCTATAGCTGCAAATCATTATTTGCAAGTCAAGTAATGAATAAAGTAATGACTTTTATTAACTTGACCAATATGAGCTGCTCTGACTGGGCTGCAGTTAAACAGTATCAGCACTGAATCTAACTTAATTAACTGAGGTAAACAGAAATGCGAGTCATTACTGTCTGATCTGTGATTGCAGCTCCTTTCAACAGCACATCCCAAAGCCTGCAAATTTTAGCTTATGATCGCCTGCTTCTGTGCATAAATAATTCCAATTAATACATAGGCTGTGCCCCATCACTGTATTAATTGTTGTTCCCCCAACTATGTTAGGATTTTCCATATATTATGTTTCCTGGGAGCCTGTAAAATGCCCCAAACACCTTTACCAAGTAAATGTAATCCATGGCCCAAGTGCTTCCTCGATACCTTCTTATGGAGGTCAGTGCTGAGGGAGCTCAGCCCCTCCAGCTGCACCAGCCATGAAAATCCAGGGCTGTTTTAGCCAAGCAGGGAGCCAGAAGCAGCTGGAGGGCTCTGACATTTTAGATGCATTTCACAAATGCTCCTACCATATATTGTCTTCCTGACACTGGATGCTGGGAAACCTCTTCTTGGGGAAAAGTACATCTAGGTCATGGATTCTAATGTTCCCAGGATAGAGTTCTGCCTTAGGACATTCATATTCCACACAGCAGCAATTAGTCACACAAACTCAGGAGTTATGTGCTCCTTTTAAGCAGGTGAACCTGTTCATTGACTGAAACCTTTTAGAGCAATGCTTTCCTTTAAATAAATTCACAGTATTCCATCACACTGAGCTGCCAAACTATGCATCTACTAAATCATGAGGCAGATGTTTATTTTCATAGTAGAGGAAAAAAAAATGAGATCAGAAATTGGGGGACAGAAATTTCACACAGAACCCGTGGTCTTGCACAAAGGAGTTCAATTAAATATTCAAATTGTTGCCAGGCAAATATAAACCTACTTTCCCCCCCTCCCATATGTTATTTTCCTTTCAAAATTTTAAAAGGAATAAGCATATACATGCTCACATGTACTAGAAAAGATTGACTAAAACAGAAGTAGTGCTTAGTGATAGATGACAGATTAGTTAACACAACCGTATATCAATTTGGTGAAGAGCAATTAGGAAAAACTCATTTACAGAATGTTTGCTGTTCATACATAAATAGGAATTTGATGCCAACTGCATTATATTCAGAACATACTCAGACTACATTTTGCCACAATTTTTCAAGTTTCAATTTTGAAACTGAAAGGACAGTTACTGGAAATTAATATAAAATGGACCTAAATAATAAAACATGAGAACACAGTCAGAATTCAAACACATTCTTCATTGAGTAAACAACCTTGAGCTCTATTACCATCTATAAACTTTTCAACTTCTTACAGCTGGTGCTTTAAGAGAGAAAGAAACCTAACAAGCAAAGACAATTCTAACTGATGGACTAATCATGCCATTTTCCAACAGCAACACTTGAGAACTTCTCAGCTCCATAATTCAGTGTTTCCTCCCATAAAACATTCACAACAGCCACAGTGAGCCAACTTCAAGTCTCTGTGGGCCAGAGGTAAAAGCAGCTCCAAAAGGAAGGACATCTCTCCAAACAAGTGACAATTGGGAAGTTTGCCCTACAGTGACTTGGATTTCTGGGCTTCCAGGGGTTACAGCTTATCTTTTCCAGCTATATGCACAGGTGTTGGGATTTGGCAAGGACTATATTGATTTTGTGGGATCCTGACCCTGAAAGTGTTTGCTTATAACATTTGATTATGTTCCTAAGTGTTACATGTGTACACTGGGCGAGCAGCAAATACCAGCAACAGGAAGACACCAGGACTGATGGAAGTTCAGGTACATCCCTAAACAAATCTGACTACAGGGGGGAATTTAATAAAGGTACACTATCTTATGTAGATACTTTTTTTTAAAATAAAAAAGAAAACAACCACCAAACCACCACCAAAATACTCCCTCCACTATGAAATATTCACAAGTCATACATATTGTATTTGGTGAATATTGCAGTCTGAACAGATCCATGTCTACATTTCAGATGAGTAACCTTCCAGGCATTAATGCCTCTTACATACCAGTATATACACACCAAAATTAAAGAATGACACTCGTGGCTGTGAGGAGAGGCATATCTGTGCTGATATGAATGCTTTCCAGAATTCTCTTTTAATGCTCAAGGCTAAACAGACACCAATAATGCCCAAAAGATCTTCCTAGGGTGTAACAAGAGATCAAACTGTAATTGCACTCCCATAATTTTTGTTAATATTATAGATGAAAGCAGAGAGAATATCCTTATTAGGTTTTCTGCAATGTTAAGTTCATTTTGGAGGTCCTAAAAGTTTCCCATGAAATAGTGTACCAAGTGAGTAAGGAAAAGGAAGGAGGCAAAGTAGCCCTGCAGGGTCATCTTTACATTTAGAAAAAAAGTCACTAAAGGATATGAAGGAAATGAGAATAAAAATGTTTGCTTATATAACCATTATGTAAGTCTTCTGATTCTAAAAATATGACTACTTCAGGTCAGTGTATTTCTTGATAATTAAGGGGCCTGACTGTAACTCCTGTATCTCATTAGTGTACATATTTAAGCTTGTCTCAAAATAACTTATCCTTTTGCCATTCAAATCAACAAGGTTCTGAGCCTGCTTTCCTTACCCTTGCAAGCTCTGAAACGTTCAGTTACACACTCTTTTGTAAAGGGTAGATCCTGAAAATTACAAGATTATGGTTCTTCAAACACAAACTGAGCCTCAGAAAACCCCTCAGAATCCATGTGCTTTCAGCATGGGTTTAATGCTCACACACCATCACTTGGTTATTCGGGAGGATGGTTATTTCCACAAGGTTTCGTTAAACTATGTGCTAACCATGAAATCACTATAAATGTATCAAGCATTCATTAAGATATTTTTCCACATTTAATTAATATGGATTGGTTCATAAAGTCATTCAGTAATTCAAATCCAAGCTTAAGGGCACTGGTAGCCTGACAAGTTGTCTTTCACCAAACCTGAGATACTTTTCTGAAATGGCTTTGAAAGGTTGACATGAATCTTATCCCAAACGTATCAAAGCAATTTACACATGAAAGTGTGCAATTGCAACAAAGACAACTTCAAAACCTAGGGTGGAATGAAACACAAATCTTTCATTTCTAATTGCAGAACTCATTTCTTTAAATTAGCTTTCCCTAAATAATTCCTTCTCTGAAACGCATAACAAGCCTGCTGAACTCTACAAAGTTGCTACAAGCTAGTGAGAGTTATTTTTCCCTGCCTGCTATCTGGAAGAGTGAGTTTGTACCCATTACTACAGTTTTAATTATTTGAGAGATACTTATACATCAGAGCAGGACTAGTTATATAACCCCAAGACAGTCAGAAGTCCATTAAAAGTGTGCCTTGTTAACTGCAACCTTATTTACAGAGAACTTTAAACTCTGGGTTTGTGACTGCAATCCTATTTCCCCCCTCCACACTCTGCGTAGCCAGGCAATTAGGTTAATAGCCAAGCTCCCTGGGGATAAGCACATCAGGAACTCCCCATGTTCCTGTTGTACAGTATTATTGTGTTTGAGATACGTTTGGTAATGAGAAAAATAAATACCAGAGGCGTATGATTACTTCTGTAATTTAACTTGCATTTTTCTAAACCCCCTAATAAGCAGATTAATTTAGATCTCATAAAAGAGATAGAGATGTGCCACCGAGTCTGAAAATCAAAAACCATGAAAGCCTTCTAATACAAGATATTATCAGACATGTTCAATATAAGCATCTGTGAACTGAATCTTATCGTTCTTATTCATGTTTCCTCTTTGGCCACTCGGCATCATTAGATGCAATAATGCAAAGCATGAGTCAGCACAAACTGCCTGCACTTTACCAGATGTTTTGTGGCATTTGCTCTAAACCAAGACTTTAGCATAGCTTGGCAATAAAACGTAAAACCCAACACAAATGAAAAGAAAAATACCTCCAAATTAAAAACATGCCCCTTCAACAAGAAACGAATCACACCAACACTTATTAGTAATAACACTTTATGAAAGACTAAGACACCTCCAACTGTGCCCAGCAAAAGGCAATGCCACAATCTATGAAAACCTGGAAGATGACTTGAGTTTTAACCTAAGAGTTCCTGTGATAGGTCCAAGCAAAGCTGAAAGTTTGGTGACTCAGAGAGCAAAGCAAAACCAGGGAAACTGCAAAATGAAGTGGTAGCATTGGGTGAGCAGTTCCCCACTCTCAGGTTATGAAGAAGTCAAACTGTAACCATACAAAGTCATTTGTTTATAAATACACTGTTATGAAAGCAGTCCCAATCATAGTTCAACAGCCTCCTGGTGAAAGGACTGCAGCACACCAACCAAGCATGGCATTATTTACTTTCCAGCTGAAGGCACAGTTGGGTAGTTTAAGGCCCCCAAACAATGTTGTGACACCAAACCTTGTGCCTTCACATACCCTGGTAGGGGATCCCACAATACCATCACACAGTTTCCAGGAGCAGGACAAGCCAAATTCAGCAGGGCTGCCTAAAAAGGGGTCCCCAATTGTTTCCAAATTTCTCTGTTCACTAGAAACAGGGATGGAACTCAACATAAATAGAAGGGCCCCAACAGCAGTACCCTGAGTGTGCTTATTTAAACCTTATGACCCTGTGGAGGTTTTTGCTACTGTAAGCTGTATGATTTCACCACTGAAATCAAGAATATAATTTGTAGGTAACAGAGTCTTCCTTTGAACCCACAATGAGAACACCATGTGGCAAAGGTTCAGTT
The DNA here is from genome assembly GCA_026770055.1 of Myrmophylax atrothorax. NCBI lineage: Eukaryota > Metazoa > Chordata > Aves > Passeriformes > Thamnophilidae > Myrmophylax > Myrmophylax atrothorax. The sequence goes on from JAOXXN010000191.1 coordinate 13,674,900, forward strand.
ATTAGTTTCAAATTCATTTTAGGTCTGTGAAATCCACTTAATTCATTAAAATGCAATTATGCAATGCAAATTCAGAGAGTGTAAAATGTCTTCTTTTTAGTTCATTTCCATGTTAAATTAAAGATCTTAACCTCTCTATTATGAATACATTTATTGCATAAGAAAATAAGAATCCTAATTTTAAAAAAAATGCTAAAAATCATCAGATATTGAAGAATTTCTTTCTGCTAATTTAAACACAACTCCTTACCTTTTACTTGAATCTACAATAGCTCTGGAAACTGCTCATCTAAGTCTTCCTGTGTTCCTAAAACTGCTGCTATTATGGTTGTTGGGCAGGGGGGATTTTAAATGCATTTGTGGAGAAATAAACATTATCACTGGGTGAATCTACCAAGGCTTTTATTTTTCATATATAACACCCCACAGATATACACAAGCTCAGCATATCTAACCCATCAGCAGGTTCAGCCTCACACACTCAGAGCTGCCCCTCAGTGCTTGGGCTCAGCACACCAGCAGTGGTTACACCAACAGCCAACTTGGACACTCCCAGAAGAAGAACACGGATCAAGCAGTAGATGCTAAAGGGGGGTTTGATTTTTCATTTTATAGATTTTAGAAGTAGTTGTAACTGTAGTAAAATGTAAGTTTAGTGTGCTAATACTTCTAGCAGCTTAAGTTCAATGTTTATACATCCTAACCCCTAGCACATATTGGTAGCTCAAATTCTTTTAGTTATTTAGTCTTGTTTCCAAGGTAAAGAGCTGAAGGGTATCAGAAGGCCTGCAGAATGAGACACAAACATAAACCCAACAACCCTGAGTCTAACAACATTGGAAGAACTCCAAGACTCCGATGAAGAAGAGAACTGATGAAGAGGAGGGTCTCACTGACCCCAGACTCAGATCCTGGGGGTGGAACAAGGGCAGGAACCAGGGCAGGATGGGGCTGGACTGAGAGATGTGTGAACTGGGAATTGGGTGGACCATACTATAAAACCATACAAACCAAAGTCTGGGAGGTGTGCATGCCACCATGCATTGCCGTGGGCACTAAGCCTGTTATTAAAGGACTTCACTTTTTATCTTATCCCACATTAACTTGGCTCAGAGCCTGCTTTGTTGGGGTGTCTCACAGTACCACAGTGCATAAACTCCCTGTTGGAGGAAGCCCTTGGGCCACGGCCTGTTCCAAAGGTCTGCTCCAGTCTCTGCACACAGCATGGCTCACACTAATGGCTAAAGACCCCCAGCAACCCCCCAGTCCAACACTCACCTCAGCCTCCAGCGGTGTGTCCGCACCAGGCACTGCAGCAGCTTCACTGAGCTGCAGGGAACAGCAAGCCCTGCAACAACCACAGCCCTCAGAAATGAGCGTTCAGAGCTCTGCACAAACGAGACCTTCACTCCACACAGGCCGGGAAGTTTGAGCCTCAAGTAATGGCAGGGCCATCCCCACCGATACATCAATCAGCTCTCCTCATGCACTGCACCTGTGAGAGGCACTGGAGCCTTAACGATCAGCTGGGCCTTTGAGGGTGGCCACAGTTAACGAGTCCTTCACAGGTGTATCCAATAACTCCTTGGCATGGAGACAGCACTGCTTGAACGGTGCCAACCATATGTTCTGGTTAACTGCTCTATTTCTTACCTATCAGTATGTATCAGTGGCATTAATAGTAGGACAAATTTACTTCCCAGGGGAAGTGTAATGTCAGATGGTATTTAGTGTTAGTTCAGTATTACTGAATACTCAGTATTGAGTATTTAGTTCAATTTCACCAGCAAACAATGAATAAAGTTATAATTTTAGAAGTGTGATGCACGTTCCAGCTTCCTTCTACTACCTAGTTTACTCCAAACAAGCAACCATGTACAATAATCTCAGAAACAATGTTTCAATGCTAGTTCAAACCAAATACTTTTTTAAAAAAACAAAACAAAACAAAACCCAACAAAACAAACTCAATAAACAACCCCCTCTCCCTAAATATTTTTAAATTGCAGGGGGTTTTTTTGCCATATTTTCTACTTTCAGCTACATACATAATCTGTCATTTTCAGTAGGATCTGAAATGATTAATTATGGTGAAAGGTTATTCAAACTCGTTAAAAAGAACTCAAACCAAATATAAACCCAGACGTTTCTGTAACAATTTCAGCTAAATTTTGCTGGTTTAGCTCACTTAGAAACAGGAGTAGTTTCAACAAATATGCAAGTACTTATTTGGGCCTTCATTTAAGTGGGTAAAATCTGCAGAGAAGTCTATGAATTTCTCTCTGCTTAACTTGGTGTCACTGTGGCCCTTGTGCTTCTGGGTTTGCCTGTCCTTCAGCAGTGGGCAGTGACAGCTATTTTGACAAGGATACTGAATCTAAATGGTCATAATAACATTACCAAAACAACTTTGCTTGGAAAAAGTAGCGGTGAGCGTGTGGCTGTACCTTGCACTGTGCAGAACAGCTCACAGCTGGTGGTGTTCTGTACACATTCAAAGAGTACGCAATGAATGAACAGTCTTCCAATTTGCACATCCCTAATGAAGCCCACATCCCCCTCCAAGGAAATAACAAAACAACAGAAAGAAAAATAAAGGAAGTTTTGCAGTAAAGGAACAGTGCTGAGGAAATGAAAGCAAACCACCACTTTCCTTTCAATAAAAAAAAAACAAAACAAAAAACACAGGAACCATTCTAACATAACTCTAATTCCATTTCTGAGTGGCAGTTAAAATCCTGTGACATGGTTTGTTATTTTAGTCCTAAGCTTTCATCTCTGGAAGCAACATGGCCCAGCTATGGGTAGACCTTATTAAAGTTCAATTTATTGTTAAAAGCAAATACCTGCTGAGCACAAGGTGATGCAAGTAAGCACTCTTTAAATTGTTTACAAAGAGTACCGGTATCTGACTGAAAGAGAAAAGAAAGAAAAAGACTGGAAATAAAACTGACTAGCTCCTAGTTTATTTTCAAATGTTTCAACTGTATTTTCTAGGAAAAATTAGTTTGCAACATTGGCTGAGAACAGAGATGCACAGCCACATTCTCTCACATCAATGGAGTTCCACAGTTTCAGGAGTGCAGAACAGACCAGAGAGATCACCTTCTAGAAACTGAAGTCATTCTGAGCTTACAAATAAAGCCACAGGGAGATTTATCCCTTGTCAATTGTCAGTGTATTTGTCCTTCATTTAGGAACAAAAATCCATTAGGTTATGTGTATTGTGGATTCCTTTTACATGAGAAATGATTTAAGAGGCATTGTGCTGATTACATAGTGCTTCTTAGTTTACAGCATTCATTCTGGATGTCTTTTCTCTTTAAAGCATTTAGCTTTAATGCCAATAAAATTTCTGCCAAATTTTAACTCTGTAATTACTTGTTAACAAGGAGGAAGGTCTTGTATTTTCAGTACAGGACAAACTCTGGATTTCAGAGCTTGTTTTGAACCTTCCCAGCATCCTCTTGTGTGGTCAACCAGAAGCAGAGTAATTTGTGTCTTTTGTTTGCTGAGTGTGGATGTCAGCAGTTTAGTTTGAATCCGCTGCTTTGGAGGTCGGTCCCCAAACTCTCCCTGGTTTCATGCTTTGGTTTGCACTGCAGAATAAAAAATGCAGAATATGTGGAAACTAATGCAGATGATGTGCTCTGGGAAAGTGCCTGGAGTGGTGCTGGCAGGACTCCTACTCACAGAACCAAACTGCTCTGAGGTGAACCCTCCAACACAACTGCTGGCCTGAAGGTTGAGCCCTTTACATCAAATGTTCTGTACTTTCCACTTAGACCTGGAGAAGGAGAATACTTAGAAAGACATATCTATGCTGAGATGGTCCTTGCATGTATGTGTGATGCACTGCTCTGGCCAAGATCAGCGACATGATATTCCTAATTTAGGTGTATATTTGGGTGAATAAATCTCTAACTTCCAATTATACACATGGTTATGCACAGATTTCCATATGTAGTAGAGGAGAGGCATGCAGGATGTGACTGTAAGGAGATAGATTATTTGAATGGTGAATGTATTTTACAGTGAGCCATCCAGAAATTATTCATGCTATTAAAAAGAGTATGAATTATCACATCATTCCCCTCAGCTGACAAAGAAGTCTTTAATGTGAAGTCAAACCTCTCTATTGAAAAGGCTTTTAAGCAAACCTCCACCTGGCTTTGTCCTACCTGCTGGACAGTTTTCTGGAGTATAGATCCCAGCTGGCATTTTCATGTAGTTTGTGATGATAGCCACTGTGTTTCTCCTGGCCTATTTATAAAATTCTCTTATCATCATGAGCAGTGATAGGGTGTTTCAGTTCCTTTTCCTTTTGCATCATCTTCATAATTTATTTTTGCAAAAGCAGAGAGCCACTTTGCTTTCATACTTGCTTATTCTCTTCTTTCTTGGCCCGTCCTTGCCCCTCTGCAGCACTGCCAGGGTCCTGCTCAGATAATGGGCACATCCCTCCTGTAGTGCCTCTTTCCTCAAACAGGGTGGTGCTTCAGATTCCAAACCCCCAGGGAAAGAACCTCAAGTTTGTGGGCAGCACCCCGATGCTGCCCTGCACACAGCACACCCCAGAGCAGAAGTTATCAGGCCATTTCAGGGTTCCACACACAGGAATATGGAACTGCATCTCCCAGGGCTGCTCCAAACTCAACCTGAGCCAACTCCTCTGAGGAATGTAGGATTTTAATGGGGCATTCCAGTGCCAATCAATCATTCAGCATTAAAGATTAAATATGAGTAGAAAGGTGAGAGTTAACAAAAAAGCAATTGAAAGGCATCACAATCTTTTCTCAAATATTTTGTGGAGTTTTAAAGCAATAGACTTCGTAGGAGTGAAACACACACTTGTTGAATCCAGACAGAGCACATTCTGCAGAAGCCTCATCATGCAATCTTTGCTTTCAGTTGTTTATCTCAACATACTTTCAGTATAGTTTTTACATATTTAAATTTTTAACAGGACATAGATATGTATTTGTCAATAAGCTAACATCTTTAAATGTTTTAAAAAGCTTAATTAAGGGAATACTGCTTCCTTGACAGTCATGAAACTTTTTGGCATAAACTCCCTCAGTTTCTCTAACTCTCATATTTTATTTATTACCACTGTATTTTAAACATTTGAGCTTTAGTTTATAGCTTTTGAAAGACTAAAATATGGTTATCAAGATTGATTGTAAGTAAAACAATAGCAGCTTTGCTAATGCTAGTATCAGATGACAGAACACTTGAATATAACATAAAAATAAATCCTTTTGGGGATTTGGGACTTAGTTGTTTCTCATGTAGGACACTGTAATTTGTCAGTGAACCATGGACAGGTCAGTGTAGTGAGGATGTGCCAGACAACTAGGAGAAAAATAATTCCTTTTTAAAAACAAATTGGAGATCTCTTTGAACAGGGTATAAACAAGGTGCATTTGTTTCATCTGAAGTATAAGATCAGTTTTCTATTAAATAGTTAGGTAGTATTGTCCTGGTATCTCCTTGGAGTCAGTTCAATACCATATAATATGGCTTTATTCCATCATGGTTATTATTTAGTACCAGCGATTTTAGTTTGCCCTAATTATTTAAGAAATGGTTAGTAAGAATGCTACTTTTTAAGTGAATAGCAAGCAAAAGCACCTTGATTTTTATTTCAACTTTTTTCTTTTTTTAACAACCCATTAAAGGAGGAAGAGACATCATGTGATGTAGGGGACTAACTGTATGTCACAACCAATGACAGTAAATAATCACACTGTAAAATTTGCAAGCAGACCTCAGGTCTAAATAATCTGCACAAATCCTTTAGCTGATAATTTGATGCAGCTAACAAACAAAATAGTCGAGACTACTCATAAATGATTTGTGAAAATGAATAAAATTTGCCATGGCTTATTCTTCTTGACTTGCCCACTGCCCTGTAGTTCTCTAAACCAGGTCAAACAGATTCTGAAAAATGTGTGTTAATATTTTAATTATGTAAATCAAAATCCTAAGTGCTTACTTTGTAACTAATTTATGACTCACTTATAAGGCTTTATTCTTGTTATAATATCATATATACACAGCAATATCCTTTCTGTACAATGTCACAAGATGGTCAGCTCACTGAACACCATGGTAGGCTGGAAAGAAAGAGTGGGAGAAGTGGGAGAAGGGAAGAAACACACCAACATGAGAGACACAGAAAGTACCCAAAGACAAAAACAGTGAAAATGACAACAGAAGAGGACACAAACACCACC
>JAOXXN010000191.1:13682765-13693541 GCA_026770055.1 Myrmophylax atrothorax
CCCGCTCCAGCCCCTCAATCTCTTTCCTCAACTGAGGGGCCCAGAACTGAACACAACACTCAAGGTGTGGCCTCACCTTCCTCTGTGTGTGGGCATCCACTCTGACATTTCCAGTATTTCCCTAAAACATCTGCAATGGAGTAAAACTTGATAGCAAACTCCAACAGCTGACTCAGCTGGCAGGCTAAGGCACCTCAGAATGCAGTGGGACAAGCTGAGAGCAAACACACCAAAGGCAGAGGAACTACTAACCAGGCAGGATTAACCTGTGGGTGGGCAGCACCGTGCCTTTGTTGGACCCATGTCCAGGGACGTACATGGCCTGTGAGCCTCTACAGAGAAAACTGCACTTCAAATGTCCTTAGTCCCTGAGACAATGGAGAATTTCTCTCCTTAACAAGTTTTGTAACAGGTTTGTGGTTCAAATATCCAAGTCCAGCTCACAATATATATTTGGGCTGGACAGAATTAACACACAAATTAAATGTATCTGACACGCCCTGGCACATCCTCTCATTTCCCTCATGGGAAAAGTTCTCCATTAGGCTCCACAATCTCACTGCACCTTCCCACTACAGAACAGCCACGTTTGCCAGTGGGAGGACAGGTGGTGATGGGCAATTACTGCAACTGCTCTTCATGAGGTTTAGCACATCCACACATGGGTACCATACAAAGCTAACACAAGACAAAACAGCTGCTTTCATCTTCTCCCTCCTTGCTCATTCTCTTAATTTTGTTGACATTTCAGCAGGGATGTCCTCGGGGACAGGTGTTATTACAGTGAGATACAATATGCACAGGCATAATTTAACACTCACAGATACACTGTGTTTAACACAGTACAAGCTTGCCTGGCAGTGTTAATCCATCATTAGAAATACATTTTACAACTGCAGTCAAATGAGGGCCTGTAATATCTGATATTGGCTAGTAATCATCTTCCAAGGACTAATAAGAAAATGCCAGGATACCCAAGACTATGCAGCAAGTCCTATGAACAACAAAAAAAATTAAGGGATTCTCTATCAATCTAAATGGATTTTTCATCAATTTTACTACCCTAATCCTGCATGGGATCACTATGTCCACAATTAGGGAGTAATTAGAGAGTAATCAGGCATTGGAATGGGCTGCCCAGAGAGGGGGTGGATTCCCCATCCCTGGAGGGTTTGAAACTGAGCTTGGATGTGGCACTGAGTGCCATGATCTGGTAAAGGGACTGGAGTTGGACCAAGGGTTGGACTTGATGATCTCAGAGGTCTTTTCCAACCCAATCCATTCTATGATTCTATGATTTGGCCTGGTCAGGGATTTTTGAACATGAGTAGTTCTATCTATAAGCCAAAACTGAAGTGTCAAATTCTAGATGAGAAAATAGATCCTAGGACATAGATTTTTATTTTTTATTAGAATTTTTATTACTCTAAAGGTCATTTCATGACTTCATAACTAATGAGAAAGGATATAATCCTTGAGTCACCTGGGATCTGCCACAGCACATCTGACCAAAGGTGTAGCTACTGAACTATGACATTTCAGACAGATGAGGGGCTGCAGCGGCATCTCATATCAAAGCTCATGTGGCAGTTCATATTTGCCAATATATCTTTCAAGCTAAAAAGATGTGATTTCCTCCCTGGTGATTTCACAAGTAACCTTCATCAATAGTTTGTTGTAAATCTGGCGTAGCAAAGGTTTGCAACAGCTCACTTGCCAAGACACAGAGGTTTCCTTTATGAGACCATACAGGTTTTAGTCTTCTCTGGATGATAATGTGAACCCTAAGTGAATATTTCTGAGTTTATTTCTCCAGAGCTCCAGAAAGAAATAAAAAGGCAAAGAGGGCATGCACCTCTGACTCGCCTGCTAATGCACACATTTATGATAGTGGGCTCCCTTTGGTCGCTTTGGAGTACTTTGCCACTTAAAAATACATGCATTCAAAATGAAACAAACCCCACAGAAGCTGGAATGTACTGTTCTGCTGTGTCATATAAATATTCCATTCAATGCACTACCTGTCAGCTGCAGCGTGTTGAACATTTGTAACTGGACACTTTGGTGGTATTTAAGAACTACCCTGTAGCAAAACTAGCAGTTTAAAATTGTTACTGTAAGGTAATTGTTTCCTGCCAAAATGAAAAAAAAAAGACAGGTTTTACTCTTAATCTCTGTTCAGAGTGACCCTCATTACCCATTTTCTCCTATTTTTCTGCTAAATTTTCTCATCTGTTTTAATTCATTTTGTTTAAGGATGTTGAAACTGCCATGGCTTCTCTTCCTTCCACTCAGTATTCTTTTCGGTGTACTGTGGTATTGTTCTTCCCCTGCTGGCAACATTTTCAAAGGAACTACAGTACCTGCAGAGGTTCACCACACTCTGGTGCTGATGAAAAAGGGGCAAGAATGCCAGATTAAAAATCCCCCTAATTTCAGGTTTAGCAAATGTCAGCAGAGTCCTCGCTGCTCCCAGGAGCCCCACGGGCTGTGCTGAGGGACAGGGCAACGCTGCTCACTTGGGTGAACATTGTTCATTCAACACTTTTCTCACCCATTTCCCCTTGTCATCCTATGCTAAAAATCTAAATAAAACTAAAAAAAAATAATAACAAAAAAAATCTGCTTATGCTCACCAGGCAGGTTTCATCCAAATTCTGCAGTTATAATTAAAAACTACATTTTGATTAAGGAAATTATGAATTACAATAAAGTGCAAGGAACATGCAAAATGAATAATTAACATTGTATAGACTTCAGCATCTTAATGAAGATTAAATGCTACATATATTCAAACTGGATTAGCACATCCACTGAAAGCTGTTATGTGCTCAGTAGGGGAGTCTATGCATTCACAAAATAATGTTTTATGAGGAGAATTCTAGCAACATTAAGCAGAAGGTTGTCATATATAAAATGATTAACGTTTTATATAAAAGAAGCTGTAATTCCAGTAAATGAAGTCATTTCATCTCCCTGCTGGTTCTACCTTTAGGAATATACTGTAAATGAAAAGTGGCTCAATGTGAAGTCTAGTTAAATAGAATATGAATCCTCTTGTTTGAAGTTAATGAGACTTGGAAACCTGCATTTTTAAAAAAATGTTGTGATTTTAAATCACCAATTTCATTAAGATTTGCATACACAGGACATACATTCTTGTTCTATTAAGGCTTCCACTTCCTCAGCTACGTAGGACAGGATGTCACCGTGTTCTCCTGATCTTTCTTTGCAACCTGCCCACCACTTACAGCTGCTCCTTTAGAAGGGGGAGGATTGCTTGAGAGAACCTGCAATAATGAAAAGGGGGTGAAGGATGAATCCACAGAAATGCTCACTGGGAAAAGCAGCTCCTTGGCTCCTGCTTCTGAAGTCGTTTTGTGAGGGCTGAGTACGTACAGATTGCTGGGGCATTGCTCTCAGCAGCCAAATGCCCATCTGCAGAAGGGGTGCTGACAAGTTGCCAGCTGCTCCAAGCTGACAGATCAAAGGAGAAAGGGACTGTAATTTCCTCCTCAAGAGAACTGAGGATGGCAAGGTTAAATCACATCCACGTCGAGAAGTGACAGGAATGTCCGATGTAGATAAGGCAATAAACGTATTGGTATTTATTGCTTTAAATCTGCTTCATCTAAGGAAGTAGCTGCTCTTCAGGACAAACTGATTTCAAACTGGGAAACCCAGCTCAGAAGTGGTGGGAAAAAGATTCTGTGTGCTCAGTGCCAATCACTTTTGACCAAAGTGATTTTGGTTGTAAAGCACAAAAAGGTGGATAACTCATTTTCCACCATGAGCTGATAGAAACTGTTGGCAGGCTTTGCCCACTTGCCATCATCAGGAGAACAGGTTGGAGGGCTGGGTGTAGGCTCTTCAGGCAGAGATTCAGCAGCACAAGGTTGCAGCCCTGGTGCAGCACAGGAGTGATTCTTCAGCCAAAACCTGCAGTCCCTCTTCTGTTGTCGGTCTTATCTCACCCAGGAGAGGGGCTGGCTGGGATCCTGGCTGGGCCCTGCCCAAGCACATCCCCTCTGCCAGCCCCAGCACATGTGCTGCCTGTGCCTTACCCTCCAGGGCCTGACCACTCCAGGGCTCCCCTCTGCTGTGCTGCCATGGCAAGAAACCCTTTGTACCCTTGGTCCACCTACATTTGCTTCTAAGGGGAGAAAGCAGAGCTAATTTTTAATAATATTAAGAATATTCAATTTTTTTTTCCCCATAAAAATGAAAGGGAAGTGATTTTCCATTTCTACTCTGAATTTACAGCAGTGCCTCAAAAACATTTTTGGAAACTTTCCACACCTGCTAAACCACATGAGAGGACACAGCTCCTGAGGAGCTGTTTTCTCATTTACATCCAGCTGGATTTCACAGAAACAAAGTTTTTGGGTCCTCTTCATGGTCATAGGAAAGAAATCTATGCAAACATAAACTAATAGACCAGAAAGTTGAATTGTACAGTCCCAATTTTTAAAATATATTCCTAATGTGGTAAAAATCTTGGCCAGATGCATATTGCTTCTGTTGACAGAAAAAAAACAGCTTTTCAGCTCCCAAGCTTGCTGGAATCCATGTGTTTAGTAAATAAAGGTGAATAAGGCACAGACCCAAGAATCTGTTGGTTTGGAGGTTTTAGTAGCACTCATAAAAAATAAGAAATCACTGTTTACGATATGGATTTTGTATCACTGTTTCATGCTGCATTTGAACCTGTGCCTGCTGACCCCTGCCTTCTGCCCAACATGTCAGCTTGCTGCAGTCTGGACTTCAGGTCTGACCCTTGTGCAGTGATTAATCCAGCGGGAATATTGGCTGGGACAGAGGCCCCTGATACACTATAAATTACAAACATATTTTCATGCTAAGGCAGGCCAGGAGCAGAGTGGTCTTTTGGATAGAGGCAGGCCCAGGGGATGGGGTGAACTCTTCCTATGATCCTGTGAAAGCTGGGGAGGCAGGAGCTGCTCTCATTGTGCAGGCAGGACACATGGGTGCAGTGGGAGCTGTCACTCCACCACAATGGGAGGCAGTGGCTCCTGACCAGCCCCTGAGCAGCCACACCCTGGTGGTGGGTGTGTGGTGGGAGCCTGGGAGCAGGGAGAGGGTGGAATTGGGATTTGGGTTGGGATGCTGAAAGCTTTCCCTGGAGCTGCCTTCTAAATCACTTCACACTATCTTGTGTCATACCTGCTTTTCATTTGAACGTCTGGTTTCAATGGTTTAAAACAGCTGGGTAAGTATGGGTTGACAAGGAAATCATGGGTGCTTTGTAATGTGAAAGATTCATACACATACAACCAGATTAACCTGATAGATTGCATGATTTGGAGTTGTCCTCCAGGTACAAGCCTGCAGTGAAAGAACATGACAAAGTGGAGCTCTTGTCTCAGGGGCCAAGAACTGGGAATCTCAGTGAGTCTGCCTTACAATATATCAAGTCTACTGGAGCCCAGTAATATCTTATCAGCTCGCACAAAAAGCACACACTGTGCCAAAAAGCTTGGTGGGTTTTTAAACTGTTTTTGTTCACTGGGAATGCCCTGCCAGCCCTGAGGATTCAGAGAACTGCTCAGAGCCCTGCCTATGGATGAGCACATCCTGCAGTGCCAGGGAGGCCTGAAACACCACAGAACTTGGGGGCTACTCTGCCATGGCCTGTCCCCCTCCAGGACTGCACCAGGTTACAGTGGGCAAAAATGAATGGACAGATTATCTTTCCACTTTGAGACTGGAAGGAGATGATCTTTAAGGTCCATCACAAACCTTTAATGTTCCATGATTCTATACAAAATAAAGCCATTTGTGAGCAAATAGAAAAAACTGAAAAGACATTTAGATAATAAATGGCCAGTTTTCACAAGCTAAATTCTGCAGGGAGCTACGCTGGGGACTGTGCAGCTCTGTGTGTTCATAGACAACCTGGGGAAGGGCTGAAATCTTTATTATTTGCAGTAAAAAATGAAAGGTGATAAGACTTACAGAATATGAAATGACATTTAGTGTCTCAGTGATAAAAAGGCAGAGGAAAATGACTGTTGATAAATGTAAAATAATGCTTATGATGAGAAACAACTATAACTTAATACATAAAATTATGAGATCTAACCTAGCTATTACCACTCATGGAACTCTTGACATTAAAACAGATATTTAGATGAATATATTTGCTTAATGTTCAGTAGGAATAAAAAAAACAACTATGGAGAAAGCCACATTTTTTTTCCCCTCTGGAAGTGGATAGCTGCCAGTATAAAAGAAGAATAAGACAAAATCAGGACATCTGCATACAGGAACATCATCAGCCCATCCCTGACAATACTTACTCACATTACCAGTGGATCTTTGACTCTAGAACTATGGAGAATTTGCACCTGAGGCTTTGTTACAGACATGGATATTGGAGCACAGAAACACATGGATGGAAGGGATCCATCTGACAGAACTTTTAGCCTGTCAGGAAAAGATGACTTGACAAGAATGAGCCACAGACCATAGAATTCATGGTGTGGTACCTGCAGTGTTCTTCAACAGGCTTAAGATCCTATGGCACAAATGTAGGGAAAAAGTGCTATTAAAGATGTTACAAGATTTCCTTGCCCCTACAACAACCGAGAATTTCTTAAGGAAAAAACATGCAGATTATCTGGGTAATTACTCCCCAGCTACAGAAAAATGCAAATTTCTTTATTTCCTGCCCATCCCAAATCCAATTTGACATGGTGAAAATTTGCTTCTGGGAAACAATTCTAGTGACCATTTTAATCCTGAGTAAAGGAAGGTATATGAATTAATCACTTTTGAGATTTCTTAGTATCTCTAGGCATGTTAGTGCATCCCTTCAGCATCTCTTTCCAGCCATGTTAAGTCTCCAAGCTGAACCCTTCAAGCACAGATTTAATTAATGTCAATATCAATTCAGTCCCAGCAACAATCAACAAGTGACACTTGAGAGTCTCAGCATCCCCCTCTTGAGCATACCAGAATATTGAACACCCAAAGACAAAGGTCAAAAGTTTTAATCTTTAGTTCATTAATTTCATGGGTCTATCACATTACACTGTCTCCTTCATTTTCCACCTTGTCTGGAAATGTTTCAGTCCCTCCCTTTGGGCAAGAGCTTGGAAATCTTCTGTTTTCAAATCTATGTTTATTACTGACAAATCTGAATATATATGATATTGTAGCACTAATATCCTGATAATAATTAATTTTATCTTATCTCATCCTCCTCAAAGACAGACTTGATCAAGATCCAATGCCCCCTTCAGGATATTTTCAGTATAAAATGTACTCTATCAACTTCCCTCAATAAAAAGAAAAGAAACAAAAAAACCCCAAACCAACAAACAAAAAACCACCCACTTGTTTTAAAAAAGGCTTAGAAACCCTGCCTGTCTTTTGGCAACTGAGTACAGCTTGCTGGTACTGCACACTTCAGTAAGATGACAAAAGTTGGCTCTGGTGTTTCAGTCAACTTTGAAAGCCATTTTGTGACACTTTTGTGTCCAGAGTGTGCAGAACTCCATTCCCAAATAACTGGTTCTACTATAAATTGTAATTAGAAGAAATTTGTGTAAGGTGGCACTTTTTCAGTCTCTCAGACATGCAGGTCAATCTGCCTTATGATTAAGATTTTTGCCTAATCATGTTAAAGAGCATTAAATTTTAATTACTTGAAAATTGGATGAAAGTTCAGAGAAGCAAAATCTCTATTGACAAGAGAGTGCAGTTTCCATTCCGCTGCTGCTCTTCCTGCCCACGTGCCCAGCTTTGGCAATATTACACACCCATGTTTGTGGCCTCAGCATCTGCCAGACCTAACCAGTGACAGTGAAGTAGGACTGGGCTGAATATGAGCTGACATGGAACACTCACACACCCGAAACAAAGGACTTACAAGAAAGGTATAGAGGGGCTTTGGTACAAGAGCATGTAGGGACAGGGCAAGGGAGAATGGCTTCAAACTGAGAGTGTAGGTTTAGATTAGATATTAGGACAAAATTCTTTACTGTAATGTTAGAGATTAGGAAGAAATCCTTCCCTGTGAGGGTGGGCAGGCCCCGGCACAGGTGGCCCAGAGAAGCTGTGACTGCCCCATCCCTGGAAGTGTCCAAGGCCAGATTGGACAGGGCTTGGAGCAACCTGGTCTAGTGGAAGGTATCCCTGCCCATGGAAGGGAGTGGAACAAGATGAGCCTCATGGTCCCTTCCAAACCAAACTATTCTATGACTTTATTTTGACAAGTCCAGAAACTAATAGTTTTATTTACACCTCGTAGGCTCATAGTCAACAAGTGAATGCATAGATCAATACGACAGCGTCTCAGAGTTTGGCTATACAAAAAGCTAAGGTTTGTATTTCAAATTCCTGTAGTACCTGGGGCTCATGCAGATGCATCTGAGCTAGTTACAAATGAGTTTAGCAAGTGTCCTTGCAGATGCAAAATTTACAGGGAAACTCAGGGAAAACTTGCTGCCTGTTTATTTATGTAAGTCTCTGGAAGGCTTTTAAAACCTGTGCTAAGCCCTGGGACCACTGAGGCTGCTCTTGCAGCTTTTATTGGGAGTGCTTATTTTAGGGGATGTTTGTGTATTTGAGGAATTGCAGTTTGTATGTACTCAGTGTCACACCTGCTGAAACTTGACCACACTCTGATGTGCAGAGTCTTCAGGACATTTCACTGACTCTTTGCACTCTGATTGCATGATACTTAATAAAGAATATACAACCTCCAAGCAAACTTACAGTATGTACTTGAATTCCTCCCCAAGAGATTAAGGGAATCCCTGGGTACATATGAATACTGATGGAACTGACTTCATGTGTAAATTTGTCCATTCATAAATAATTTAAGCAAAGAACTTTGGTAGAAGAAGATCTGATAACATAGGGTGAGACAACTGGAGACAGAAAGAACTTAGAGATGCAAGCTCTGTTGAGTTAGGAAAAAGAAAGTTCTTGAGGTAATTCCAGGCTAGGATTAAATGCAACAACTGCACATAGTCAGATCAAGGAGGACTGATATGACAGAAAGTTGGACAGCTTTGACTGAAGTTTAGTGATTATATTGAGGTCAATTATGATTTCTCTAATTTCTAACTTCTCATCCCTGCAGGAGCAATTAGAGTTCTTTGTAACATGAAAGCATTAAAGCATGATGTTTGCAATCTATTTGTGTGCTCCCTTCTGAAGTTCACTGGCCATTTCATCTTGTTAAAAGTAGAACAGGACTATTTGAGCACAAACTATGCTGTTTCCTTCCCATGCTGGGCACAATTTCAGTCAGTCTTGTATGTCTTCACCCCATTTTGTTTCATTACAGTTCAAGTATTCAGTGAACGAACAAGATGACCAAAACCCCAAATAAAGCAAAAGCTTAACAAAGAAAGAAAATTTCACTTTAAATGTAAGACACAAAGAGGAGATTTCTTAGATTTCTTCTTATCCCAATTGCATGTTCTTCATTGCTTGAATATTCTGCCAATGCATCATGTTTTAAAAATAAATATCCTTCATATCTTATAGCATCGGAAACAATGATAAACAGGTATGACTAGTAATTAGTGGCACTTTCACTGTTCAGGTTAAGTCAGCTCAGGAAGCTTATGTACTTTTTCACCTTGAAGATTATGATTCTCTTCTATTTTTATCCTCAGATTAAAAGTTCATATAAATTAGCATCAACTCAGTTCTTTCTCATTGTAGTTCAGATTGTCCTCAAGTGTTCCCTTGGGTCCTTTTGTGTGGGAAATCATTGACATTATTCTTGCTTTTATTTTGCAATAAAGCAGCATGGCTGGCAATAGGTTAAAAGAATAAAGAAACTATGATGAAAGCAGGCAATTGAAGATTCCAGGACTACACTCACAAATAAAGACCTGAGGAGAAAAGATCAAGCTGGTACTGAAAATATTCAGAGCTGTAATGAACATTTATGAACATTTTATCATTGCATTCAACTATGGGCAGATATTTATACCAGATGTTTACCTACTATGAACAACACAAAATGCAATTTGGAAAATCTACACTGTTTGTAATTTATTGGAAAGTTTTAGCCTATGGTGAATTAGGCCATACCCAAGAGCACTTCAGAGAGAGAAAGAAAAGTTTAAAAGACCACTTAAGAGTGCTTCTAGCAGGACAATATACACCAGTCCTGGTTCCATCTGAATATGGAAAAGATGAAAAATCTTTAAAACCAGATTTCATTAGTCCAGACCTTAGTTCTTCAGGTGTCAGGTTCAAAACGCTGATTTGTTTCCAATGCCAGTAAATAATTCTAGAAAATAGACATTCCACATTTTCAAAGATGTAAAGATTTTATGTCTGTCTGCCACAAAAGTCAAACACATGGGCCACTGCACATCATCACTAGCCATGAGTAATCCTTGATAATGGAGACGACAAATAGCAGTGGGACTGTATTAGCTGAAGGTTTATGCTGAAGAACTGTAATCACCAGAAGACTTCCTATAGGTAATGATAGGCTTTTGAACTTAGTCTAACTTTGCCATAATCAGGGGCTGAAACAGGTTACATTTTACTCATCATGTAATTATATTTTGTACAAGACACAACTAAGTGAGAAATGAGCCACTTGTTAGCTGTGTCATCTTGTACAGCAGGGGCAGGGACCTCACCCTTCTGTGGCTTGGAAATTACAGAATCATAGAATCTATTGGGTTGGAAAAGACGCCCAAGATCACCAAGTCCAACCCTTGGGCCAACTCCAGTCCCTTTACCAGATCATGGCACTCAGTGCCACGGCCAAGCTCA
>JAOXXN010000191.1:13708315-13725941 GCA_026770055.1 Myrmophylax atrothorax
GAAGAAAGAAAAAAATACACATTGTTTTATGTATATGCAATATAGGACTATATCACTTACAAAGCAAAATATGCATGAAAGATTGAAAGATCAATGTGGAATCTGAAATATCAAAGCTAATTAAGAAAATTAACAATTTGGTATTTTACTCAAAATGCATGTAATTAGAATTAAACCAGCATAAAATATGCTTGAAGGAAATTGAAATACAACACCAGCATGAGAGTTCTGCACAGAATGGGAAAATTGGCTGTGAAGGGAAAGAGGCTGAGTTTGTTGTCCAGTCTTTCCTGGGAGGGGAGGGATGACAATGTGTGTCCTTGGCTGTGCTGCTGGTTTGCCTCTGCTCTGCACCACACCGTCACATCTGGGATGGCTTTAGAATTCAACCCCTTCCTCATTCAGGATGAGCAAAGGAAATATGTAAAAGAGGATTATTGTGATTAGAATCATCACCAGAATGACTTTTTCCACAGGAAATGCTAAAAAAAGGTGTTTCTTCGACACTTTCAAATTAATCTCCTTTCGCAAACATACAGATACTATCAAGTAGATGCTCATAGGTGGGGAAAAGTGAGGGATGTAAATGTGTTTACTTTGTTACCAAAGATGTAATTTTTAATCCATGTTCCTTCCATCCTATTCCCTTCCATTCAAAAAGGAAAGTAATTCCTTCAGCTACTATGAAGGACAAACTGGGCTGGAATGTACCAATTCCCCTTTTCAGTCTCACACTTGACAAGGGTCTTCCAGCCCCTTGTGCTGCTGAACTGCTGCCAAAGAGGGGCAGGGAACAGTTTTCTGGTTTTGTTTCCTCTTCCAAAGCACTCATTTGATGGAATAATTGGTGGAGCACAAAGGCCAGTGAACCAGCAGCCAACATGAACCTGCCTCCAGGTTCTGTGCTGACTTCCTAGAATGTTCTCATGGCATTTTCATGGCAAATTCTAGAGATGTTTTTCTCTTCTGTGGAGGAATAATAGTGGTACCTTTAAAAAGCTGGCCCTTGGCATGGAAGGAGGGATGGTGCATCACAGTGACTATGGGCATTTTTTCCAGGAGGACTGGTTTGTCTGTGTGTTTTCATGCCATGGTGCAGAGGGCCAATACTACAAGCAGCATTTTTTGTTCCAAAAGTAAGATGGTTCCCTGTAGCAAAAGCGGTTTAAAGATTTTTGTCATTGAACTGGAAAAGAAAAAGATAGGCTTGTCATTTTTCCTCATTTTTGTGGAGGAGGAGCATGTTAAAGATTTCAGCAGTGATATTCTCAGACAACTTCCATTTCACATGAAAGCATGTTTCTGCCTCCTCTGCCCCTCCTGTACTATATTGATAGGTCTTTGGTTGTGCCTACTGTTGTGAAGAAAATTAGCTTTCTCATTTCCACTTCAAAACACTGTCTGGCAGGACCATCCTCTTTCTTACCTCAATGCATTTCATTCAGGAAGTGCCTTAGAGGGAGATTCTGGTACAAGTATGAATACAGGCCATGGTTTCAGGATGGAATAAAAGTATATTTGTATATACATGTACATATTAATGCACAATCACGTATGTACATAAACATTTTGCATATGTGCATATATTCTTGTAGATTTGTATATATGTGTCTCTGTGTATTTCTACATGTACATACACACGTGTATTAAAATATAGAACTAAATATACAAACCTCAGTGCAATGTAACCCGATTTAACTTTCAATTAACTTGGCAATCAGAAGCTTGAGCTCCCCATGTGCTCACACCCACACACATACTTGTCCTTTTCAGCCAAAACCACGAAGATTTTAGGCAGAAATGTCTGCAAGAGTAATAAAATTAAAATTAGCAATTAGTAGTCCCATCATTAAATCGAAGGATGGAAGGATAAGTGTGCTGCACGTGCTTTGGAAACTCCCTTTCCTTTGCCACCAAGGACATGTCTGCTCTTTACTCAAATGCCAATGATTTGAGGAGGTATAAAAAATCATGCACAAGCTACTTCTGTGAGCTGAAGTGAATATTTCTTACGTGGCAAGTCCCAGGGGACAGAAAACAAAGTGATTCCATGATTTATTAGCATTCAAACAAGCTCTGCCCAGATTCTCACACTCCTCACATTGCCTTTAATATTCTACACAGAATGGCACACGGTTTTCTGTCTGCATACAGATAGAGTCACGTGCTAATCTTGCAAACTGCACACTTGTTCAAAATATAGAGCTGGTTTTCACATGCCCACCTCTTAAATTTGTTAAGTACAAATGATAAAAGACAAACACATACAGAAATATAGGAGAAAAAAAGTCCTATGGAAATCTATTTCTAGAAATTACTTTTTACATGTCACTTGAGCACATACTTCCAAAAAGGGAAAAAAATATTTCACATGGAAATGTAGAACATGGATTAATTTCTTTATTATTTTTTCTAGTTTAAGCTTTGTAGAGCAGCACTACCTGAAATGTTGAAGTGCGTTAAGGTACCAAATTCTGTGTACTCCTAAATCTAACAGACACCTTGTGAACAATAACTCTTAACAACTCATCCATTACATTCCTGCTTTCAGATGGAGAAATTGGACTGGAGTTCTAGTCAGGACTTCTGGTTTGCTTTCCAATGCCATAACCTGCTGTTACAGGTAACAAGCATAA
Source organism: Myrmophylax atrothorax (assembly GCA_026770055.1). NCBI lineage: Eukaryota > Metazoa > Chordata > Aves > Passeriformes > Thamnophilidae > Myrmophylax > Myrmophylax atrothorax. The sequence continues at coordinate 13,710,952 of JAOXXN010000191.1, forward strand.
CTTCTACAACTTGGATCTCTGAATACAATTTCACCAAGCTCTCTCCACCCCAGATGAAATCAAATCTCTCAGTTATTCTGACAGTGAAGTTCTATAATGAATTTGCTTCTGAACTGTCCCTTTCAAACAATGGAATCACATAATTGTCTACAAGTCTTCAAACTTTCACACTCTTTTTTCTGTTAATGTCTACACGGAAAAGTGTGGACTTCTATGTAATTTCTGTTTTTCCAGTGATTAACTGGCTAATCACAATTTGAATAATCCAAGTGTATTAATTAGTGAGCAATTACTATGTACAGTTGTAATGTCTGTGGGTAAATAAGCAGTAAGGCAGGGGAGATGACTTGCTGAAATCATTCTGAACTGTCTTGAGTAAAACTTTTCATTGCTGTACTTTACCTGTTTGACTAATAGTGTCTGGCAGGGCTGCATAATGTGTGCTCATTTTTGGAAGTGTGAGTGTTTTGGTGAGGAATAATTTGGATAATCATACTGCAAAAACACTGGATTCAAAAGGTTGGGGGGTGGGAGATGCAGTGTGTGTGGTTTTACTTTCACCTGGATGCTCAGTATATCTCTCAGGCACAAAATTCACTGTGTTTCTCAGTAAGTTAACTTGCATTAATCATTGTCTTTTACAACATTCTGTTATTATTTAGTTTTAAATAGTTCCATAAACCTCCTTAAATCCTTAGGAGGGAGAGACACTGTAGGTAGCAGAGATTCAGGCTGAGACTCTAGCTAGGCACAGACTTCAATCAAAGCTTTGTGGCTTTTTTGAGAGGAACAGTACAGATCTATTCCAGAAGAGATGGTATATGATAATTATCATTTAGACCAGAGTGGAATGTAAGGGGTGATTTCATCACTGTATATAATGTAGAAGAGATTTCCATAGGTAAAACTGTGTTAGTGCATGCACATTGCTAAAGAACTTGCATTCAGTAAACCCAAATAAATGCAAATGCCAAAGCTGACACATATAAAATGTTATGGACATGCCTTAAAAGGCACCTGATAATGCAGATAAATAAATATTGTACATCTTTACCAACCATTTTCATGCAAGCCACAAAGCCAAGTGAAAATGTCAATATAAACATGTTCCTGGGGATGATCAGTATGATATGAAGTCCCTTTCTTTCAGATCATTTTATTTCTATTAATTTTGGCTTTCATAATGACCACTCAGCTGTGAATTGAGGGAATGGTTTCCACGGGTATTTATTGATTTCGATGGAGATGCAGTTATCAGAAAACTCCAGGCCAAAGAGATGAAATGGCCCTGCAGAGAAGACACTGTATGAAAGCTTCCCCAGACTCCTTTAACCCTGTGCAGCAGTGGCCTTGTCACACCTTCAGGAATGGACAATCACAGGACACAGGGGACACGCTGAGCCTGTCCAAGGCCACCAGCCCACACTTGGCATCACCCATGGGCTGTGACTCGGACCAAAGCCAAGAGGGCAGAGGCTGCCCCTGCAGATGAGCTCAGGAACACACACTGATACCACCTCACAAAGCAAAGAGCACTCAGAGGGACTTTCCAAACCCTTAACTCAGTGCCATTGGGACACCAGTCCAAGCTGTGCTCTGAACACACTGTGGGGATTGCCCTGACAGGGCAGCTGGGAGCGAGTTTGGGAGTCAAGAGGTGAAGGTGTCCTGTGCATAGCTGCTGCCATTAATTATATCAGTTTGATTCTATCAGTAACAACAGCTGCATCTCCTCCCAGCTTGATCCCCTCTTAAGGAATGACTGTTTACAGCATGTTTATTCCTGACCAATTCATGAACTGACTTCAGAATTTCATAACTTTGGACCAATAGCTGATTACAACAAAAAAATAGTAAAAGAAGATAAAGAAGAGCATGTCTTTCATCCACCTAGGTGTTTGCATATGGGAAAGGGAAAAGAAGCTTGCTTTTACTTTCCATGAGATACCTGGAATTCCCAAAATTTAAGCCAATTGGCAGGGAAAATGATGTAATTTAGATTTTTGACAAAATGGAAGGTACCTATTTAAGCCCTTCTTGGGCTGGTAATAGAAGTTTGTGGGCTGGAAAGCTTCTTTGAAATAAACCTGAAACAAGTTAGCTGGCAGGTAGGTTTGTGCTGCAAGGGATTCTGACAGCCTGTCAAAGTTCCACTTTTCTCACATTCAATCAACCTCTCTCTTCTAAAGAAAGCAGAAAATATGTCAAAATGACAGCTGCCGAAGCAGAGCAGGAGCAGCAGCCAGCGAGCTGCTGGGCCTATTACCTTAGGAAAAAATCATGGAAAACTTGGGGAAATGGCACACACTGAACAGGGTTATAATTTGCCTGGTCAAGTAGTGACTCAATTAAAAACTTATTAACCCTTCAGCCACTGTCACTAATGTCTTCACGTTTACTTTCTTTATTTATTCTGAAGTTTTGGCTCATATAGCAGGAACAAACTGATTTACAATGGGAATACTTTGATGCTTCTAATGACTTTCCAAAATTAATTTGCCACAACATTGAGTAGAATTAATTTGAAAGCAAATTCAGCAGAGACAACAATATAATTATATGTGATTTAAAACTACTTAGCTGGGTCAATATAATCTTGATGATCTTAAAAAGTGGAAGAAGAAATAACAGTGTTTGTTTGTCTGAGGTCTCAGTTACTGTTACTGCTTCTGCTCTGCAGAGGTTCACAAATGCAGAGAGCGTCCCACTCTCACCTAACCTGCTAAGATTACGGTGGCAGATCCAGTTCAGATCTCTCTCTGCCCCATTTCCTTCAGTTTAGTCCTGGTTATCCAGCACTGCCTTTCTTTGGCAACAACAGGAACCTGTGCTGAGACTGGAAGGCTTCAATGCATGTCCTGCAAGTATTTCTCTGGTAACTGGCTTTGTACCTCAGCAAAACCTGACTGGAATCTCAGGACAAAGAAAGGCAGTGCTCTCACTGCATGGCTCAATTCCAAAAGTCTTCTGCAAACAACAGAGCTCCTCGTGCTTCTCACAGAGAGGTCAGGAGAGCCTTTCTCTGGGAAAGTCTTAAGCAACATAAATAGACAAGTGACTCTGCCTGTAAAGGTGTGTGCACAGAAACTGTGGCCAGGGACCCAGAGCTCCCAAAGATAGAGTTGCAGGGTAGATTTCTCCCAACACCTTTTAACTACACACTTTACCCTTGATATCTCAGAATTTTAAAAATGAAATGGTATTAGACTTTTGTTAGAAATGTGGGAAGTGTTAGATGTACTAGATACAAACACTGTAAAATAATGTATCTGAAAAGCAGCAACCTAGTAATCAGAATTATTTGTCAGAGCTGGAAACAATACATCCCCTCTTCCCATTGTGTGAAAATAAGAATGATATATATTATTTCCAACCTCCTCTTTATTAGCTTTTAGTGCTTCTAATTGCACATCTTCTAATGCAAAGTAAAGTCAGACCACGGATATCGTCTCACACAAAATCCAACCACTCCAATTTCTATGGCTTAATCTTTACTCAGCAGATCTTGGCTTAAGTTTCGAAGTGCAAAGTGAAGTAAATCTCCTTTTAAAGGCTGAAACAGTAACAGTCTTCAGTGTGGGATGGGGAATCTCTCCCCTGTTGCACTGAGCTATTCAATAAGGCTCTGAAAGCAAATTCCCTCTAAGTAATTTCTAAAGGAGAGGTTTCCAGCTGTGGAGCATGTTTGCCTGTGTTATATGAGCACCCTAATTACTCCACAAAGAACATTATGTTCTCATACCCAACCTCTGAGAAAAATTATGATACTGTGGTGATAAAAATGGGATAGAGGAACAAAACCCAAGAAAATCAACTTCAACAAGCTATTCCTGCCGTAGCTTACTGTGCAGCCTTAGTCACAGCCTTGACTTCACAGCCCTCATTTAGAGAGAACTAAAAGCTGGTCTGCCTGTATATTCCTGTAAACAGCCCCCACACAACCCTTAAACCTGCTTGTTTTACAACCTCCATCTGCCTTCTCATTTGCCTTCACTCAGGGAAGCAGCAAAAACTTTGAGCTGGTGAAACACATCCTTCATTCGGTCTCATTTGTTTCATTAAAGATGCTTGACAAACTTAAATACCAGCACCAAAAGAATAGTTAGCAAAGAAATGGCAAGCTAAAAGACTACACTTTGGTTCTTTGGTTTTAGACATCTTCCTTTTCAAAGAACATGAAGTTGTTTGGCGGCATTACCAAAAAAAACCAAAAACCAAAACAAAATCCCAAACCAAAAAACTCTCACAATTAAGGCCTCTGCAGAACAGTCACAGCAGACCTGGAGGATTCATCTGCAAGGGTTCAGCCCTGCTCATTAATTCCAGTTCTCAGGCTCTTAAACACAGCTCAGCTCAGTGCAGGACTGCAGATTTTAGGCAGGAAGAGAAAAACAGGTCCCTGTTCTTTACAAATACTCATATTTTTGTTTATTTTTAACATACTTTCCTGTATAGACAATAACTCTTGAGCTATTTCAATCTCTCTGGCTCAGTTCCTGTGTCAATCATGAGCCAAGCATTTCACACACAAAGTCCTCACCCAACATTAATTCCTGATGTGGTGAAAACACATCGAGGAGATTTTGTAAATAGTTATTTATCAGAGTCAGCAATTAATACATCTCTTATTAAAACATGATCATTCTCATTCTTTTCAAAATTAAAGATCTGGTAGGGCTTCACTGACCTGCCTGGAGACTGAAGATGTCACCATACAAAGAAGATACAGAGGAACAGTGACCAAGCAGTGTTTACACCTTCGTGAAGCTCCTCTCCTGCATTATATTCTGCAATAACATGCCCTAAATCCATTTACAAGGGAAAGGAAGATGGTGAATAAAAAAAGACCATTTCTAGGTAATCAAAAAGTATCAAAAGATAAACCCTACTTTTTGAGGCTGTATGGGCTGGGTGCAATACTCTAGAAAACGAATCTTAACTTGCATGTGACAAGATCAGCCTCTAATTATGTTATATGAAATTATTTCCTCCCAGCCTGCAAGGTACATGGAAACAGGGCTGCTGCTGGAGGCTCCGGGTGACATTTGGTGCCCTCCGGTGAGAAAATCAAAATCAGAGGTATGATTCTTTCATTTATCTTAAGAACTATCAATATATGGTGCTTAAACTCCCTAAATCATAGCCGTGCTCTGTCACCCTCATTTTTAATTCCAAGTCTAAGGCTGTAGAGCTCGAGCTTGACACTCACAGCTTGATTATAACTTGGTCTGTCTCACTGGCTGGTGGAAGAGACACACTCCCCACCCAAGGGACTAACCAAAGGGGAAGGGGATCTGAATCTCCTGGGGCAGCAGAGTTTGACTGATGCTGTGAATCTCAGAATTGCTCCAGCAGGAAAACAGGAATTCCATGCAGCAGAAAAGGAGATCAGGATCTCTCAAGGGATCATGGAAAGACCTTCCCCTCATTTGATCATAAGTAACATGATAACATCCTCCTATAACTGCCCGTGTCTTGATTGGAATCAGAAAAAGGAAAAAATATATAATTATATAGATATACAGCTTACAATAGATGAACATTAATTAGAACCATTTTTCTAATACTTTCAAATGAGATGTCCTGATCCAGAGCTAATTAAAAAAACAACAACAAAACAACAACAAAACCCCAAACAAACAACTACAAAAAAACAAACAAAAACAAAAAAACCCCACCCCAAAACAAAACAATAAAAAAAAAAAACAAACAAAAAAAAACCCAAAAGTCTTTTGGTTGCCACATTAAAAATAGCAACTGAAACTTAATCTTTGGCTATTTCACTGTTTTTAGGTTCTACCAGCAAAAAATAACATTGATCTTCAGCAAAGAAAACTGGAATACTTTTGGATAAACATTTTAAACAAGAAATGTTTAATTCAAAATTAATGAAACAGAATATACATTAAAAGTTATTACTCCTCTCTGTCAAAATCTAATTAACCCATGCTTTTAGCCCTATGTGTTGTGACACTGAATTAAATATTTCTCCAAATCTGCAATGCTTAATCAGTTCAATCTAAACATGTGAAATATTTACAAAACTTATATGCAAGGACTTCCCTATAAATATACTGAAATATTTCAATTATATTTGTCTTGAAATGGGATTTAATTCAGAGGATTTCTAAATTTGCCAATGGATTTTTCAGAAAGGATGATGCAAAGGCAGCACACAGAACTGTCATTTGTTCCACATTTTCTTTCCTATAAAAGACACAAACTTTGGTATTTCCTGATGGAAATGAAGTCTTTCACAAACAAATCAAATAAATTTAACTGACTTATTTCCATGAGCACAATAGTCTGTGTTATATACTGTGCACTATAACTAAAGACCTGCTGTCAGTGGGACACTTAAAACCCTCACACCAAGAAACTTTCTGTATGTTCATCCACCACTGAATTTAATTTACACCTCAAATAAGGGACCAAAATCTATTCATATAAAGATTTGCTAAATATATAAAAACTACTGTGTTCTGTATGGAGCAGCAGATTAAATAACCCTTAGGACTTGTTAAGGAAAAAAAAGAAGCTTCTCTTGGCTCTGTCTCTGATACACATTAGAATGTTGATGGGATGGTGCCAAGATTTCCCCTGTGTGTGAAGGTCAGTTCATGAGCTACTGCTTAAGAGAATGTGTTGTGGTTCATAAGATGATGGATCTAAGCTTTCACGTGAAAAGCCCTCATCTCCATAAGCTGCTGTACTTCTTTCCTTCCTGTGACTTAACGTAGCTTTAATTTTATCAGTGTGATAGCCGGGGATCCACAAGGAAACTCCTCTTATTCCAACAGAAAACCAATCCTGTTGGAGAGAGAAAAAAAATCTATTAACAGCCATCTAGTGCTTTCACAGGATTGATTCTTTTATGGAGTGCTGGCACTTTTGGATGACCTGGCAGCAATGAAATCAAAGTGGTCTGTGCTGTTTGACAGTTAGACAATCATTTATTCACACCAGTCTGGGAAGTTCTTTTCCAACTCCTGCAGGAAGGGGGACTTCAATTAAGGGTGAAGAGTAAGTTGTCCCTGATGTTATTAGTCAGAATAAAAGCAGACTGTCCATCTCTCCTGCAATCTCATATGATGAAAATATGACTCTTCCTACCAAGAGCCACCCATCTGATATCCCCCCAAAACTCTGTTGCCTTTCTCACACTTCGGAAGGACTGGATTCAAACCTTCCAGCTGAGTGCTCAAGCCATCTCTGCACTGCAGGGAAAACAAGAAGAAAAACAAAAGAGAAGCCTTTCTTTTTCCCAAGGATGTGCTCAGTGAAGGAGAAGGGAAACCTTCAGACTCCTTTGTTTGAAGAGACAGGGACTGGGCAAATCATATCTTACATCCCTTTTCTCCACCCATTCCTTCCACCTCTGTGTGATGGAACAGCCATCCCCACGAGGAGGACATAGAGAGTCCTCAGCAGTGCAGATGTGTGACACTTGAAACCCTTGTTCTTGTGGCCTAGATTCCATATTTTCCATCATTCCAATTACTCCGAGTCTGTGGAATGCCTGCTCTGCACTGAGTGCAGCCACGTGGGGAGCACTGGCTGCTGAACTGGGCCATGTGATGCTGCCACTGCTGCAATATTAGCACATGAAAATGGCTTTTTGGCAAACAAGGAAATCAGAGCCAAAGCAGGCTAAGCACAGACTGTAATTATGGCTGTAAACTTTTTCATCGTGAGGTGAAAAAAATTAGAACAGTATTTACTGTTGTAATTAAACTGATTCCCCCAAGAACTACAATGAACTTTGGGAGGTGATAAATAAATGCAGCAGCAAGCTGTTCCTTTGAGATTCACACTCTGGTGATAAGATCTCCTGAGTTCCTGGAGAGAGAAGAAGAAGGTAGGTTCCTAATTTATCTTCTTCAGGCCTGGTCCAAAACCTATTAGAGTCATTAGAAGTCTTTAAATTGATTTTGCCCAAAGTTCATTCTAAAGTAATGTTATTCTTGAAATACAAGTTTTAATTTTCTAATGCTAAAATTAAAACAGAAATTGGTAATCATTTCCCTTTGAAATAAAGGGTTTAATATTTACTTTAGATAAAAACGATTGCCATGTTTTTCACCCATATTTTCTGTAGAGAAACAAAAATATTTTCCAACTAACAGCAAAGTCACTTTTTACAGATCTGCACAACCAGCATCAAGGAATATTTAAGAGAATTTGGAGTGTCTAGAATTGAACACAAGTAACATTTGTTGGGGTTTTTATTAAATTTCACATGTAAACAAGAGGACAACTCATCTCCTTTCTGAATGCTGATTTAAAGGGCTACTTCTCCCTTCATGCACATGGATGTTCTGGTTTTCTCCAAGCACCAGAGGAACACAACATGCACCAGTGCCCTCTCAGCCTGCCCTGCTGCACAGGACCCTTGGGTTCCCAAAAGGAGGGCACAGGTGTGGTGGGCTGGCACAGAGTTGTGGTGGGCTGGCACAGAGCTGGGAGCTCCCCTTGGCCTCCTGTGCCTGTAATGACAATGTGTACTTTACCTGTTGCCCATGTGGGGAAACATCACAGAAGAGGGAAAATAATCTGTCAGCTCTATGGTTGGAAGAGATCCAAGTATCAAGGTAGCTGCCTACAGGGTATGGGAAATATTTTGTTTCATATTATTAATTGAATTTGATTTCCAGGGTTGGGATTCCTCCTTCTTTATGAAACTTCTCTCTTTAGTGTGGCCCTTTTAAAATGAATTCTCTTTACAGCTTTCTCCAGCATCATTATTCAAACAGTCATATATCCCATTACTGGGGGCAGGAAGTATCTATCTCATCCTTCAGAAGACAGAACATGAAATGCGACTCCAGTTTTGGGAACTGCTTCTTCTCACTTGTCCAGCAGCTCTACCAACCCCACGTTTATAGCATGGCAGTGGGATCGCAACACAACTCCTGATCCCATTAAATAGGTGAAGGAGGTGCACAGTAAGGCTTCTGGCATGGCATTGCCTAGTTCTGTTACATCCAGGTGCAGTTTATTTAAACTCCTTTCCCAATGACTTGTGATTCTTCCCGCAGTACCTTTTTTACTTGCAAAAAACTCACCATAGACAAACAAAAATATTTGTACAGAACAGTATTATTATGGAAAAAAAAAAGGTGACAACTTGGGGAGGGGGAAAGAATAGATGAGGGTGAATGCACAAAAAGCAGGGATTTTGTATTTTCTTGCTCAAGTCTCTCCCTTAGCACAGTGTGTTGAATAAAAGCACTCCTAGAAATAGACTTTACTGCTATATATTCCCTAAACAGGCATATAAAAAATGAGGTTCTTTATTTCAGGTAACTTCTGCATTCAGACACTTATGTTTGAGTCTCTACTTTTTTTTTGTTATGAAAGGTAAGTCAGTCATTTGCTATTAGAGGTGAATCAATGGCATCATCTCTCAAGCTGATCCTCAGAATAAAACAAAATGGGGTAGTATGAAGCCAAAACCTTTTAGGAAACTAAATATTCAATGGATTAAGACACATAAACCCCCATCTAACTGGTCTTTCAAAGCTAGACAGTTACCTTTACTATAGTGCCAAGCAGTTACCCTCCTATTTAATCCCCTTGGACTGAACAAACTAGTTGGACAAGTCAGTGATTAATAAGGGAGTAACAAATTAGCTTTTTTAAGACATAGTGTGAACAGATTCCCACCTGACAATCTTGTGGACTACATTTGCCAGATGAAAGGACAGGTACCTGTGATCAAAGTTTGAATTTCTAATGAACAAACTTGCATTTTTTGCAGTAACAATAATAACAGCGAGGATTAATTAATCAGCTTTTTCAGTCCTACCTAAATCATTATTTTCTTTCTAATCACAATGCAGCAATTTTAATAGAGCAGAAATAAGATTTTTCATGATCTAGTCTTAAGTATATTAGTTTTGTTCATTCTGAAGCAACTCACACTCCCCTTAGGGACATACAATGTCATTTTATTTAGTTACTCCACCTGTTTTTACTTTAAAAGAAAAAAAGCATCTTTAAGAAAGACCTCTGGCATCAAACCCAAGGCACTTCACTATTAGATGCATTCTGATCACAAAGTTACCTTCTATCTTGATGGTGAATATAACTAAGATGTCCCCCTTGTTGTGTAAATTGCAGCTACTGGAACAAAACTAGAAAAGTGATATGACAAAAACCTTGTTGAAAGCTGCTGTCTGCTGTACATGACAAAACCCCTCAAAATGAAGAAAGAAAATCCTCCAAACCAGTGTGGATGCTGCTTGATATGTCTTGAAAATCTTCTTGCTATTGTCTCAAGTTGCTCTTATGTGGAAAGGTTTTATTTTTGAGGAAACTCAAAATCTTATGAGCAGTGTAATGAACCAAAAGTCAACAAAATCAACATCTCACTCACTAGCCCTTCATCTTTTGATCAGTGTCTGCTTCTAATTCTAAGAACATTAAATAAATAACTTCTAAACAGTAGATATATTAAAGAGATAATCTAGAACAGAATTTGGACTCCATCTGACATCAACCCATGGGAAAAAAACGAATCTTCTCTCAGAATCTTTTTAGGCAGTTTTATAAGCTATGATAGTCCAAGGGATGGATCACATCAGAGGGGCTGATTATCTGGAGGTGTGATGCCACAATAAAAAATAACTTCTCCTCCTTGAATCCATGCATCTGCCTTTAATACAAAGAAATAGAGAGCATAAAATTTAAGGAAGGATTAGTACGCAAGTGATAAGTATCGTAGCCTACCACAGGTATCATTTAGGCAGATGCCAGAAGAAGGAAATATTGATCACCACGAGTCAAAAGAAGCTGAGGAGTTTGCAAATCCTGTGCAGCTCCATTGCATGGGTAACTCCACAGCTGGAGATGGGTTTCATTAAAACTGGGGGAAGAGAGAAACCTGTGAGCAACAAAACCTGAGGGCTGAAATCTCCAGAAGTGTCTGGGGGACCCACCCTGGCAGCAATCACTGAACAAGTGGATGTGTATTCAACAAGAGTTCACAGCAGGGCTTTGGCTCCCCTGAGCTTGTGGCAAACACCAACAGAATAACTTATCCTTCTGTTTACATGAGTGTCACATATACTGCTGCTTATTTTTGAGTGTTGAAGGTGGAAACCTCTAAAATAAATAAGCAATGTTTAAAAGGCCACTTTTAAAGCTCCTGTGTGCTTTGGAGCATTCAGAATATAGATAAATGTTTTTGATAGCCTTTAAAATGAAGGCTAATTAAAAGAGACACTGAACTTGTAATAGTTAAGAATAGAAAATAGGTCTTCTGACCTGACCACATAATAAGTATTATTACTTTCCAACAAAGACAAACTATTAAAGTACTCCCCTCATCTTCTGTTTACTCTGGCTGTTTGGAGAAACAGCCTCATTTCCAAGATGCATTTCTGCAATCGCTTTCAGCATCCTCCTCTGGTGTCACAGGAGGCAGCACCTCTGTCTCCTTTTGCCCTGTACAATGAATAAAGGATCTCCAGCCCTTCTCACCACAGTCCCTTTGGCTCAAGGTGCTTGTGTGCTGTGAAACAGAAAGCAGAAAAAGTTTGTAAAAGGGTATGAGGGCTGATATGAGGGCTGTTTTCTTTTTTGTTTTATCCTGTCTTAAATTCTTTTCACAGCTCTTTATAATAAAGCAGTTCATGTTACATACAACAATATGCCCAATACACTGCTACAAGGTACCTATGCTGACATTAATAATGTACATAGAATGCTTTTGATTCCAAAGTGCCCTAAAACTCTGCACTAAATACAGCCCCAATCTTTAAGTGAATTGAGCTCCCATATGCATCCTCTTCAAGCAAATGGGGACAACACTGAGAGATTTGCAAGGTCAGGGAACAGGTAAAGTATAAAAAAATGCAAATACCTGAGGGATGCCCCACAGTATGTACCCAGCATGGAGCAGTGCTCAGTTCAGAGCCTGCAGACTGCAAGCTGACATGATAGCCCAGCTTGAGTGAAGGGAGGGGAGAAAGCTTTAGCCCATCAGAGAAGGGCAGCAGGCGTTCTGCCTTGGGGGAGCACTGCCTTTAAAGAGAAGCTGAACAGAGGCTGAAGAACTAACCATGGGAAAGGGATAAAATAAGCAGATATACACCTACCACTGAATTGCCAAAAAACCCGTTTCTTGGCTGATCATTTCATAACCCTACTGAATTGGTCTGCCTCCCAGTCATGCTTGTACTGCACAGAAACCCCATAAAGCTGATAAATAGTGTCAAGGTGGACTTTCAAACAAGTCACCACAGCTGCAGAACGACATCTGCATATGTGCCTGTGCTCCCAATCACGCACACACTCATACACCAATGAAACAGGGGCTTGGCCTCACTATGCAATGTCCTGGTGCACTCTAAGGACAATGTGCACTCTGCAGTACATCAGAGCACCTGGTACTTCTCTGGGATACTCTTAATTTCCAATGGAGGCTTGGAAGTTTATGGCTGTAAGGTCTGTGTGAATCTTTGGTAGTATACATTGATTTTCTTTTGGATCTGTATTTGTACACACACCATGGTTTGAGGATGGTTAAATGAAACAGGACAAAGTAAGAAATGGTGGCAACTGCAGAATGTTGGGTTTTTTTTCATTTCAATACATATTTTTCACATCCATAAACTTTTTCACTTATATAAGCTACTGCCAGAAAAAATAACACTGCAAAAGAGCTGGAGCTTGTATCTGAACCAACCAATATCTCGTGAATCTTACAAAGAAGTCACTTCTCCTGTGACATATTCCTCTTAATATCTATGTGTGTAGATAATATAGTGTAACTTCACAATGATTTCACATAAATCACAACTGTAAGTATTCATAGCATTGTATAAAGGATGGCTGTCCTCATAGGAAGGCCCAAGAAAACAGGAAGTTTTGCCATTGTATGGTCAGTTCTTATTTAATCATTTAATTGACTTCAATGTAAAAGTATGAAGTGATGACTGAGAGAAACCTCCACTGTGTGAGTGGGAAAACGAGTCCAAGGAAGTGGCAAAACTGACAGACTCTATTCAAAGGTCAATGGCAACGGAGAAGTTTCTGTCACATTAAAATCTGGGACACAAACTTTACAGAACAGTATAATGAGGGAAGTCTGACTCAGGTTTCCTTTATTCCAAGGCAAGAAGTGCCTTCCGGAAGTAACTTCACATTTCCATAGTTTGCCCATTCAAGTGGACAGAATAGGCACAAATCAATTATTTATGGCAGAAGCTTCATCCTCCAAAGGGAAGATTGTATCACTGTTTCTTTGGGGTTTTTAAATGGGACAGTAGAAAATATTGACATGTTTTGAGAGTTTGTTGGAAGGCATAAAAATGACAACCTGTGAAAAGGGCATATTTTTTCATTAATAATGAAGTTGGAGTCCATAATCCAGAATTCTGAGCCTTTAATTTGTAGTTTAACTGGCAGCTCAAACATCCGGATAAGAGAGCAACTGAAATAACATTTTATCTAAAGGCTTATCTCTTCCATCAGAAAGGGTATGAGGAATTAATTCTAAGTTTATCCTGTGAGATCACAGAGGGCAAAGCTAGAGAGATATGCTGGATTAATCCTCCAATATCTTAAAAGCAAAACTCATTGGAGAGGCCAATAGACAAGGGGAAAAAAACCCAGAAAATAATAAATTTGACAAATGGTACTTGGATTTTGAATATGTTTTGAACCTATTTTTATTCTCCAAAACTATTTTAGTTTTTGATTTCCCAGAGATGTATAAAGTAGTAAATGGCTCAAATAAAATGTTGGGTGGTTTTTTTTTTTTTCTGATTTAGAGTCAAAATTTAGCAGGTGCTCTTAAACCTGTAAATCAGGTCCCCTGTCCCAGCAGCACCCAAGCAGGGCCCTGGGCACTCTGATCTAAGGGGGTTTGCCTTCCTCTGAGTGAGGGTTGGACAAGATGTATTCCTGAGGCCATTTCCAACCTAAATTATCCTATGATTCTAATTGCTTGCCCTATTTCTCATCTTAAGCAACAATGTATTTATTGCTCTTTTATTTCTTATTAAAATTAAATGAAGTCTACATTTCCTTCACTCCAAAATGGACTAAAGTTCACACAGGAAGGGAAAGCACTTTATTGCTCTATCAATATTGCAGTCAACAGAACAAATCAAAACTGAGGTGCCATTTTACACTTAATTAGAGCAAATTCTAAAATCAAAGATGGAATTTTTATGGAGTAAAGAGTAGCGTGTTTTTTGAGTTTAGACAATACCTTTCCACATGTGGCTTGTTTCAAAGAGATTCATGCTGTATGGATTTATCCATACTTATTTCACTAATAATTAGATATTATTGTTCAATTTTACTCTTCTGTCCTTGTTAGAAAAATAAATATCTACTCCCTTTCAAACCTGATGGTGAAAAAAAGCTCATCAAGGTCTAAGAACACCAGTTCTCCACTGCCAAATCTCAGCAATTCCACAGCCATGAGTCCCACACCAGAGGTCTCACTGCTTTTTTTACAGACTATTTAGAAGTTAATAAAACCACACACAGCCTGTTTTGTAAATAGAGAACTCAACGTTCACTGGGAAAAGTATTATTGGAAATTAGCCCAAATTGCAGTCATTGCTCCTCCCATGAGGCCAGTTTTTCACACAAGCTTCCTTATTTATTTGGCATTGAGCAGAATAGCCAGTCCTATAAACATGTCTGTTTAAGGTGCAGCATCTTGAGATTTTTGAAAGATCAGGTAAAGTTGATAAAACACTTTTGAATCATTTGATTAGTTTTCTTGCCTTATGTATTAAAGGCAAAGTCTTATACTATGTTTCCTACATAGAAAAAAGTGCTGGTGAAAACCCTGTGTTTTTACTTAAATAGGCAACCTTACTTTTGGCAAAGTTAATACATTTTACTTTTCAGAATTTATTGCTACTCTGACTTTTTCTCAATAACAAAAATTTAATCAACAGACCAGAAATTCAAAAGATGTTCTGGCTTACTTTTTTTTTGGTCTCCCCCCACCCCAACACCCCCAA
>JAOXXN010000191.1:13726809-13736971 GCA_026770055.1 Myrmophylax atrothorax
ACCCTGATTAACGCAGGTGTTTTGGAAACTGATACACTGAGAAGATTCACAGCATTCACTGGCTCTCACACTTCTTCTTTTAGCCCTGGAAGTGTCTGTGAGCACATTCCTGGTTTGCGAAATACAAAATATAAGAAAATTGGCCACTTCAGTAAAAAGGCTTATTCTGACACTTAACTTTATGGCAATGTTTCTCTACTAATTAAAAAACACTTTACAAGAAATACTGATGTGCCATAACTTCTGGGCAGATTATTCTGGACCACACACGTGTTTCTAACACCTCAGATTTACTCAGACTTAAAATGAGCATTCAGGCAGCTGAGATACATGTTCATTTTATCTATACTAGTTTGTTCCAGCCTGTTGTCCCTCTTGTTTGGAGGCAAACAGCAAGGAGCACCTTCCTTGCTAACCCTAAATATGAGGATTTGGGGTACGTCTGTTGTCCTGGAATACAGGCAACTACAAGCACTTATTTTATACTTATGCAACTTTTTGCATGTTCAATGCCTTGAATTTTCTGATAAAGCAGTGTGATATTTAAGTGCTCAGTGTGTCAGGAAGGCAGGCCAGAAGTCCATACCATGCATTTCCTTCGTCTGAAATATGTAACAATTTAGACTGTAAAAGGATTATAGGATTATTCCAAAACCACACACAGACTGAAACACTGCACTGTGGCAGAGTCAGTGCTTACACACAAATGGCTGGGCTTAAAGGCACCCCAGAAGAGAGGCCCAATTAAAGCACTGCAAGGGCCTGAACACTCCAGCTGAGCCTGACATGGGATACATTCTCATTCATCACCCCCTTCCTCCAGTGCCAGCCCCACCACAGCAGTGCTGTGGGAAAAAACTGTGTCATAGCACGGGGTTTATGGGATTTGGGAAGTCTGGTGACAAGACACATGTATCTACAGGCAGGTGCCTACAGCCACTGTGTGGTCAGGGGACACACAGATATGTGTACGTAGTCGGGGGACTAGAGTTTGTATTGTCACCTGAATTAGGTGACCAGGGGCTTTATCTCTGCACTAGATCTTCATATCAAGACACTTGATCTTGACATCATCGCTACTTCTTTCTCACATATCACTAACACTGGGAAAAAAAAATAAAAGGAAAAAAATTCTTAAATCTTCAATTATTACAGAGGTGATATAAAGGTATAATATCTTCAAGTAACTCATAACAATGTCTCACAACAATGAAAATTATCCTCTCCCAGCCCAAAAGCTTTACTGCTAACTTATTTCCTCTGTCTGCCTCATCTTTTATGTTTCTTGACTTATTTCCCTTAGTATGATGGTGTTGGTTATGGTTTGTTGGGGTTTTTTTTATTATTTTAAATGAGCTACCAGCACTTTTCTTCCTTCCAAAAAAGCAGAGGCCCACTAAGAGAAAGGCTGAGCACAACAAACACTGCTGGCTGGACAATCTGCACAGGGGTAGTTTGAACCAGAAGACGTTCTGTGTTTCAAGCAGGGAGCAGATAAATATTGGATGATTAAACTGTTCCAAAGGCAACAGGACAGTTCTACATGTGCACAACACGCTGCACGTGCAGCAGACAAGTGATACAAAGACATCCATGCTGTGTTACCACAGCCCCTCTGGTACCAACCTCATGCCCTTCAACCCTCTCCCCTCTTTGTCCAGTGCTCCCCGTGCCAAGCCTGTCTGTGCCCTGCCCCTCCGTGCCCTGGGCAGAGCTCAGGTCAGCTGTGCTGCTGAGCTGGTTCCCAGAGCAGCAGGAGGAGAAGGAGGAGGAGGAGGGAGGTTTGGGCTGCACTCCTCCTTTCCTCCCCCAGCTGCTGCTCTCGGCCCTTTTGCCCACAGAATGTGGCACAAGAGCAGAGTCACTCTGGAGCTGCAGGGAGTGCAACTCTGTGGTTCCCAGGAAGGGAACATAGGAAAGGGGGAGATGAAAAAGCTTTCCATTGTCATTTTGAACTGCAGCTTCTGTTGTTAAGCCCATTAATCTTGATCTACAGCAAGATCAAAGTGAAAGGATACTTCATAAGTGGCTTCTGTTCTTGAGATGTACCAACCCCTTGGCCAGGAAGTTCTGCAGTATCACAGCACTTGGTGGGCAACAGCGTTTTTTACTCAGTATCAGACTGTGGCATTAAAAGATGCTCCTCATTACTGATAATAGAGAAGGGCAAATCCTAAGAGACAGGAAAAGAGCTGAACATGAACACAACCCAAATGAAAAAAAAAATAAAATCATTAATTCTGCTGGCCAAGAGACAATTTCTTTTATTTTTCTTTTTACAAGGACATGTTGGAGTGTTGGCACAAACTCCAAAGGTGTCTGTGCCGAGCTGTGACTGCCACCACCAAGTGAGTCCAACCTTGTCTCTGGGGAGGTTGGCAGCAAAATTCCTGTTTGTCTTCAGCGAACCAAATTCATTACTGATACCAGTTCATTAATATGCTGACTAAAGCTGGCTGAACAAAAGAATGGCCATGTGGATTCAAAGGAGAAAGGAAGATGGATCACACAGCTGAATCAAGACAGAGATGTAAAATACTGGAACTTTAAAGTGTCAAATTGGGTGTATTCCTTCTCTCCTAGGATTGCACCCTCATTACTGAAAGCAAATTTAAATCCATAGAAAAGTAGAAAAGGCAGGATTACTCTGTGTGACGTGGAACTAATATTGTCTTTTGAGCTTTTCCCCTTAAAAAAATTAAGTTGACAGCTCCAGTGTCCCTTTTGCCAAAATTTATGATACAATTTGCTGAATTATATAAAGCCCTAGCAAGAAATGACACATGTGGGATGGCTTTTTATTTGAAATTGTGTTTCTTATACCAAGGTTCATCAAGCTGTTTCCTATTTATTCCTCTGATTAATGATATGTCAGAATTCTAATTCTAGCACCAATTTATTGCTTGTTGGCAATTGGGGAATGAAATAGCTATGTAGGCAACATGCAATATTGATTTTTATCCATCTTCTTTAAGCTCCAGTAAATGACTCCCAAATGTGCTTTGTTGTTGCAACCTAACTAAATATTACAGTCTTTTTCCTATCATCCAATAATGCTGTTACTGATGTAGCATATTCCTTAAAGAGCAACAGGCCAGGATGATTTGATGTATCTGACTGAATTATAGGTTTCGTATTTAAAAATTGCTACTATTCAGTTATCCCACTCACAGGGACAGATCACATGCTCTAAAGGTTATTGGATATTAGTACCTTCTTGTAAGTGTGCTGGATAAAATAATAATAATTAAGAATAATGGTGCTTTCAACTGTTGTCCTATGAAATTCAGTGTATTTAAGGTTATTCCAAACAGAGGAGCAGAAGTAGGAGATAATTTGTAAACTCACTTCATGTATTTTGGAGCTGGATCCATCCTGACACCCATTTGACAAAGGGTATCTAATCAAGGCAGTGCTATAGAAATAAAACCAGCTCTTCAAAGGCAGCCTCAGCACCAGGTTGAGGCACTGGTGGTGTCAGTGCCCTTTCATATGGATTCAGAACATGAGCTCCTCTGTGAGACAAGAAGAAATGACTATTTGCATTGGAGATAAAATGATTTGAGAGAAGGCTTTGACATCCTTTTTAATACAAAGAAAGGAGGTTGATCATTATCTTGATGGGGGAAGTGATGAAAATTTTAATTGGGAAAGATGCAGACATACTTGGAGGAGGGAAGAAGCAGCTCTTGGTAGAAGGTGTGTGTGGTGGAAAGGTGCTGCTTTGGCAGGGCTTGTTAGACACTGTGCAACTACAAAGCAAAATGTTGCTTTAGAGGAGAAGAAATTTGGCTGCATTCTTGGTCAGCTCTAAAATTCAGCAGATAAAGTAATGTGCTCACCACTATGCTTAAGATTGTAGTAGTCACATACTTTGTGTAATTCTAGAGCTAATAAGATATGAAAAAGTCATTTGAAAGGAAAAGAGAAAGATTAAGAACATATCCAGAGTCCATATGTTCTAAAGCCTGACTTTCAGTGCTCTTTAAGCAGGTAAATAATGCCTAGGGGGATTTTTTTAAAGCCTCTGTTTCTGAATTTATGTTCCTGTAAGAAGTTCAAAATCCCAATGCCTACTTGTCTTTTAAAATATCATTCTTAGGTTCAAGATAATGCCAGATGTACCAGCCTTCCAAATCTTCCTCGCCTGGATGCTCTGGTGCTTATGTGATACAACTTTTGTACCTTTTTTCTTTCAAAAAAGCATTTCAATTTTAATTAAAAAAACAGAGTTGAGATTGTAGAGACATCTCTCTGACTACACAAGGCAAGGTACACACTGTGGAATTGTATTTACAACAGAGGCTCAGCTTGTGAGGAAAACAACCTGGGCTTTTCCTGGTTGAGGGCACAGTAAGTTTGAGCTTCATCATGAAGGAAAATTCAGAAAGTTGATAATCAAAAGTGATTTCATTTCAAGTCTGTGATGGTCAATGACAAATTTTTGATATAGAGGATATGATAATCTCTTTGGTCTTCAGGAACCTCTCGGCCCTACATTCTGTGAAAATTCAGTGTTAGGAGGGGAGATATCTACCTGTCCACATTATTAAAAGCACTCTAACACATCTTATGAAAGCAGCGTTGTTAGACAGCCCAGTGTCCAAGGTCCACTGAATTGAGTGACAAACCTCACATATATATTCTTACATCTTCCTTAACTGACACCTTGCAAGTGTTTTAAATCCTAAAATTTAAAGCTTAATCAGCTGCAAGAACTTAAAACTTGAACATTTTCAGCAGGCTACTCAGAACAATGAGGAAAAAAAAGCTACAAGTTGAATGTTTAAAGAGCTTGTTCCTCTGGGTTTTGCCTACCATTTTTTTGTTTGCTTTTTTATATCCCTCTGGTTGTATCTTTTCTCCTGTCCTCCAGTTGAATAACTCTTTGGTTCTGTGACTTCTAAAACAACTGTGCCACGTCAAAAGCAAAATAAAGAATACCAGCAGATTTCCTTTCTGTCTTATTTCTGTTACACCATGTCATGCCACAAGAGAATGAAAATGAGGCAGACAAGAAAATGACAATCCAGGTGGCAGAATTATTTTTTTTTCTCTTTACCTTTAAGAAAACACAGCAGAAAGTCTTATTATTATAGGAAGGTTGAGTGATTTATTAAAAAAGCTTGTTATCAACACAAGACAGGCTGTTACTGGGGTGCTACATGTTCTGCACAGTTGAAGTGTGAACAAAATTGGTAAGGCCAATTATAGCAAAAGTCTGATCCATACAGACAGCAGAAACATCTTTTGATCAAGGCCAAGTTGGCAGAAATTTTTCATGCCTTGGACCTTCATTCCTCAGAAGTGCCACCAGAGATCACAAATGAAAGGTTGTAACACAGTATTAAGATTTTTCATGCTGCTGATACAACACATTGGGCAATGCCCTGTTCTTCCACCAGGCTCAGTAAATGCCCCTCCTGAGTGATGACAACAGCAGCAAATCTTGCCTCTTGAGCTCAGAGCAATTGGACTTCTGCTGGCTGAGAGGAGTGTACTGAGATAAACCCAACTCATACCACACACATTCCTCTGTGTGTGTGTCATTTCTTTAGCTCTGTATGTTCTTTATTTCAGGGTTGTTTGTTTTGGTTTTTTTCTTAGCAAAAGAAGTCAAATCTCACTTGATTTATCAGTCTATCAGCAAGCAGAGATGTTCCCTACAGCTTCCTGCAAGCAAAACAGAGCTCGAATTTAGCCTCCCCCCTGCAAGTGCGAGGAGCTGGCCTAAAGTCCCTCCTCAGCTCCTTGGAGGAAGCCCATCCTGCTCATCCTCCCACGCAGAGAATGCAGCAGGTGGTCACAGGCTGCTCAGGGGTTATGCTTGCTGGGAAGGACACCTTATCCTCTGTTCTGCATGCTGTCTTCTATTCCACAGCACTTTTCAACTGCTTTTTTCCTCAGATGATGAAAGTGCTAAATCTTGCACCTACCCCATTTGTCCCCACCTGTACCTCACCTCAAGCTCACTTCATCTGTTTTACAATGGAAGAACAATTTGCATACTTGAAGAATTTACCTATTTCTTCAAATTCTCATAATTGGTCTAATAGAAGATTATCTCTAAGAACTAATTCACAGTCCATTTCCAACCTCCATTTGCTCTCCAAACACAAATCTTTTCAATCTTTGTTACATTTCCCACAACCTCTCTGAAAGAGGCTTTTAATGAAAGTGCTGAATCCTCCAGATGTATTAACCGATGTAGAAAGAAATCTAGACCAGTGGTTTAATCTGCATTACTCCACAAGGAAAATAAATGCTACTTGCTTGAAATGCTCAAATTCATAGACTTTTTCTGCTAATTGTATTCAACCTTTAAGAGGAGGCATTTTCAGCAAGTAAATATCCACACTTCAGAGAAGTAAGAGATGTTTACTTTTACATCAAGTGCTAAAAACTACAGATTTGTGAAAGCTGGAAGTTCAAGCACTTTGTTAGTCCTTCAAATATTCCACGATATTTGATACACAGAAGTACAATATATTTTGGGTTCCTTTGACAGTTTTATGATTGGCCAATTGTATAGACAAGCTGTGCATTTCTGTTAAAGATTATCTGAGCAACTGAACCTCCTGCTCTTGGATCTTGGTCTCTGGTTCTGTCTTCAAACCCTCTAATTTGGATTTTGCCTCCTGTCCACCTCAATCCTGGCCCAAATGTTTACTCCATGATTGCAACCCTCTGTGGTGCATAAAATCAAGGATTCACAGAGCAGTTACAGACAATAGAAAGAGCTGGGAAGGTTATCTGGCTCAAAATGAAGAAAATCCAGCAAATAAAGCTTGAAAAAAAGAGAAAAAAAAATAGTGTTCTCCAGCATCCAGATCTAGCACCTGAAATTGTCCAAATGACAGGAAATACAAAGGTTAGAGTGGTGGAATTTCCCAAGAGCAGTGCCTGAATGAATTTTCAGGAAGACAAATGTTTTGCTTATGCTTAAGCAATAAATTCCTGTTATTCTCAGCGAATCCACAATGTGGTCACCAGGTGGTTGATCTACTCTTTATTTCATTTATCTCCTGATACAGAAAGAAGGGGGAAACTGAAACCACAACAAAACCTTTATTAAATGAAGTATGTGGAAAAGAAATAAAGAGCGGAGGTCTTTGGGGAATGAAAGCAATCATATCTTGAATATAGAAAACTATTTCCAATATTTCCCAAAATGAAGTAGGAACAAGGAACCACAGCCATAACCTCATCTTTATTCATCTCCCACTATGCTATTTCATGGTGCTCCAGAAAAATCACCCAGGGACCACAGCTATTGCAAAACATAATTCTTCTGATATGTGTGGTACTATCAAATAACACATCCAGATTCATCTTTACAATGCACTGGGAGATAGAACCTGAAATGAAAAAGAACTCTTTTTTTAAAAAAGATCCATCAAGAGATACTATAGTTTAATGCTCTTATTTGAACACTAGGATACAGGTAATTAAAAAAGGGGGGTTAAATCTACTTTAAAATTAGCTTTGCAAGTCACTTTTAAAGATGTGGCCAAAAGTGGGTATAACTGTGAATCTCTAAGACCTCAGGAACCATTAGAGAAAAAAAAAAAAAAAGGATGCCATAAACCATTAAAACCTCAACTGAATCTGCGACTTTAAAATATTCCTCTTTACTTCACTGATGTACTTAAAAAAAAAATCCCGCAACCAAAAGCCACCAGAATGAGAGTAGATGTAATTTAAAGCTAGAGTAAGTATCTTTAATTAAGCTCTTTTTAGAATCTCTTTAGAATTAAAGCTTTCAGGGTTTAATTCTTTATTGAAAAACACTAAGGGTGCTTACTCACCGTGCAGGATTTTTTCAAGTTCTTGCAGCTTTAAAAGAAATCTATTACAGATAAAAAGAAGCTTAAATAGCACATATTACATCTTGCTTTTGTTTATATATGGAGAAGAGTATTCAGAGTGGACCACATCTTAGACTTGCACTAATCCTTAAATAATTACTATTCATCTACTCAATGCTGGAGAAACCTCATGGAATGTGACTTTGTTCTGCTGGTTTGTCTAATCCGATTCAATTCCTTCAGTTCCCTCTCCCCGAGGTCTCACGTTTAGAAACTGAGCTCTACACATCCCCTTATCCTCCTCCCATCCCCCCCCAAAATGAGAAAGAAAAACTGGAAGGTAAAAAGCAAGCAAGCAAGAAAGAAAAATTCAATTCCAATGGAAATGAACTGCACTTTTTTACTATTATTATTTTGGTCCTTTCCCAAATATCAGTCCATCAATAAACATGAGAAACAGCTTGTAATTCACAAAGCCTTGGGCAACTCTGTTGTGATAAGGGCAAATTGGTCTGGCTCTACAAATGCTGGAGATGGGAATAAGTTCAGTGGTTTGGACCAATTTGACTGGCTGGAAATCACAGAAGTCCCAACTGGCAGCAGCTTGTCATCTGCATGCAGCGAGCGACAGCAATATTACAAATTTCCTGCCCAGGGTGAACTATTTCAATCACCTGTAACGACTTGCCTTGTCAAATAGAAGTGGCAGAAACCTCTTACTACTGAAGATATTTTTTCCTGTCCCTTCCTTTCTCCTCTTTTCAAATAACAGCCACCTGCCAGGGACTAAAAGTTTGATTTCAAAATATCACAGTGCAGTGATTCTGGAGCAGAAATTTCATAAAAGGGATGGCAGTGCAATATGGAGCACTGAGAAGGCCACGTATAATCCAGCAGGTACCACGGCAGGTGAGATTCTGGGGGTCTTCTTAAGATACAAAAATGTAGAGTCTTAATTAGGGAACCAGATTTTTCCTGCAACCAAACTCTATTCAAATCAATATACCCCAACGTTTTGCACTAATTCCTATTCCTGACCTTGCATTATGAACTTTTGCAGCAAATCAGAACTTTCAGTGAGAAAGAAACAGTCTTGACCACTCCTGCAAATTGCATGATTTTTGTCCATAAGGAAGGAAATAATTATGGAGGAAAGACAGTTGTGGGGTCTTCCTATTTTACAAGTAAATGGAATTATCACATACCTTGGAATGTATTTATGGTAAAATGTTTCCTGTCATTTTTGTACTTACTAAAAAACTTGTTTTGATTAATTTGCAGTTAACATGTTCTACATAGGGGTTTTTTCCCTTTCTTTCTACCACATGAGAAACCACTTTACCACTTGAAAATTGTACTTATGCACATGCTTATGAACTCCATAAATTAAACCACCATTTCCTGCCATCAGCTCCCAGTCCCACTAGAGGCACAATCCTTTTCAGCAGAGTTCAGGTTACCACTGAATTCAAACCCTTCCACTGATTTCTTAATCTGATTGTTCGAGTCAGAACAAAATCCTCAGTATCTGTACAGAAAATTGATTTTTGATAAAATAGCTCTTTTTTTTATTTAAAATCTTCAATTTCAGTAAAAAAATTATCAACCTGTAGCAGAATTTTTTATTTTCTGGTACAATTTTTTTGTCCCTCCAACAAAGTGCTGAAATTATGAATTACTTTTTGTTAATAATAACTATCTATAAATATATACATGTACATATTCATGCAATATGTGTCTTTCTATTTTGAGTATCAGCTTGATGAACCCAAAAATATTGCACTATCCATAGATAGTAGGGGTGTTAAAATATGCAGGGGGAGATGCTTCCCTTTACCTAGAGGGAAATGGTCAGGCTCTGGGTAATTATCATGAGTAGTGTAGGAATGCACTGCATTTTGCAGTCTGACTATTGCAGAACAGAGAATATATCTTTTCAAGGCACGGCATCATACTTTTGGAGAAACTCAGGAAACATATTTCCCCTGAAGTTATTTTGGCATATATTAGAAGTATTTCCCTTTCTTTAGAAACCAGCTTTGAGCACTCAAGAAGGATATGAGATTGATCAGTGAATTTATTACGCAGCAAACTAACAGCAGAAACTCCAGATAGTTCCTGTGTGCTCTTACTTGGCCTTTTCCCATGAAGACATGAAGTAGAGGTAACCTGGGAGATGTTTTCTCCTGCCCCACCAGACAATATCACTGCACTCCACGACAAACCCTGTTGGTGTCTGTCCTCTCTTGGGACCTGTTTGCTGTGGGACCCACAGGCCCCAGGACAATCAAGCACCATAGTCCAAACATGACTCTTCTTGGAAGTCTTTTTGCTTTTGGGACTCAGAATTAGAC
>JAOXXN010000191.1:13738632-13757183 GCA_026770055.1 Myrmophylax atrothorax
CACCTGACAACTTATGTGCTGGCTGATGACACTGAGAAAAAACTGCAAGGAAAAAGCGTCCCTTGTGGTGGTTCAAAATTGACAATGGGCAGGAAGGAACAAAATATGAAAAGGAAACTCTTGAGAGAGTTTTAGCACCCAAAGCCTTGGATTTTTGGGTCTTTATTCAAACAAATCTTCTAAATTTTGATAATATTCTGCCATCCCTGGCTTTTGTTGGGAGATCTACTATGGCTGTGAGTGGAAAGGGAGACCCAACTAAACCGCATCTGATCAGCTTTAATGGTTCAACACTGTTATCAAGTTCCTGTGCTCTGACAAATGCCACCTATATTCTCTCCCATGTGACAGGCAAACCTCTAAGAAAAGAAATGAAATCATGCTTAGCCTGGATCATGAATGCCAAGTGACAGGATGCACTTGGAGGCTCAGGTAAAGTAGTAAAAGTATCCAACCTTGAAATTCGGAAAACATCAGAAAACATTGCTGGAAAACAACACTATACAGTGTCCTAATAATGTTTGCTCTTGAGGGGACAAAAAATACAAAGCAGGCAAACCATCTACAGAGCACAGGCAGCTGCATCAAACAGGTGTCTCTGGTGGAAGGCAGTAAAGACAAATAAAACTGTCTGCTCTTAATATAATTAACTTTATTCATCTCTGTGATCTAAAATTCTAATTCTTTCCTTTGAGGAATCAACAGTACTGACTGTTGATAGTAGGTGTATGTAATAAAATACATTTAATTAATTTTCCTGGTTATTTGTACCAAAGCTAAAGTTTGTAAACTTGGGGGTTTTTTCATGCAAAGCCCCAAAGATTAGGGTGCAATGAAAGCAGAAGAATGATTCATTTATATTTCTCCAAGTTCTCAATGTTTGTGGAGGAAAAGAAATGCCATTTGCTGATATTGGTGAGTTTTCTGTCTGCCTTGGAGTTTAGGAAAATTTAGGAGAATTCAGAATTTTCACACCCAGTCCCCTTCAAATATTGTTGGTCTTCCTTAAAAACAAACAGTTGATTTTTATCAGAAACTGAACATGTTGATATCTTATTTCCTCCAGTGATTTTTGTGGTTTAGTTTAGCTTATTCCAAGCATAATATAGAGTTTGAGTGAAACCTTCAGGGCCTCTCTGCCAGGCTCAGCTGCTGAGAACCAGCTCTGGTGCTTGGAAATCTGCAGGCAAAGGCAGTGCCTGTGGATTAAAGCACCAGGAGGGATGGGATAATAAAGCAAGAGGTCGTGAATTCTGTGGCCTAGGGCACTTAATCAGCAGTTACCAAAGTCCTCAAGCTGCAGGAGGAACTTGTCAGAGAGAACCTTTGCACACTGGCACAGGCAAGAGTTTGGGCACTGCCAGAGGCAGAGGTGGCTCAGGGCTGTTTCACATGGTGTCACTTGTGTCCCTCTCCAAAGGGTGCCCTGCAGTGCCACCCTCCCAGTGTGGAGACCTTCCCAGTGGCAGCCATGCCACAGAAAAGCAGTCAGACTTGGCTCTTTGGTAACAAATTCTAGAGCTGATGGTACAGAATAGAAATATGAAAAGACAGTATTTCTGCTCTAGGTTCGATCAGCCACATCAGATTCAGGTAACAGTGGGAAAAGTGGGCTAGTTTTACCTTCCCAACTATGAAGTTGGAAATATACTTTGCTAAATTGTAGAAGTTTTACATCTAGGAATATTTTAGCATCTTTAAATAATCTTTTCCTTAAAAAAAATGGCTATTTTTATATAACAGAAGTGGGCTCCTTCTGAAGAAAATTAAGGAAGTTGTACTTTGACTGGGAGAACTCTTCCTGGAAAGTGAAACAATGAGAGGGAATGTCTGTGAGACAGAAAGCAAACTGTAACAAAGCAGATGAGCACGGGGGTAACAAGCAAATGATGCTTCACAAACCATCACTGCCATCCCTTATAATTCATTAATGTTGTGATTGCACCTGCATTTTACAGCGCTCTCAGACAGTCTTTTAGAGTGACATGAGAAGAAAACAGCTCTAATGATCACTTGATTAGTTCACAACACTCCAACTCTTAAACACAGACTAGAAAAGCAAACCCAACCCCCCGGTGTGTTTTTGACCTGGTGTTTGATGCTTCCTGCAGCAAAAGTGCAATCACCTCTCTTAAAGGGAAAGGTAAGGAAAGATTTTTGAAAGAATTGATCCTCAGTTTTTAAGGGTTTCTTTCTTTTTTTTTTTTTCCTAATGAGGTGTTATAAAATCAGTCCAATTGCTATATTAGATGAAGTTCTTTACTTTAGGCTGTATTCTACTTTGCTTATGGACTTATCTTTGATTTCATGTTTGCTTGTTTACATTCAACATTTTACCTCTCAAAGGAGAAACATAAAGGCTGAAACCCAAGGGGAGGAGAGCTGAAGGTAAACATCACTCTCCCAGACTGTATGCTTTCAATAAGAACGTTTGGAGTGCCCACATTCCCCTCAACATGAGGAAGAGAAGATTTCATAAGTTTATTACTTTCCAGCTGTCCTGTTTGAGCTTCTTACACATTTTGCAGTTCAGTCTCTCCACTGCGCTCTGTGGGAGGGGCTGCTTCTTGCTTCTGATGCTCCAGACCCGACCTGTAGCCTTGTGCTAAACTCTCAAGCTGAGCCACTGGAAAAGCACAATTATTTTTGAGATAAAATTATGACTTTCACCATTTGAAATTTGATCTAATTTTTTTGCCGTGTGAAAGAATGAGATCATTAGTCTAAATTACAAACAAAATTCTTAGTTCTCAGATCTATACAAACAATAGTTATCATTAGAAGCAGAGCTTATCAGTCCCTTAAGGAAATACGCTCTATCTCCTTGCAAGAAATTAATAAGGGATAGATATTCCTGTTCTTGAAAGTGAATAAACTTATTTTATACTTTACTAAATGGCTGGGGGGGGGTGGGGGGGGGAATCCAGCTATAGTTGGGTATTCCAGCTATAATTGGGTATTCCAGCTATAGTCTGAGCCTTTCAAATGGAACAAAGCAATAAAATCAGCACATCCACAGCAGCTTATTGGCAAATATTTTTGCTCAAGGCCATAGCAGAGATCTTCCAGTCATACAAGTGTCCCTCTGAACCACCACAGCAACCAACCTACACGCTATCTCTGGCACAGCAAGACTATTCTGTTCACTATCTCTGTGTTTCCCTTGGAAAGCTGTTGGTTTGAATACTGATAAAGGGGCTCATACTGGTTACAACCCAGTAGTCAGAATTCTAAAGCATCCCACACTCTGTTAAAATGAAAGGCTATAAAATGATGCTGAAAGTGGTGAAAAATTCCTCCTACCTGTACGTCTACCTGGCATCTTCAAGGTGCTTTTTGCCCAAGTGAATAATTTTATATTTTTAGTGAAACTACTTGTAAGGAAAGACAACCCTCAATGAGAGAGCAGCCAAAATGATCTGGCCTGTCATATCACAGGAATTCCAAGAAAGCAAATTTAGCAATTTCTGCAAATGTTTTATTTTCCCCTCTCCAGGGTTCCAGGGAGAATGAGTGCTCCTTCCTCATCCACTGCTGAGAAGATATGCTATTTGCAAGGCATAGTGCTTCTTTCAGGTACGAGTAAATTCACTCAGTATGTAACTATAACATGTTTTCTCTTGATAGAAACACTTTTTTCTTTATATCCCAGCTTCTGTCTCTATTGGGACTATTCCACATCTGTCAATGCTGGTGATGTGATGAGGACAGCACAAAGCATCAGGTGACACCACCTAATTTTAGCAGCTCTAAGATAGTTTCCACAGATGACCTTTATGAGCCATTTGTCCCTTAGTAGGCAAAATACTTTCAAAAAAAGGGGTGCAAGACAACAAGGAATGCATCTGTGAAACGCTTCAAACAAGAAACAAGGCATCTCAGAGGTAAAATTTGACTAGGAAAAAGCTTTGAAAGTGTACAAAAATTAGTTCTAGCAGCATTTATATATAACCAAGATAAGTAACTGCTGTCAGATACATGATGAGATAATAATGTGAAAGTAAAAAGCACAACAAAGAGCAAAAGTTAATCACAAGTCCAGGTGGATACTGTGGGCTCAAAACCAGTGCCAGGATTCCCCAGTGCCTTTTAACTGGAAGCTGCCCAAGGCTGGAAACGAGAAGCTTTTCATCCCCTGCATAATGTATATTGCTTTGTTACCTGTTGTATTTAATCAGGAAACAAATCAATGCAACCCCTGTGACTGGAATGGTCTGAGGTCTTACTTATTACTGCTGTCTGTATATCTGCAAAAAATTGTGGCACCAGGGGGTTTGACCCAAACCATTTCTTTTCTAACACCTTTTCCCAGCCAGTGCACGCCTGGATATTTTATTTGCAGCTGTAGAATACGTCAGTCTACATGACAAACACAAATGAACGTGAACACATTGCACTGTCAAATATCTGTCTGCAGACATAATATGGTGGAAATCTTGTGAAAATGCAGCATTTCCAGTGTTTTCTCTAAGAAACCCCCAGCCACCAAAAGGGAGTAGCACATCTTAAAGGAAGCAGCCTGTGCAATGCTGACTAACTCAGCACTCCGGAGAGCGGCGTTTTGTTTCCTCTGTGCATCTTCACCTCTGCTCTGCAGGGAATACTCTCTAGGACGGCATCTAAAGAAAGCACATTAGGCTCTATGCTAATCAGCTCCCAGCCTTTCAAGTAACTGCTGCTGATTGTATCAAAAATGTGCCAAGAGAAACAAACTGAGAATGCAAAATCTATTTGAATTTTCTTCTGAAGCTACAAGGAAAAACTCCTGGCAGCACCAGTGCATTCAGCAGTGTAAGATTTTCATACTTTGTGCACTTCAAAGTGCAGATGGGGATTATGACCTTATATATTGTATATGCACCTATATTTTATTTATACTGCATCTGTGCAATCAGGAGAAAAGATATTTCATGACCTTCTACCAGCAAGAAACCTAACAAGACTATTCAGACCTATTGAAAATTCACAGTTAATTAAAGGTTAAAAGGAACTTGCCAATTAGTATGAAAGATAATTGTCCTCCTTTGGCTACCTGATTATGTTTTCCTTTGAATACACTGAAGTGTGTGTTGTCATGCTGTTGGTAAATGTAATCATAAAGCACTCACAGTACCTCCTGGCTCTGAAAATACTTAGCCTTAGAAACCAAAATTGTATGTGAAGTTTATAATTATCCTTTCATTATGCATGTGAACATCTTTATATAGTTGTGGGGGAAAAATATCAGTACCCGGTAAAGATAAGCAAGGCTTAGAACCCACAAAAGTGGGAGTTGTATCACTGCATTTTATTCCTAAAAACACAAGGGGGGGGAAAAACCCCAAACCACCAAGGCTACAGCCGTGAAACCCGAACAGATGAGAAATATAAAATATCCAGTAGACCCTTTCTAACAATAATTGTGCTCTTTTTTTTTCCTGAACTGCTAATTGTGTTACCAAAAGCAGTACCTAGAGCTTCAGATTCAGGATGCAGATAGCACGGAGCTGGTTTGTGCCCTGCTCAGTTCATTCAGCAGGACACAGCCAACAAAGCCAAGATGGGCTTGCTCTCTCTGTCTCTCTCAAAAACAAAATAAACCAGAAAACCTCCAAATACACCCCCAAATTCCAAATAAAGAATGAATTAATGTGTTTTGCTGAGACAGGAGCTCAGCCAACAATCCAATAACTAGAAAAGCCACTGTATTTTACCTCTAGCTGTGATCATAAGCTACCTATAAAGGATTTCCATTTTCAGGACTGTGTCTTGCTTCAAAATTACCTGATTAATTACTTAAGGAAACTAATCTTAATTTAATAAAAACATGTTAATGATTACATGTCGTTGACATTGTGTAGCTGGTTACTAGTGGTATTAGAGAAAAATATATATTATTGTTCCTATCAACGATTACAAGTTTTTAATTTGCAAATCTGTGGCTGTAAAGAGAAATTTCTGTGGTTCTGAGTGAACCTTCTCTTGCAAAGACTGTCTGATGGCTCTTTTTCTTCTCTCTCCATGGACTACCTTAAAGTTGGTTCATATATTCTCTTTCTTCTCAGTATTGTTCTCATCATGGGAAAGTTTCCCTCCCTTAAGTTTTTCTCTGCACTGCAGTCCCTCTCGTTATTACACACAAAGCCACACCAAAAAAACCACTGCAGAAGACCCTGCTGGAACTAGAATTCTATTTATCCCAGTTATAGCATTTATTCTACCTTAGCCTCCCACTCCTGCCTGCTCTCTTTTCCACTGGAAGTTGGTTGGGACAGAGACCATTTGCGATCACAATACTGGCCTTGCACTGTCAAACCAATTAATCAATCATGATTAATCAATCTACCAACATAGATAAATTCTATTCAACTTCTCTGCAAAGACAGTTAAAGTTTAAGTTCAAGCTCGTAATGCTTAAACACAATAATAAATTTACTTTTGGCAAAGTTTCTCTCTTTTCACAGAATTCTCTTGGAAGTGTGTCAGGCTCCTGTGATTAATTCTGCAGAATGACAAGGACACCCTTTGATCTCTAGGCATGATGGCAAATTTGCAGTGGGTTTTCTCAAGTCTGAAATGCTGGAGACAATTGAATTTTCTTCCTGACATTCATGAGTCTCTTGGTACTTAAGACAATTCTTCAATTTTTGCAACTACACTTGCTGCTATAATACATATGTATGTATTCCAATAAAGTGACAAAGGCATTATGAATTATTTCTCATCATATTCAAGAGGAACTGGCACTTAGTTTATGTTATCAAAATTGTGAATACTGGCACAAATAACTTTGCAGTTATGTTCATCAGGAGAGTTGGCTTGGCATGGAATGAGAATGAAAACAGGCCATCAGCTACAGCAAACAACTTTCACATGCTGTTTAACCACTCCTGTATTAATCTTATATAAATTACCCTCAGAGCTCCTGCAGTTCTGCACAATGCACTTCCAATCAGTACACTACATATTCCTTGGTTTTACTATTCCCAGAACTCTGAAGTTGGTAAGAATTATAAAAAAAGATTTGGACATCAATTTCTTTTTTCTTCTTTAGTTGCTTTACTTAATTTCCACAGAGAAAAGGACATTTGGCTTCTTGGTTCTTCACACGTTGTGAGAACAAAAATGTATTTGTCTCAAAGTGAGGAAAATAAATTACCAAAGGTGTTTTCTAAAGGTATATATACAATCCACAGGCTGATGTGTGATTACAGGGAGCTAAAACTTCTGGCTACTGTGTCTCTCACATTCTAAATGTTTCATGATGCTCATGCTTTCCAATATCTAAACACTACACTGTGTAACATAAATAATAATACCAGTTGTCACATAACTTTCAGCTGAGGAAGAAATTCTAGTACAGCTTATTCTTGCCACTAATGAGGGATTTTTCTACAAAATAAATCTCCCAGTGAAGCAGTATGATGATGGTCAGAATTCTGCAAGTAACAGAGGCCAGGGAAAATGGAAAAGATGCTAATAAACTCATTAATTAACTTCCTTTTTCATTATGAATGTCAACTAAAACTTTATAAATACCAAAAAATCCTCCAAAGTTTCATAAGAAAAGATGGAAAGAAAATGAAAAGCTTATGACAGGGAGACCTTTTGCCAAACCCTTTTTGCTTTCCTTCACTGAACTTGTGTCTTTTCAAATTAAATTCCTGTCCAGACAAACAGGTCAGGGTAAAGAAATCAACTGTTTTCTTTAAGCAGAACACCTTAGGATATATTGCAAATTAAAACCAAGCCTGCACTTCCAATTTACACTTTGCTGATGGCTGAGCATTCAGAATACAGGAAACAGAAAGAGAGCTCTGCAAACTTAGTAGTATCAGGGAAATGGTTTTCATTTCCAGCTGATGGAGTCAAAACAAAGGTTCAGCTTTACATCATTATCATGTTGAAAAAGAGAAAGGGATATTTTGAACAAAAATCAGTTCCTAAGCATCAACTGAAAAATCCTACAGTGATCTGACCCACACAGGGTACCCAGTCCCTGCCACCAAGAGCAAGGTGTGGAAACAGTCACATAAACACACCTTTCTCTATCATAACACAGATAACCTTGCAATAAATATCCTGTCATCTGCAGATCATGCCCAACACATCTGGCTACAGTTATAGCCAGTAGATTTAAATCTAAATTGTGTCTGGAGACACTAACATATTTTTCCCATGGTTTATTAATCAAATAGACTTAAAAAATCAAATAGCATGTGTAATATTGAGAATTAGGAATGAGTTTAAAAAGTTCTTGTTTCATCTGGATTTAGCTTATCATTCAGAATTTTAATTCAAAACTGGGACAGGATCTGGATGCTGTTTAGACAGCACCAATTTCCTGTCAGTGATTGCAGGGCATTGTCTGGATTTAGACACAGTGTGGATTCCTGTGCAGGATTTACTTCATTCTGATTAAAATATCACAATGCCTGTGGCTATCAAATTTTTTTAGTATTCTCTCCCAAGAAACAGTCCATCATTTGGGGAGCTCCATACACAAATTCTCAGAATGGATTCATATTATTATCTTGGGTAACTTCTAATGAGCAGCAAAAAGTTCTTCTGACAGCAAGGGCTCATCCTGCCAGTTCTGTGCTCAGCTGCCCACTCTCATTTTGATCAGTCCTTTAAAAACGGGGGCTCTTGGCAATTGGTTTCACTTTTTTCCCCATGGAGAAACAAAGCCACATTCCTTTTTAAGTGTCTTTCAAAGTAATTAAGAGATACTGGCAAGGAGAAACATTTATCATCAAAACTATGTTAAGTGTTTAGGTTAGCCAAAAGTTGACTAAATTTAAATTTCATAGTCTAAAGTAAATCTGCTATCTGTAAAAAGCTACACAAAATTTCTACAGAATATGGCAGTGGAAAAAAATTAAATCAAGCTGTGAAATTTCCTCTTGCTATTTCTGGTTTTAGAATTTATTTAAGAGAAATAGAAGCCTGAATGGAATTTGCAAATCACACCTATCACAACATCCGATGTCAGTTAGAAAAAAGGAAAGTAGCTTTACTGGGGCCAAATTTATTTTTAGAGGAAAAAGCCATTCCACCATTTTTTAGGTGAAAAGATTTCAAACCACACTTTAGATTTTAGTTCATTGAAGCAAATCTCTATAAATACTACTGTGAGTAACTTGGAAACGTGTCCCTGGCAGTTTCACTGTTACTTATGTTCTAATGTGTAGACTTTATGAAATATCCAGAAAGACAAATGAGTCCCAGAGTTTCATTTATTGACAGGCTTTAACCATGTCATGCCTTTGGTGTATTTTTAAAGGTTTGTTTATTTTTACAGATTTCTAGCACGTGTCTGGCTGTCATGGGTTTCATAACTCACTAAAATAGCAATAATCTTTAATTATCACACAGGTTGTCAGCTAACCAATTTAGTGACAAATGAGAGCTGAACTTGAAATTCAAAGCTCCAATTATCACTAGTGAGTAATGCTAACTGGGCATGTTACCACTCTTGCTATATTGTGTTGAGAAAGGATTCCAGCCATACTGCTTATAAATTAATCTTCTCGTTCACCACACGGAAAATTAATTCATCACTGTATTAATCCCAAATGCAAAGAAGTGGGAAATATATATCACTTCTGTTAGGAACAATTCTTACAACCTCCAGTCTCAGCTGTCTGGGCACAACTCAACTATAGTCCAAGGATATCTGCTCTTGTATGTGCTCCTGGTTGTGAGAGTGGCATCAAAAATTATAAAAGATGGTAGAGAATGTCGAGCCAGAAGACCGAGTTCTTTCATTTAAAACAACACTGTGATGACAAGATTACCAGAAAATAAAAGAAAAAAAGGTGTCACCACATGACACACGGAGCAAAAGAGCAGGAGTGCAATACTGACCCCAGAATTCTACTCTAATTTACACATTTGTCTGGCAGAATCAGTGGGGTAGTTTCGAGATGGCACCAAGAAGCTCTACCAGTGCCACTAGAAAAGCTGCTCAGGCTTCTCCTAATAACCAGTGCAAAGCTCAACTCTGTAGTACAGGCACACCAACCTTTCCTAACTGGAATCAGTTTGGCACTATCACAGTCACGCTCTGGCCTGAGTCTACAGAAGCTGAGGCAGCTTAGACTGGACTTACAGGGAACATTTTCACAGAAGGGAAACAAAGGCTTCAATTTTATGTCCCCAGATAGATGAGATTTTGCCTCCTTCTTGCTCCTGTGCCCTTCTAGAAGTGCTCACAGCTTTTCCATAGTTGTTTGAGTATAAAGGGGGTTGTTAGCTCAGAAACACCACTTGGGAAAAAGAAAGTGTAAGTTCAGCAGTAGAGCTGGAAGAACGAACCTGCCTAAGTAAATTCTGAGAGGTAATTGCCCTCTGTGAGAAACCTGGCTGCATAGGAGACACATAGTAAATATCATATATTCTCCTTTATTAAGTCCTGCCACTCAGTCTCATATGCCATTCTCAGAATTAAACTGCACATACAGGAAATTGTGAAATGTTGAGTGTAGAACTGGTCGAAACGCCATTCTTTGAGCTTAGTTGTTAAGAGGGATGTGCGTGGAGTAGAATTCAGCAAATCAGTACAAATCCTTTCTTTCAGCTGATTCAGAGAACAGAAGGAATGGTTTTTGAAAGCTTTCAGCAAACAGAATGGAACCAGAAACATAGTAAAAGACCACTTGGTCATAGAGAAGACTGACAAACTGCATAAATTATATGAAATACAGAAGCTCATATAAAACCAGAATGAAATTATGGTTATCCAGACTGAAGATGAGATGAATATGGAGAAGGAAGATTCCCACCTTCAAATGTGAAACTTGGCCCAGGGAATGTGACCAGCCCATCTTCCATGCATGCAGTAGCTATGGCAATTAGTAATGAGCTTAAAATGCAATGAGCGAAATTCAGGTTTATATTAAGAGAAAGTGCTCCCATGATGATAGTTAAGATAGGAAACAACAAAATGAATTCTGAAGGCTGTGGAATAGAGAGAGAGATTTTAAAGGAAAAGTTAGACAAATATTTGTTGAGATTATCACAGACATAGTTAATCTTGTTTTACCACAGAGAGATGGAGGAGAAACTTCCTGACATCCTTTGCAGTTCAGTTTTGTACATTGCTGCGATATATAAAGCAGGATCAGTGTGCTTTCAGTAATTGTGAAGAGAGTTGTAAGAATAAGTGTATTAAAGATTTTATGGATGTGAGGACCAGATAACAAATTGCCTTTGAAATGCAGGTGTAAGAAATGAAAGACAAAATACATGGAGAATCATTTTCAATATTGTAGAAGGTCTTACATGACATGCAATTAAGTGAAAACAGCTGATATAATCCAGAAAGCTGGTGATGCTGTAAGATGTCTATCCTGGAATTCATTATAAGATCCTAACATGAGTTTCTTGCTAAATAAAACATCCGGGTTTTATCCCAAATAATGCCAAATCACACTTGTGCAGAAACTGCATTTGAGTTTTGGAACTGTGAAAAAAGGCCAAAAATCCAGTATGAATTACCAGAAAAAAAACCAAGATGCAACATCCATTTCCAATAAAAACAAAAACTTTCTTAATGTTGTGTTCTGGAGGAAAGAGCATGAATGTCCTGCAATGGGAATGACTCCGTTAGAAAGGAAAAGATTGGTTTGTCGCTCAGCTTGGCAGATGAGCTGCACATCTACAGTCCCTACTGAGAGGGGAAGAACAATTTCTCCTGATGAGAAAAGAATGGAAGTGCTGCCATCTCTGCCTACTAATAAAAGCTCTTAAGGAGCAGCAGGGGCCAGGCCTTTGTTTGGCAGCACTGAGGGTGTGCCCTGCCCCGGGCTGTGCCCACAGCCCTGCACAGCAGCCACGGGCATTCCAGGCAGCGCAGGCTCTGCCCTGCCTTGGTCTCAAGGGAGAGTTTTTAGGTGCATTTACACAGTGCTCAACTCTCTGAGAAGCAGTTCTGTGATCAGCAGAACTAACGAGTAGTTTCCAAAATCAGCACCTCACTCTTGACAAGCACAACCAGCAGCCTTTGCCACTACTGGGCATCAGCAGGGACTAGTTTTTAATTTTTATAAAAGAGATTAGAAACATTTCTTAGGCTAAAATTGGAGTTTTGTAGTAGAAAAAAATATAGAGATTTCTGATTACCCAATCATTTTTTTACACACTAAACAGCTGTTTGAATGTCATTGAAATAAATGCCTAATTTTGGAGCATGTTTAAAACTAAACAAAAGTATAGAAATAAAACTGCAAAGATAAAAAAGCCATTTAAAGTACAGGACTGGTGGTATAGAGCATCTCTAATAAAATGACAAAATTAGGATAAGGAGAAAACAGTAGTAAGAGCAAATACTAAAAAAAAAATCAGCAAAAATTGAAATGGAGAAGAGAGGAAAATAATAAAAAGAAAGCTGAAGAACAGTCTGTCATTGAGGACTGTAACAGAGAAAGTGGAAGAGAAGATTGAAAGTTAAAACAGCATTTAATTAAAACTATTAATTGAAATTGTATGTGATTGCACAGGGAACTGTTATGTCAACAGCTAGTGAATATTAGATTAAATGCACAAATATTTTGGCTTTCATTTTTTTTTTAATTTAAATAAGTTTCTAGCTATAAAGGAATATGGAAAACACCATTTCTTCTGCCTTTATTACCAGAAGGCAAATTAAAAAAAATCACAGTCTCCTGACTTTGAAGCCAATCTGAAGTTTTGTCAGTGGGATATTTCTTAACACTTGGGTCTGGCAATACTGGAATTTCTAGCTAAGGAAATCCCTCAAACAAGACACTAATTTTCCATCTTCTCTTTTGGAAATACACTTGTTTTGTGCCTCAAAAGAAAAAAGTTTAAAACAGGAATTAACATCTCAGTTAGACTGTTGCACTCTCAAGAACTAATCCCATGCCTTATTTTGGTAGCCCTCTGAAATAAGCTCCCTGAATCATTAAAAAGAAAATGCTTGAAGTTGCTTTAATGATTTTACATCTAAATTATTTTGATGCAGATATGTAACCTAAAAAGTCATGAGAGTGAAAACTCATGCTCAGAAGATTAAAAAAGTCCTCCACTAAATGAACCAATTCCTTGTGGGGTGAAGGAGACCTTGTTGGTGCAAAGGGGCTGTAGGGATGGGAGCAAGAATGAGATCTGAGGGTGCAGCCCATTTTCTGCCACACTCTCAGGACGACATCACACAAGAAGACTTCCAGGGCAAATTAGTGTAATACATCTAATCTGCCCAGACAGCCCCTTTAGTAGATGAGAAAGGTATAATACTCCAGGGGAAATCATCATAAGTGACTAAATTAGGTACCAGTTTGAAAGGAAATCCTCTAGGGGAACCTTTGGTTTTTATTTGACTACCAAGAAAGCCTACAAAGAGGAACATATTAGGCTAAACCCAGCTTTTATGAATATCCTCCTCTGTGCTTCTGTCCTACCATTGTCAAATAGAAATTATATCGCCTACCTTTCTCTACAAACTCATAGAAACTCACATTGAACTGTTACCATTATAATAAAACTGTTGTTTTACTGTGATACTATTTAAAAAACTATTAAGTTTTCAAGCTTTAACAATGTCTCTAAGAAGTGCTTCTCTTACCGCTCTCAGGGTCACTATTTTTGTCAGAAGAAAAAAAAAAAGCTTTCATTTCTGAAGATAAGAGACTCAATTTGCCAGTATTCATGTGATCTGCTTTGACTCAATCAAATTCGAGCTCAGTGTATCAAGTTTTTGCTAATAGAAAGGGTTATCTGCACTCACACTAATAGTGTGTGATAGAAAAGGTGACTGCTAAGAACTGTTTGTCACACAGCATGGAATAGAAGGAGCTGAACACAATGGATTAAACAGGAGAGTAAATTGGGCCAAATAGTTCAGGTAGAAGAGTTGAAGGGAAGATACAGTCACAAAAAATACTACAGGACCTACTGAAAGCAGCAAGAGAATGAATTTAAAAGGGTAAAGCAGAAACAGAAGAGAAAATTAGGAGCTCGATTAGCAATTTAGGAACTGGCAAGGAATTTGTAAGGGTGAGGTGATAAGAACATACACAGACAGACTACTGCATCAAACCCAGGTGAGGAGTCCTGCTAAAGCTGCAAGAACCAGGAGACTGAGGGAGGGTGGCAAGGCTGTTCCAAATCATTGCACCTCATTCAGACCGTGCACAAAGCAGCCCCTGAAATCCCCACCTTCCCCTTAGGCCAGTAAACCAGTGGCAGACTGGTGGTGTTCCCAGCAGTCAGGATCATTGGCCAATCATGCTTTTTATCTCAATTTCCACACCTACACAATGATGCTTAGAAAAATGAGTAATTTGTTGCCAAACAGAAAATTAGCTTTATCAATGTTTTTCTGCTCTGTAAATGAAAGGTAGGAAGGGCCATGGAGACTACAGAACACATTCTCCATTAAAGTATTATAAAGCTTGTTTCTAAGTTGCAAAATATAAACAGCAGTGTTATAAAAGTGTGAACATTATCATTACAGAGTCACAAAATGGTCAAGGTTTGCAGAGACCTTTGAAACTCATCATTTCTTCTCAGAGAGGGTCACCTTGAACAGTTTGACCAGAATGGCTCCAGAAGGCTTGTGAATATTGCCAAGGATGGAGACTCCATAACCTGCCCAGGCACCCTGTCACCCTCACAGTTAGGAGGTTTCTCCCTCTGCTCAGAGGGAACCTCACCTGTTTCATCTGTGCCCATTGCCTCTTGGCCCATCACCTGGCACTGGCACCATGGAAGACAAGCCTGGCTTCACCTGCTTTGCCCCCCTTCCCTCTGGTGTCTTTCCCAGCGCTGACTCCCATGGGGAATGGAATCCAGGACAGGCATGGGCAGAGCTCTAAAACTCAAACACATTTCTTCAAAGAGACAACCTGTTTTCAGTTCTAGCTGTTCCATCACATCACTGCTTTCTTACATTGAATGTGTAGGCAAATTCTCTGTGAAATGCTGTATTAAAACATTTCTCACTCCTTCAAATGCTGGTCTGAAAGAAGTAATACTGGACAGCATATAGTCCAAATACTTTAGACCTCTGTCCAGATTCAAGACAGTATAAAAGAATATAAGCTTTTCCTAAACACTTCAGTCAGGAATTAATAGCTAAAACCTGAAGTTAGGTAGAGAACAGCAAAAAAGCTCATGAATTGATGCAAAGGCAATCTCTAAGTTGAAGACACTGATAACTGGGTTAAATTGAGATGCAGCAGTGTAGTATTGCCAGGCTTTAGAAGCCAATTTCTGAAGTAAACAAACCAGCAGCACTAGCAAACAATGGATGGCTGTGCAGAGCTTATTTGCTCACCTAGGAACTGAAGGGAGAAATATCTGCTCACCATCCTCTCTTTTATCTGAGCCTGAGCTAATGCCTGTGCAGGCAATGGAATTCTTTTCATTGGCTGCTAAGATGAAATAAAATCTTTTGAAACAAGGGAATAAACTAGTTCCTAGTATTTTCACTATCTGGAATGTTAAAAGAGGATAATATTAAACCAACTTAAAATGATTTGACATTTTTCCGTGTTGAGAGCAATTTTTGTTCCCTTCAGGACACCCTTATTGTCAGCAAGCTTTTAACTCATTTGTCCAAATTGCTTTAGTATAATTCTACTGCAGCTCCATTAAAATCACTAGGGCTTTGCCAGTTCAACTTCTTGGAATTCAGTTGAGTTAAACTGGTAAGAAAGTGTTTCAATAAAGTGGTGAATCATGTCACTTAAAACTCAATTTTTGCATCCCTGTTTTCACTGTTTATATCTTTTATTTTCTTTGTAGGTTGCCCTTTTTCCTTTTTAAACAATTCTGTTCCATTCTCACACATTTGAGTCTTCCTGGTAGCATTTTCTCAAATCCAAGTTCCAAATGGTAGTGCTATTTGTTTACTCACTTTCTTGGTTTGCAGCCCAATCCTTCTGCATCACTTCTGTTCCCACCAAGGAGGCAGGAAGGGGAGTCATATGGTATTTTTCCAGCCATTTGGTACTGCTATGGTGATGACTTCACAGCTCTCTGCACAAGTTGTCACCTGACGGATGGGATTTGGTTGTGGGGTGTATTTTTTTTTCCCACTCTTCTCAACTTCAGTGACAAGAGATGTGTATATGCATATGCACAGGAGGATCAAAACCATGCTAAGGTGTACATATATTCTAAGAAAACATTTTAGAATTGCCTGATCAAAAGCTAGTAGACAACTCCCCAGATCATTGATGACAACAAAAAAAAATAAAAATCAGCATGACTGATTAAATTCACCAAAATATCTCAATTCCACCCTCCCTCCACACAGGAAACTTTTTCAGTGACATTCTGGATCTGTGCAATGGTAAGGTATATTAGAAAGATTGTATGAGCATGAATCTGCTTGGAGCACAGCTTGTGTTAACTGAGTGCCAAGAGATCCATCAACCACTATCTGTTAGTCTGCTTATGCCACAGCCTCCACAGAAAGTCTCTCAGAAACTTTGAAAACTGTCTGTGGGCATGAAAAGTTAAATAATCTTCTGTAAAACCACCCCTCTGTTCACCAAAAGCCCCAAACAGGTAACTTTGGGAAAGAACAGGGTATTTTATAGTTCCTAACCCTGCTTTCCAATAAATCAATATGCCATAACTATAAAATTATCAATTTCTTGGATAACTAGAATATGTGTCTTCACACTATTTAACTTAGAAAACAGGGATTCCCAATTCACAAATGTAGAGATATTTTCCCTCAGTAATAACTAGATAGATATCATAGAAGATATTATTACCAGCATTTCTGAAATAGGGAAGTAATTGTTTGGAGAATTCTGGAAACAAGTTTTTATTTGTTCTTCCACAGTTCTGGGGAACAAAAAAGAAATCCACCAAACAAAGGAATGCTATTGTGCATTTTTTAAGTTGCTCAGTTTTTGGACTGAGATTTCAGTCTGAGATGGAACAGTGAGTAGTACAGGGGAAAGGTGTAATTCCTCTACATTATGATAAAATTATAAAATGCTTCACGTATAGTTGTTGGTTTTGTTTTTCAGTTGCTTTTTTATCAATAGACCAGAACTTTCATAAATAAGAGAGAATCAAGCCTGTGGACAATGCTTTCATGGTGTGATTCTTGTGCAGCATCAGGACTTTGATGGTCCTAGTGGGTCCCTTCCAACTCAGAAAATTCTGTGATTCTATGAAATAACAACTCATTGCAGGTAATGGGGATGTTCATGTGAATGAAATGTCCTCCATAACACAAGGAAAATGTTTTTATTAGGAAGAGAGGAAAAATCTGCATTAACCTCCTGAAGGAACTCAAGCTCTTGAGCACCATCTTGCTAAAGAAATAAAGATTTAGAAAACATGATTAGGTGTTGTATGCCAAGTTTCAAAGACATGGTCACTGAAAAAGTAAAATACAGACTGCAGATTCAAGTATAAGCAACAGCTTTAAACTTTGTCACTGGGACATCAATGCCACAGATTTGTAGATGAAATGCCAGCGAGGAAGGACCCACTGAACGAGCAGAGGAACAGCCAAACAGCCATGTCCACTCCCACCTGAGAGGCTGCCTGGAGGACAGGCCTTCCTCTCTTTTAGCCACTCAGAGCCCCTTGGCCAGGACATGAGGAACCATGTAATGAGCCCCTGGAACACTGTTAACAAACCCAGGGACAAGGAGGAAATCTTAGGGCTTGTTTCTGAAAGCAGGAGCAGAAAGAGGATTTCATAGCTTCGTATTTCAGATTCAAGTGGCCCAGATTGCAAAATGTGTGTGGTTGACCTCAATTTTGTGCAGTGCAGATCCACAGCTGAGGTTTTTCACAAAGCTCTCATGCTGTATCTGCCTCTGAATCAGACTTCATGGCTTGGGAGCTTTTCACTAACGTAGACTAAGCTCCCTCTTGTCATTGTACAAACACATCAATTTATTTAGGGTCTGTCTTTTAACAGATCGGTGTCTTTTGATCTCCTCTTTTAGCCTTGGCAAAATAACCTCAGGAACACCACTGGGGCTGAAGATTCTTCTCTTTATATACTGTATTTTCCTATTAAGTTTGAGAAAATACAGCCTGGTTGAGGTTTGAGGAATAGTGGCTTTATGCAGCCTCTTAAAAGAATATTTATAAAAATATATTAAAAGAATAACCTGATAGCAGAAAATTCCTACTGGAGTGAGCACAGTAATCTGTACAGTACAACAAGCTACTAAGTTGGGCATCTGTGAAACAGGTAACACTGTGAGGAGTATTGGAAGTTCATTTTCCAAATGATCTCTCACTTTAACACCACAGCCAAAACTGAAGCTATACTAGGCAAAGAAATGGTCTAATAATGAAAATTCAGAAAATGTTGAAATACTGGAGTCTGAAACACATGACAAGCTCCTCTTCCTTACATGAAATGCCAATAATTAGGAAGAGGTCTTAAAATACATACAGTAACAGGCTAATGAAAATATTATTTCGAATACACTTGAATACTTGATAGTATATTATGTTTATATTCTGGCTAATTCATCCAAGTGTGGAGATGTTCTGTCTGGAAAATAAGGACTTAAGCACACTGGAAATTAACTGCGCTTACTTGTCTTGCTAAAGAAGAG
>JAOXXN010000191.1:13783889-13797663 GCA_026770055.1 Myrmophylax atrothorax
TTGAGTGGCACAGGATACTCACAAACTCCAGACATTCTGCAATTCAAAAGTGGATTTTTATCAAGGCAAAGCTCTAGATCAAAAAAAGAAGCCCTGTGGCTGTGGTTTGAAGGATGACAGCTGCTGAAGGATAAGCTTGGTCTTTCAGAAATTTTTATTATAAAAATTCAAAACTGATCTACATGGGAACATTTGAGAACACAGCAAAGCCAATACACCTACGTAAACAACTTGAATAGAAATCCATAGTGACCTTACAAATTCAGCTCCAACGTAGTTGGCTGGTGACCCTCGGCAGCACTCTGAGAGGGGAAGCTGCAAATGAGGCAAACCAAGAGGCATGAAAATTCCTAAGAAGTGGTGTGATTTTTTTCCCCCAACTCAGTCCAGTAACAAGGAGGTGATTCAAATTATTGAGCAGATGGCTCAGATGTAGGAACAGCTTGGTAGAAGCAGGACAAGGCTAATTAGAGCATTATGCCTGTGCCTTTTCTTCTTTATTTTCCACATCATTTTCTTTTCTTTTCCATAGAGCGTACCCAGCCTCTTCATTTCTCTCTGGAATATCATCCCCTAGCTCAGCAATGCTCCCCTGCAGCAGCACAGCACAGAAGTGCAGAATAAGCAAGAGATTTGTGCCAAGCAGGGAGCCAGCAGGTAGAGTTTCCCTCTTGGCAGGTGTGCAGCTATTTTCAGCACCTCGCAGGGAAACTGCTCTTTTGCTGTGTTCTAAAAGCACCTGTGAACACCCTGTGAGTGTTCATGCAGATTGATGGCCAGGTTTCTAGAACTGCTACCTCAATTAAACTCATGGGAACACACAAGACTGAAGGGCACAGGTTGCACACCCTGAGCAAGCCTGGACTGTCAGGGAGGTCAGTGAACGAGGGCTGTGATCCCACAGTCTGCAGTGGAAAACCAGGAAAACTCGGGAGCAGAGCTGTGTGTGCAGGGCTCATACAGACTCAGGGCCCCTGGCAGCCCTGCCACTCCCCAGGGCTGGGATGGGGCAGCCTGAGGGGCCCAAGGCTGGCACTGCCACCAGAGTGCATTAAGACTTGGTTAA
This sequence comes from Myrmophylax atrothorax, assembly GCA_026770055.1. Lineage (NCBI taxonomy): Eukaryota > Metazoa > Chordata > Aves > Passeriformes > Thamnophilidae > Myrmophylax > Myrmophylax atrothorax. Next base: position 13,784,956 of record JAOXXN010000191.1, read on the forward strand.
CCATATTGTCCTCCCTGGAAACAGGAGCTGCTGACAATTGTTCACATTAACATTAATCTAGAATAAGACTTCCCTTCCCTGCTCAGTATTGCTCTATCTTTGTATTCATCATGATGACTTTCGTGCCTACGAACCTCAAGATGTTTGTATTGGAGTGGATGAGATTATTGACATTCACAAGGTTGCACATCGGTATGAGAGAACAGGAAAACCATTTCATCTGGTGATTTAAGTCAAACTCATACAAGCAGCTAATATTGTCTTGCTCTAAGCTTTTTTTTTTTTAAGCTATCAGAAAAAAAACCCCACCAACCATACCTGCCCATGTGAATGAGTAACTACTTCTTTATTTCACAGACAGATCATGTTACATGGCAGGAATCATCTTCCATCTAATGCAGAAATATAAATAATGTGAACACTGGGACCACCTATTAATTTCTTTCTTTGCTCATACGATTTCAGATATGAATGCTAGTTTTGTTTCTTGTCTAAACTATATCAGGGAAAGGGATGGGGAACCTTTATACAAATCCTTTATGTTCAAGATAATCTAAATATGTATTGCTTGAAAAGACTGCCACCAGTGCTACCTTAGCATAGCATAAATGGGGACAAGAATACACCAGGGTCATTTGCAACTGTCTTTTTCTTTTCTTAACAGAATATACTACAATCATATCTGTGTTGAGCCACTGTGAGATACACAGTGGTACAAGACCTTTAAGTTTTTTGAATTTTTTACTTTTGTTGGCAGACATGTTGATGACATTGTGGTTATAAGTTTCAGCTGAATAAATTTGAGAAAATGTGTGGACTTTATTATTTAATTAAAACAATGTTCCATTTCAAAGTTATAAACTTGTTGTTAGTTACCTATATGTGAACTTGGAGTAATTGCACTGGCATTACTTTAATGATGCAATGTTTATAAGCAGGGAACTTAGAAAGTGAATTAGTGTATCACATTTGGTGAATTACTAGAAAGCAAAGTTAAGGCAATATTTATTACTGATTATGAGCTTGACCTATACTAACAAACTTTCTAAAGCCTCTTGGAAGGAAATGCAGTTGTAAGCTAAAATGTCTGCAGCATCAAGGGACAGCAGTGTGGAGGTCCAGGAGCCAGCCTTGTATCACCTATTCCCACAAATGTTTTTCGTAGGAGACATTGATAAGATACGGAAATTAGTAGAGTAATGACAAGATCTTCAGATCTCTCAGAGCTGCACCCCAGCACAGGGGGGTGTGCTACAGTGCCTGAATGCAATAAAGAACAGCTCACACCCAGTTTTAAACCATTCTGATCCTTTGGAATCTCAAGGTCACAAGGAACAACAAACAGTCAACTTTCCTTTTCTTAGTCAAGTTCTTCCTGACTTATTAAGACTGAACTCAGAAATATTTTTCTTATTGTCTCTTAAAACACATGGAAGTGTTTGAAAATATTCTTCAACATAACCAAGCCCCTGCAGAAAATTAACAGGGACAGAGAGAGAAAAGCTGTTATAACTGCCCCAATAAAATAATCAAGTCCATAGCTCAGACCAGGTATACACTAATGTGAAACAGCAGTAGTTTAAAGATGCCACAACACAATTTTTGCAAACCTTCAGGCATCCTATTTAGCAAATGTGTTGTTCTTTACATTCAGTGTTTAAGCTGCAGCCATGCTTAGCGAGGTCAACATATAGGTCTGTGCATAATCTGAAAAGTTATATAAATATCTATATATAATATATACAATAATGCAAAGAGACCACTGACCTTTATCTTATTTTACATCAGACAATACACCTTCCAGCAGTGACTGTATTAGCAGACTGTTTTTAGGCAAAGAAATGGAAAACTATCATGCAAATGGAAAGTGTTTTGTACCATATCTTTGTAAAAAAAATTTCTAGAGAGGGGGCAATAAGTACAATACAATAATTTGAAGTGGAGATATTTTAATCACACCATCTGGGCTGTAGAACTAACGAGCAAAAGGGTATTTCTATTAGTGACTGTAACAGTAATTGTTATTTTAATTGGCTGAAATAAACTCTGCTGCCCCCAGGCCAGTCATAACACTATGATGGTGTAGAGCTGCTTTCCCTTCAGAAGGCAGAAATGCAATGGAAAATTTCCCTGTGAATAAGTAAGAAGCTAAAATAGAAGAGATACTAATTTTCATAAAGATTGTCTGTGGGGCAAAACCAAAAAAATACCACCCACCCTAAAACAAAATACAGGATAATAAATTTCCCTGAGTACTGGTATTGGACCACACTTTATTCATGCATCTGGCATGAAAACACATGGAGAGAGGATGGTCTTGTAAATACTGAATCTAACAAGATTCTGACAAGAATCCCATGGAGGTGATAATTATAATTAATATTTTGGTGATCTAAATTTTATTGGAAAAAGAGGGTATTAAAAATAATTTTAGGTACTCAGATTTTACAAAATATCATTGCAAATTAATTAGATTCATGGCATTTAAAAATAAACAGAAATTCTCCTGGACATTGTAAAATGAGGCGTGTTAAAAATATCTGTGCAAAATTGACATTACAGTTTCACTTCTAGTCATTCAATAACATTGATTATTTTCTGTCTGCTTACTAAAAACTATTTTTACAAGTCTTATGTACACAAAAACAATCTTTCTTTCACTTCATGTATTTTGCAAAGTGCCTCAACTCAGTCTTTGTAACAGCAAATGTTTTAGCTCACGTTTAAGGCTGAACCAGCATCCAGGTTATGAGATCCAACGCATACAAAGGTAGGATCAAGGTCCCCAACCAGTTCAGTGTAGAAATAGTTACCTGAATCAAATAATATCAAAGTCTTCACTTGCTAATAATGGAACAATCCTCAGTGCTTATCTCTGTACACAGAACAGAGGCACAAAGCAGGGGCTCACACCCCTCTCACACCTCCCCAGGAACACCCCAATCCCTGGATGATAACCTGCTGTAAGGGAATGTTTCACCACCCTCTTCAAACTGAGTACCAGGCAAATTAAATATTCCCTACTGATCAGAAAAATGAACCTAAACCTGTGTAACAACAGCTGATGTTCTCCCTCTGCAAAGTGAGGCTTCTCAAGCGTGGACTGAAACCCATTTCCTCCCCATCCCAGCTGGACAGTGTCCAAGCAAAGGCAACCATCCAGACCCTGCTCAGCATTTATGGTTAGGCATCCCAAGAAGCTCCCCACTGAGCAGGGCTGCTGCTGGGTTCTCTATCCAGTGAGGATTAACCCTCCCCAGAGATGTCTGCAGTGCCTTAGGTTGTTCTATGCAGAGTTCTTTCAGATTTCCAGCCTTTAGGTACTGTACCTAGCTCAAGACTGAGGAGCTGGGCCCTTTGTGGGCAGCAGGCATCTTGTCATATTGCAATTGCTGCAAAGTCGAAAAGAGTTGGGAGACATTAATTCTGGGTATGAGCAAATATATCGAAAGGAAAAAATATACTAAGTGTTTTTACATCAAAGGCAAGGCAGAACTTATGTGCTCTTTCTGCTTCTGTGTTTCAAAAGCAATTATTCACACTAACTTCTATATTTAACTGTGTCCTGGTCTCTTACTTGGGGACGAGGATACTAAAACACATGCAGGATTTTGGTTAACACTGAAAGAACTTACCTGATGAGAGTAAAAGCTTTTTCTGCAGGATATTGAAGCTGTATGAGGCCTCCTGCAGATTGAACCCTCCTGAAGGACTTCAGGACTTCCTGCTATTTCGTCTGATATCTTCACCTCCCAAAGCTTAATAACAGTGTTTTAAGGGACCAGTTGAGAAATAAAAGTTGTTTGTTGTTTTGGTTTTTTTTTAAATGAAATAACTTTAGTAATGTCACCTTGCTGCTGATTCTCTTTGCCATATTGTAAGGTATAGGACAGACAAACTGCTTACAAAACTAATAAAAATGGAAACCCAAGATTACACCCTATGTTGAAACACAGATCTTGTCATTAAGGAAATAAAAGTAGTATTTTACATTTTAAAGGGCTGAGCTTTGAGATAATTATGGCTGAATGTCTCATATGTTATAAAATGTTTTTACAGTATGTTAGAGTCTCCCTTACAAAACAACAGCAGTTACTATTTAAAAGTTCAAGTTTTGGCAGATTTTTGTAATAGTGGCCCCACCTTATGTTTATATCTTTATTTAATGGAATTTAAACATACATTTTGGCTCCAGACTTCCATTAAAAATAACCAACAACAAATGAGTTTGTATCTGTTGGAAAGACATGACATATTATCTCTCTGATTATGAGTAAAAGGCCACAAGCTTTGCATCATGCAGACAGTGCAGGGTCTTGTCTGGCCTTGTTTAGCTCTCGTAGTAATTGTGCAGCAATTATGTTGACAATTGTCTAGCAATTAGGTTCCTTGGATTAGTTTTAGTTAGTTTTAATTTGTAGGGCTGACAGGTAGTTACACAGCATGGAGTGAGTGGACTGTCATTGCAGCAGGAGGCTCTGGGGAGGAGGACAGAGGCAGCATGGACAGAGGCCACAGCACATGAGCACAGATCAGAAGCATCAGTCTGGGAGAACGATGATCCTTTACTCCAGTGGAACCAGTTTCAGAGGGAACAAAGTAAACAAAAAGCCTGAAACTGTAACCAGTGGAAATTAAAAAGAAAAAAAAATGCAAAAGCAGAGTATACTTTATAAGATCAAACCAAATTCACCCCAAAACTGAGAAGGAGGAAGAAACCAACATCACAGGGCTGCCCACAGAGAGAAGCAAGAACCCTTTATCCCTGGTCTCACAGCCCTCCCACCATGGCCTCAGGATGCTGCCAGCTCCTTGTAATCCCTTTGACCCCACAGAGGGCACTGGGACCCCCAGCACCCAGGGGACACCCAAAGAGTGAGCACCACACAAGAGAAAAGCAGGAGGTTCCAAAAGGTTTCTCTGCAGAACCCTTGGCAGTTGCATTGTTAAGTTCTCCTAGTTTGAGATGCACTAGGAACACACATTATTACCAACAGTTTGGACTCACTTCAACCAGCCCAGCTAAACTCCTGCCTTCCCATGGAAGGTGTATCCCCTCTCTGCCCCCAAGGAGATGCTGAGAGTGCTGACCCCTGAAATCCAGGGTGGACTCTGATGACTCAGAAAGAATGCTTTCTGCATCTTTTTCTCTATTCTGTGCAATTTTTCACGCTCAGCATTTATCTAATGGCATTTCAGGCATCGCTCATAATTATGTTAAGCAGAACTGATTGCTAATTGTCTTACACATGCCCTTAATTCTACTGAGATCACTGAAGATCCTCCTTTAAGTACAACAAACTGATCACTAAGGTTTTGCTTACAAATACTCTGGGGTGTTTGTGCGTTGCCTTTTTTTTTTTTGGGGGGGGGGGGGCACTATTCAGTTAATAATTACAGAACAGAGCACATCACATTTTGGAACTACTACATGCAACAATTTTCATTTAAGAGTGATGGACCTGGTTATCTTCAGGTCACTGAATGCCTTTGGTAAAAATTATCCCAGCAGATGCAAATAGCAATGCCCACACTTACAGCCCTCGGTGTTTTCCATTACAAAGACATCTTCTCATTAGCTTATAACATGAGGCTGATCTTAATCACGCAGCTAAGGTGGTGGTTGTGCTTAACTGCTTTCCCAGAATCAGGTACGTATCAAACAGAGGGACTATGGATTAAGTCATTGGCTATGCTGACCTAAACCACACTAAAACTTACCTATGGCATTTTTAACTTATGCAATGCATAATATATAATCGTTGTGTATAACTGGAATAAGATGTCTAATATATTTCAGGCAATACAGACCTTTTATTCTTCTTTTTTCTTTTTTTCAAAAAAAATAAAAGAATGAAAGAGGAAGAATTATGACAACTAAAGGAAAAGGTAAGGCAGATGGGAATTGTAAGAATAAATGATTGTAGAGATAAAAAATTAATATTCTGTATAAAGAACAGAGATTATTTGGTTTAGTAATAATAAAAGTAAGGATTTTTCAAATATTTTTCAAATAAACAAAATTACAACTATTTAAAAGCCCTGATATTATTTTGAGGAAAAACCCCATGCAAACAGAAGAGAGGAAGTCGCTTCCCTTTGCACATATGCTTTAAAATTACATTTAAAATAGTTTTACCTCTTAGAGAAAGTCTTGAGAGGCAGCTTTATGTGTTTAGACATGCTTGATCCACTAGTTTTTAAAACAGGATCAGAGAAATCATCAGGCCTATTTGCCAGTTTTCCTCAAACACTGGAGAAAATTCTTAGCTCAGATCCCATAGTGTGATGCACCTTTTCAGTGTGGAGTTCCTCTCATTTTAGCAGGACAAGTAGAGCAAAGTAAAATGCCAAATAAATTTTTTACTACAAACCTGCCCCCAAAAACCAGCCTTGTCAAAGCTTGCTCTAATATACCATTCTGAAGAACAGATTTTCAGAAAATATCTCTCCAGACAAAAAGCCCCCTGAATTTGAGTTATCCTGGTCCTCCTCATGGAGGTTCATTGTTTAGCCAGTGCTAATTCCCCCTTTTTCATCTGGAGCAGCCTCTTTACTGTGTAGTCAACGGTGCCACGAGGAAACATTAAGACCAGATGTGGATGATTAATAACTGTGTAGAAAAGCTAAACTTTTTCTGATAGGCCACATAAATCTCTCTCCTGTGAGATGTCAGTTCTCCAGTCTGTAGCCTTTGCATAGCTTTTTTTAGGCATTTGCTGCCTTTTGCTCTCTTGAAGTGCTCAGATGCTAAGACACTAATTATGATGATGTGCTAATTATCAAAGACCTGCAGAATGATAGAAAAGACTGATGTTTATTGCCTTTTGGAAAACTCAAAAAAAAAAAAAAAGACCTTACAATCAAGTTATCATAATAATAAACAAATAAGGAATATTATTTAAAGGATGCTATTAGGAAAAAACCCTCATCTTCAACAGAAATCTTTTATGCAAAATGTTTGATGTTATTGGTGAAATAGGAATTTATATCCCTTGGTAGCATTTTCATATGTCCATGAATAAATAACCTGAGTATATTCAAGTTGAAAGAAAATTCAGCAAAATTATTAATTTTACAATAACTTCCTCTTAACCTTATCTTAGGCTTGTCTCTAAGCCTGAGCCTTAATGCTGCTGAAGTTTTTGCATGAACACAAGACTGCAAACTCGCTGAAAGAGCCTGTAGGAACTGACACCCATCAGCCAGATGGAGAGATTCAGAAAAATAATTGGGCTTCTCTGCAGTCAGCACTTCCCCAGCACGCACTTTATGAATCTGAAGTCATGAAATACTGATATTAACTGAATTCTACCAGAATTACCCTACAAATTCTACTCCTTTCCCTTTTGTAAACAATTTTTTTTTCATTTAAGCAAGAACCATAGTAATATCTACATGTAAAATATTGGTTTCCCAGAATCTATATTAAATTAAATATTGACTTAGCAAGCACTGTGTCATTCATTATTTACTTTACTCAATCTGTGGGATTTATTAAAAAATGGATAAGAACAGCTACTGGTAAAATCCCTCCAGGTGAGCTCCCCAGCCAAGCCAATTATGAAATAAGTAAACTTACAGTTACTAAATAAAATGACAGTATTCGATTTTAGCAGTTGGTGATATTTTAAAAGGACACTTTGAGACACTTACTTGAAATGAATTAGGTGCACAGTTCCATAAAAAAAAATTAAGATTGCTTTTATTCCGTTATTTGCCAGACCTTTCTGTTCCTCTCTGCGCTTTTCTAGAAGTTGATTGCTCATTTTATTAGAAGGGTTTTTTTCCTCTATTTCAATAGCTCCCTTTCTCCCCCTATGCTATTTTAAGCCAACTTGTGTATATCTGAGCAGTGTCAGTCAGAGAGCTACAGACCAGCCTGCAATGAGCTGGGAAAACACTTTTAAGTGGAAAGACAAGTTTAATAAGGAAAAGAACATTTCCAGGTATCTATTTCCTTGCTGCTTGAAAAATCCTGTTTGGTCTAATGGTTAGGATGTTATCCTGTGTGCAGGAAGGAGTTCTGCATTGGTTATGGATGCAATTCCATGGGTACAGAATTCAGGCCTACAGAAGTTTCAAGCCAGTATTTTACTGCTCCTAGACGGAAATTCTCATTTATTAAGTGCATAATGTTGCACATACCCAATGCCCTTGATTCAGATTCCTTATTAAGCCCTAAGTAGTGTACACTAAAGGAATGATCAAAAGCATTTTCAATATTGTTAATTAACAAAAAAAAAGCCCCATCAGCAAAGGAGCAAAAGGTTCAGCAGGACTCCACAATCAGCCCCTTTTCTTTTTTTTTTTTTTAAAGTTAACAGATAATTTTTAAAGTTCTGAGAGAACACGACACTGTGTTGCATGATACACCTCCCCTCCCTTGCAAATTTCATTTCTTTAATGTTGTGTAAGCTTGTGGTTGCCCTTGAAATGAGATGCATTTCACCTCATCCTGATCCCTCTACTAGGCCAGAAACTTCCAATATAAATAACTTGTAAGCCACACAGGAAAAAAAAAATATGGCCACAGAGGCTAATTGGTCACATCCTTGATTTCAAAGGCCACGGTTAGTTAGAAAAAGGAAAGTTAAAGTTCATGAAACATAACTACTACAGTAGTCCTGAGCAGAGGGAGCCTGTAAGAGTTTTCACCCACCCAAAGCCGATGTGTGTAACTAACACATGCACTGAAACATCCCAGGGGAAACCCACCCTGACTCAGGTCAGCAGCAGAACACCCTCTAACACTGAGAATTTTGTGGGGAAGAAAAGGACTTTCATTCTCAGACTGGTCTTTGCTGGACCAAAGGTCCATATTGAAACCACCAGTGCAAGTGTGGTGGCATTTTAGCAGCAAAGCAGCATTTCAAAGAGTGGGGGAGGAGGGGAAGGGAGGTGTCTTGGGTTGAGCTGGCAAAATGTCAGCTGTGCAAGACAGAGTGAAAAGGGAGGAAAAGGGAGAGGAAAAATCCTCTAAACTAGGTTTATGCTTAAAGTAGCTACATATATTTATACAGAAAAGAGAAAATTAAGAGAAAACTACAATATAACACGCACTTACACAAGTTATATATAGAAAGAAATAACTTCCCACTCCTCAATTAATATTAATACAAAGTCTATTACTCTAGATCTATTAGTACTCTAAAAGACACTTAGCAAGAAACAGAAAGAGTAACAACAAAATATTTCTGAACTCAAAGAGCAAGTAGCGGCAGCAGCAGGAGCAAGGCCTAACACAGCAAAACAATTCTAGCACATCTGGCTTGTACCTTGGCTATGGTGGAACTGACTAAGCCACTTTCACAAACCGGCTCTTACTTCTTCTGAGATGATGTCGTAATATGGTATGGAATACAACATTACTGGCGAGAGGAAGTCAGCTGTCAGCTAGCCCAGCCCAGCTCAAGTCAGCTGACAATTCCAGGCCTGCTCTGAACTTTAAAGCCTAAATTTAGGCTTAGCTAAACCCGTAACAGGAGGGCAGACACGGGACATGGAGTCCCTCACCGAGGGCAAACTCTCATCCCTGAGCTGCTGCTCCACTCTTAGAATCAGACTGGTCTGAAAAACTCTGTTTGCTCAGGCATAAAAACTTTGCTTAAGCTTTACAGGGATCTAGATGAAAGCAAACAGCACGAGAAGCAAAGTTCATGAGTTTTCATTATGTTTGGATACGCTATTAATAAAGATTTCTCTACAGAAAATCCCCAGCAACATTGTACCCATCAATAACAGCACTCAGACATTAATACTGTCAACAATAAACGAGTGATCACAATCTTGCACCTGCATATAAAGAGCTTATGGGCTTTTATTTGGTGATGAGCTGCAGAGGGGGAACTGCAAAAACTGTGTCTGCAGGAGGCAGGGTAGGAATTAACACCCCTGTAACCAACAGGGAGAGGTGGTCAGTCTTTATTGATCAGTGTGTGCGGGAAGGAAAGAAAAGGAGCCCTCATATGTAGGTACAAACCCTACTTAGCTACTAATTCTGAGTCTTGATACAAAGTAGACAAGATCAAAGATACGAATTTTAATAACTGCTCAGTTAATTTTATAAAATTTTGCTAGGTTCAGTATTATTTACCATGCCAACATCTTACACCGGGGAGATGAGGACTAGAGCTTGCCCTTATTTGTTTGCCAACATGAAATCTACATTTTCATTTTCTGAAGACTGAGAAAAGGAAGAGGAAAGCTCAAAACGATGCTTTCAAAATTTGAACATATTGATTTAAACCTTGCACTTTTATTTTAAGACATCCACAGGAGCAATGTTTTTTGGAAGTAGTACAGAGATTTTATAAGACGTAATCAAATTTTTGTTAAGCCTAAAGAAATTATTTCACATAGTGCTGAAGTTTAATCAAAGGATGGGCATAAACAAGAACTTGTTAACAGGAATTGGGAATGTCTGGAATAATTCTTGATTCAATGCAGTAGAGAAAATCAAGGCTTAATCTCCTTCCTGTTTCTTTCTTTTTGCTTATGAGGAAACACTCCTTCCTACAGAATTTTTCTTCCAAACCTTCCAGAAGGCTGAAGGAGCTGTCCAAAGGCTTTCTGTTCTTCAGGAGACATTCCCAGGCAGCGACTTTCATGCTGATCCATTGGCAACGTGTTGTCTCCTTTACACTAATCTGTTTGAAATGCCATTTTGAAGAGGTTGGGAAGCTTCCAAAAGAAATCTAAGGAAATTTCACATTAAGAATTATTAAGGTATGAAGCAAATGTTATGGGAAGAAAATGCTTCGTGGCAGTTTGCAAAATAATTGGATTCTATAATCATTGTGGAAAAATGATTAGCTTTAAAATTCTCTAAAATATATGCACAAACAGCAGATGTTTCTTATATTATGAAAAGGAAATCCTATACATACATATTAAAATATATATCTGAGGCATAGTAATTTATTGTGTTTAAAACTGTGGGGCTCAAATTTGAAATTTTTTAAAGGTTTTGTAAAGATTTGAAAGCTTTTAAATATAATTTCCTTAAATTAAAATAACTGAAAGATCTAGTCCCAGACAGCAAATGAAAACACAGTCATTTAGCTGACATTAAGTTATGAAAATATTACATTTATTTGAGTGCTGTCCCATGTGTTTGCTACAGATGGGTGCTTTGAGAGAAGATCACAGTGAATGCTTAAATCAGAATTATCAAAGTATCCCAAAGTACCTCTTTTTCCAAGGACACACATGGAAAAGGGGAGGGGTAATGGATACAAGTTACTTCTGGGGAGATTCTGATTCAACACAAGAGGAGTTTTTCTCCCAATGAGAACAAACAGCCAATAGCAGTGTCATTCAGACCTTAGCAGTAACAAAAAAGAACCCAAACCCCCTTAAATTTTATCTTATACTATTATTAATATACTATCATTCAGATTCAAAATTGGGTTGTTCATATTTTAAATCAAGTCTAACAGAAAAGCCACCAAACTAAAATGCGTGTTCTTAATAATGAGATGTTTTGATACAGGGATCAAATTATCTTGTCAATATATTTCCTGTCAATAGGTGATGATTTTCTTGCATCTATAATTGATCAATGAGTAGTTGATTAGGAAGATATGTGAAGCAATTAAATTATATTTTCTTAATTTCCTTCATTAAGAAGCACCTGATTAAATGATAACTTGAAGGAGTGGCAATCAGAATCCACCAGCATGTGAAAGACCTGCCTGGCCTTATATATCCCAGAACAAGTTTGTCCTTGCAAAATGAAGGTCTTACTTCTCAGCATTCTTCACTTGGCAATTGGTCCTTATTACGGATATGGATACACTGATCAATCCAATCACTCTCAGTATAACTTGGAGAGGACTCTCAAACCACAGTCATGCACTACTAAAATCAATAGTTTATTATAGAGACACACAGTGCTGTGTTAGTGCTGTATTTACCAATCTGACACCACAGACCACACCTGATATGCCATGTCTGTAATGCCCCATGGCATGGAGGGGAGAAGGGTGGGTGGGAATCACTCATCTCATAAAAAATAAAACTATCCTTTGCAGGGCTTGCAACCAGTAGGTATTGTAAGAAATACAGGTGTGCAGGCTGACAGCCAACAGGAAAAAGAGCACAAGAAAAGAAGACAATAGCAGATGAGAATGATCAGGTCTGATATACTTAAAAGATATTTGAATATATTGATAACTGTCCATGTGAGCTTGTAAAACAGTCCCTACTTGAAAACATAAAAGATGACAACAGCTCTTTGTCTTAAAAAAAAAAAAAAGGGAAGAACAGCTGCAAGAGTAATACAAATCACCATTTCAGAATATGATTCTCATATCAACTATAATAAAAAATTGCCACTGCAATCTGAATCATCTTCCTTCTGAAACCAAGGATACAGGAAGTGTAAGACTGTCTCTGTGGCCTGGTCATCAAAAGGGACAATCCTGGCAGCATAAGGAATGAAATGTTTCTTAGTTGGGTACAGAACTGGTTTGTTATGTTTGCTCTCTTTAATTTTAAAACTTCTCTTTCCTCCATTTCTCTGGAATAGAGGTATATTAATTTTCTAGATAACAGAGTTTTCAGAAGAAATAGTGCACTAACAAAACTGAAAATAATAATTTCTGCTTTGAGTTTATATAATTACAGAATGACAACTGTTTTTCAACACCAATTTAATCCAAAGCCAAACTGCAAATTTGTTCCAAATTGCAAAAGCATCAAATG
>JAOXXN010000191.1:13812193-13826086 GCA_026770055.1 Myrmophylax atrothorax
TACATAACTGTTTGTTGTGAGGTGCACAGGATAATCAATATCCATATTGGAAAACTCAACATAAATAGCGAGTTACTTTGAATTGTAACAAGCTCCTAGAGAAGCCCAGTTTAGATTCCATTTCTCTCTGTGTAATACTGGGAAGTCTTTAGTCATAACAGCAGAAACCTGAAGTATCACATTCTTAGAACTGGACTCTAACTGATCTCTTATATACACCTCCTGTGATTTTCTGAAATAAAAAAAAAATTGAAACTATTTTTATTTCTGGTGTATTACACAAGAACATAACACAGCAACATTTTTACAGCAAAGAAAGGCAGTAAAACTTTTAAAGAATGTTGGTAACATGAATTTTCCATGGGAATTTGGCCTCTAAAGTCTTTGGTGCTTTTGCATTTTCCCCCTATTGTTTGCCACATAGAAAATACAGTTTTCAAAAACCATCCACCAAAAATGTGCATGCCCAAATAAGTAAATTATCTCCATCTACTCTGGGTTCTGTATAACGTAGCTCCAAACTGCCCAGAAAAGGCTCTTCAAAGTTCTCTGTTGGGGGGATTTCTCATCTGTCCTTTTTTCATTATTAAAATAACAATACATTTTTACTATTTAAGCTCCTTCATTTACAGGTATAAGCAGCCTTTCTATACACAGACACAGGATAGGGCACAAACAGGCATATTTGGTGTTTTATGACCTCACTCTTCAAGTCCAAGTGTGGTGTTAGCACTGAAGAGTTTACAACTTCTTGCTCCAATACCTATTTAAGACCTTGAAAGAAAACACAATTTTGATAAACAAGCTCTAAAGATCAAGAAATACAAACACCTGTTCATTGAGGAATCAACTCATTATCACAAAAGCAAATAGGTCTGGGTCAGTGAATTCAAGTCAGGATTTACACTTCATATGTCTGCATAGACCTGTTGTAAAAGCAGATTTGTTGCATTTTGATGCAGGAGAGGAATTGGGGAAGTGATGTTGCTTTTTTAAGTGGTGTTTCTACATCTTTGTATATTTTATGGCAACGTTAGATTAAACATGAGGACTAAAGGAGAGCAACTCTGAGCAAATAGAGTGCATTTTTTATTTATTAATTTTGAAAGTATTACAGCTTTCTTCTGTGCTGCAAGATAGAAGTCAATTTCTATATATAATAAGATAAATGTTTGCAATTTAACTGCACTATAACAATAATCAGCTCATTAGATGAATATGCATTCAAACCAATCTCATTGTGAAGCAAACCCAGCCCAGCCCCAGTAACATATATTTATAGGGCAATCCACCCAGAATACCTTGCAATTAGAACACTGAACTTGCTTAATCTTAAACTATCCTATCTTGGGTCACAGAAGTGACTGAAACACTGAAATTCACCTTGAATATTACTACATTACTAGCCCTTTTTATGACCTGACATTTTAACAGTACAATCTAAATGCTATCAGTAAGTATTAGTGAAAGTGTATCCTTGATCTGCACTTATTTTAGTTCACTAAAGGTCCCATTTGTTTTTATTGAGGTTAATGGATCTCTGAATACAGATCCATTAACCTCGGAATTTTTAAATGTTAAATCAGCAGCTTTAAATAAATGTTAACACGAGGCAGCAATTACTGATACCGTAATACCAACTGGAGGGCAAAGTTTGGAGCATGGACTCCTGAGAATATGTTAAACAACCCCAACTCCTTTATTAGTAAGATTAAAAAAAAACAACCAACCAACCAAACAAACAAAAAAACCCAACCAAACAATATAAAGCTAAATATTCTCTGGAGCTGCAAGCAATAAAAGCATATTCCTCGAATGAAAATGGAACCATGCAGTGTTTAACTGAGGGCTTCCATATCTGCTCATTCATCTGCTATTCTGGCTTTGAACAATTCTCTTAATGTAAAAACTGCATCTGCAAAGGGATGGTTTACACACTCACCTCGTGGTTATTAATTAGTACTTTCAAAATTAACATGTCGCAACCAGCACTTATGACAGAAAGTTTGTTATCTCCAAAATGGTGATTCTGGAGTGTTTGAACAGCTTGGCATTCCAAACCAGAGTTTATTGTAGACCTGCTAGCTGACATCCATGGCAATGGGCAGAGGGAAGAGCTGCCCTCAGGGAGCAGTTGGAGCTTTATCATTTGTGGGAACAGTGTTGTGCTGCATTTGATGTAGGAGGTTCTTGAACAGGGACCTGAGAGCATCCTATCCCACATTCCCACTGCCCCCAGCAGAAAGAGAGAAGCAGTTGCCACAAAAATCACCCTTATGATTAGACAGGGCTATTTTAAAGTTAGTGACAAGGTACTTTTTAAAGGAATGCACCTGCTTTAGCTACCAGACAACTCATATTTTTTTCTCTTCTAAAAAGATGTATCAAGTTGATAACAAATGTACAGGAGTGATGACTTTCCCTGGAGACACATATTGAGTCAGCAGGGCTTTTTCCCAATTGCATTTGTGCAACCTACTGAATTGCATTTACAATTATCATGGTCATGGGGCCAAAGCTGCAGCAGGAGACACAGGGACTATTGCCAGTCCTCACAAAAGAGGACAAACACGTATGAAATGGTGTAAATACTGACCAAGGCTATTCCCGGTGGGAAGTGCATAGAATGGCACTAAGTAAACACTTGGAGGACTGTGGATATGTTTTTCCTATGTTATCATATACTGAATTTTTATTTCCAACTTCTACAACTGCTTAAAATGCACCTTGGTTTCTAAAAATGGTTCCATGCAACCTGTCATGACTTAGAGGAATTCAACAAGCTCTAATGTTTGCTCATTCTGACTTACGGGACCCCTGTTTATCAATCTGCTGACAAAATTGACAGTGGACTGGAAAAATGGCTCTTCTAGAGTGTCACCTGCCTGAAATTTCAATTACAGTAAGTTGAGATTATTGTCTTAACACAAATTGTCTTAGGACATTGCTTACACCTTGTCACCTCAGGGATAATGGAATCTGCAAAGCTTAAGACAGGGGTTTTTCTACACCATTTCAAAGAAAACCACCTCAAATTCAAGATTAAATCAATGTTCAACATCAAAAAAATATGATATATTTTAAGCAGTTTCTCACATCTTGCTGGGAGATGTTAAGCCCATAACTTAATATTCAATAACAACGAGATCAAATACAATGGATTATGTAAAGAGAAGAATTTCTAACTTACTTGAAGAGAAACACATTTACAGGCAAATCCAAGCACATGTCTGGTTTCATAGGTTTGTTCTGGACTTCTCTGCCTCAGATTTCATTCAGTCTACACAGAAAGGGTTTTGTCTCGTGCCAGTTTTCCAACAGCTCACTTACTACTCAGCCATGCCAACAGCATTTTGCATTGCACCACCAGTTCTTAAGATTTATTTCTTTCAGTAGGCTACCATTTCAAAACTGCCCAATAGACTGTCATCTCTCACAATAACAGCTTTTGATTTTATTATTATACAGTGTCAGGGATGAGCCTGGACCAATAAAAATGGTACCCAAGCCACTTGACAGCATTGCACAGCCCTGTACAGTAGGTCATAGCAGGAAGAGTACATTAATTTTGTGAGCTTCCTGGGTGCTGGCACACACTCAGCTGTACAAACAACAGGATGATCACAGAATAAAGACACTTGTTAGCTTGGTACACAGCCTTTGAGGCAAATATTGGTCAGTGCTCATAATGAACACAATGAAATAATTAAAATAAACTCAAACATACAAAAAGCCTCATTTCCACCTTAGTCTTGCAGAGATCAGGCACAGCATTAGCACTTCATTTTTCTGAGTACATGGGCTGCTTTCTTCTAGAAGCTCAGGGGCTGACTTCAGTTCAGAGGAATAAGCAGGGGGAAAGACACATTAGCAGTTTGCAGTCTTTTCACATAGCTGGCCATAGAGGTAAATTATGAAACAATGTCTGCATACTAATCTAACAGTTTCATTTGGAAGGAAAGCATCCATTTAAAAAGTTTTTTCTCTCTTAGAGAAAAACCAAACCAAAACAAAACAAACACCCGAAAACCAAAATCCAAACAAAGCAGCAAACCACAACACAATTTGCTTTCTAACAGTCCATAGACTGCCTGTCTTGACAAGAGTGCACACCTACAAGGTCACATTATTACTTCCTTATGTATTTACCAGCCTCTCAAGTCTCAGTAAAATCCTTATAATTTTATATTTAAAAACACTACTACTACTAATCAATATTATGATTCTATAAGCATTACTATGAGAAAGAAACAAAGCAACAAAGAAGTCAAGCATGACTTCTCCATAAGAACACATTCCCAACCAAAGCTTCACATGCAAGAACACAGACCAGTTCCATAAAAGATGACACCATCAGAAAAGTTCCAGGGTAATTTTAGAAGACATTTTATTTAGGTAATCCTTTTCCAAAATAAATACTGAAACTTATTCACTTCAGCACAGATTACAGTGACCAACACTGACATAAAAGTATGGCTGATAGAAAATCTTTCCAATGTCTTTGAACATTTATCAAAATACTCATTTGTCATAGACTGAAACTGGAGCCACACTCAGCTGAAACTATTTGTGATGAAACTATGTACATTAAGGCACACTGGAGTAGTCCAGGTATTGAAATTCCACATCAGAGTAAGCTGAATATATTTGATGTCAAACCAGTGCCTGCTACACGTAATTAAAAAATAAACCAAACCAAACCAAAAACAGTTAAAGTTTGTATGCAGAAAATTACTTCAGTCCCCTTTGCATTTCCTTCTCAGCTCCAGAACAGAGAGTAACTCTTCTGTGATAATGAACAAACCAAGTAAATCAAGCCTAATACAAACCCACTGGCTGTTCAACATTATCTGTAATTAAAGTTAAACTGGAATGGGAGTATGTTTCTTCACACAACTCTCTTTTAATTCCCTTTACCCCAATCAACTAAAGCACAATGCTAAAGTCAGCCTGTGACTGGGGATCTTCACACTGATAAGGGGAAGTCCTAATTATATAAGATGCTGTAAAGTAGATGCAGTTGCTACCTAGTCTTTTTACAGGATTTGGAAGAAACTCATCTTTCACAAGGAAGAAAATGGAGAGATGAGCTGAAGTTACCACTCTCACAGAACATTAAATATAACCCAACTGTTTGTCATTCAGTACCTGTTGTACTTCACATGATCAGCTGAAAAGTGAAGGGAAATCACATTTGATGACACCAGTACAGATTTGCCTTCTCCCTCAGAAAGTACATAGAGCAAAACATTTTCCTTAGCAAAACCAACCTGATCTGACAACAGTTTCACAGTCACCCAGCACACCATTGGTATTTTACTCTCTTGAAAGCAGAGTGGATGTCTGATAAAGGCAGGATGTGCTCAGAGGTGATCTTTCCAGTAGCTTTCAGGAGTTGTTTATGTCTGGTGAAGCACACCAAGTATTGGCTGCATTAAAAGAGGTCTTGAGAAATACACTTGTTGGCAAGCAGAAGAGGATGGAGAAAGTATTCCCATTACCAATGATGATAAAGACAGGAAAGAATATGAACACTGTGCTTTCTAAATAATCCAATTGGACCACCTGCACCTTCAAAAGGCAGTGGTTAACTTGGGAAAGGGGCTTTTTATTGGACTCATCTTTGGAGATAGTGTTTGGCCAGCAGTTTGCAGTATGAGTTTCAACCCGTGTGCCTGGTGAGGATACTGTTGTGAAAGATGTGCATACTGAAAAATGAAAGAACACTGGAAATCAAAGAGCATTTCTCTATTAGAGAGGAAGAATACACTGATTATGGTTCCCAAACAAGTTGGATGATGCGATACTGAGTTTATTCAGTTTGCAGAGGCAATGCAACTGAAAGAGGTTGCAAATCCTCTGACAAAAACCCCAGCAAGAGACCTGAAGAACTCCTTAGTCATTGCAGGTGTACTGCTCTGTGATTCCTACATGCAAAGCACATGTACTGCCTGTGCTGGTGGTCCCTGCAACGTGGCAATGAGTGACAGATTTAGCCATTCCCTGTTGGCCACTGGCACAAACATTGCTGCTGTGGTCTGTGGGCCTGGTTCCAGAGGATATTTTGCTCAGATTATGCACATATCTGATAGTGCTCTCCAGATAAAATACAAATGACACCCGAAGTATCACTGAGCATCAAACAGCTGACTGCCCATGTGGAAGAAGTGGATCCACAGCCCCTGCTCACTCTGTCCCATGTCACTGCTGAGCAACGCTGGCAGTCACAGCTGCTTCATGGGGGGAGAAAAGCCCTACTTTTATTTCAAAAAGCAGTAGGATTTAAGAGAGGAGAGACTGAAAAATAATGGCAGTGCCAAAATCCACTTTTTAGAAATGCCTGTACCTGTTTGCTTGTATCCTGAGACAAACTTTTTCATTCAATTGATTTTTATTGATCAAATTACTACTAAGAATCTATGTAATCAAGTACAGAGCGAGGAATCTGCAGAGTATGCCTGATGTGCTTTTTCTTGCTGAAGATACATCAGCTTTTCAGCTTCTGGTACATATACCCTCAGTCATACAGAGAGGTTTCAATTGGTTGTACGAATTTGTAGGCTATAATACATACTTAAGAAAATGTGGGAAAGAAATTGAAACATTCAGACTTTCAAATATTAAAAATAATATGAAGCATGAAACGAAATGTCAAAATGAGAACATAAAATTACAACGCAATCCTAACATAAAGTCTTTTTCAGAGCAGTCCTCTTTTGATTTGTAATGAAAGAGTAACAAAAAATGTACTTATTTTCATGTACAAGTAATCCCAAGTTTTTGTTTATTTTTTTTTTATTTGTTACTACAATTGGCTCTTAATCTTGTACATAGATTGGGATCAGCAACTTGTAATGAACTGAGCTTTCGTTTTTCAGAGATCCCAGGAAAGGAAGAGACAGAATCCCTGCTGCTCAAACCTTGCAGGCAAGTGGCCTCAACTCTCCTGTCTCACTTCACTGCAGATGGATTCATAGTTCAATAAGCCACAGGCTCTTCATTACCAACTCCTACTATTTTAGGCTGTGGATACACAAGGAAAGCCAGAGCATTCCCATCCAACACTGTTTCATCTCAGCATCTCTCATCCCAACAGACCTTGGGAGATGCCTATTTTACCATTTTTCTGAGAAAATGATTACAAAAAACTTTTCAAGCTCTGTGAAGTGTAACAGCAAAACTGTTGAATTGGAGGCTCTTGAAGAGGCTTCTCCACCTCCAGGGGGTCATTGGCAGGACTCATCTCCCCACAGCAGAGCCTTGTGCTCTTACATGAGGAGTGGCTGGGAGATAACATGGAATAGGGGGGCTCCTCGACTAAATTCATGCAACAGTATCAACTCTTTCCATAACATACATGACTATCAACGTTATCCAGATTATTTACACATGTGCATTTACTAACAGACAATATAATGCTCTCAAGCTTGACTCATGATGCATTGGAAAGAATTATTTTTTATTTGTATAATAAAGTAGTTGGATATTTATGGATTTAGATTAGGTCAGGCTCTGTTACAAAAATCTTTTAGACATACAAGTATATTTAAATAGATATATCAAAAAAGTTTCTGATAACATTGAGGATTACAACACAAAAGAAAAATAATGAGCCTACACTGAATGGGGAAGAAAGTACAGAAAAGTGATTCTATTTAAGAAAGCAAAGAAAGAGGCAACCTTACTGAGAATTTTTTTAGCTGCAACCATTATTTTTCTAGTCCATATGTAAAGCACCTAATCTTTTCAGCTCTAGACACAGATCTAATAAAACCATTCCTCTGTGATGCTCTAATTCATAGAGACCTGGACAGATTTGGAAGATGTGGTGCTCCACTGCAGCTTAACAGATAATTGGGAGAAAGGATGTTCTCTGCTTTCTTTCTCTGATAGTGTTAAACATGTATTGACAGGATGCCTCTCTGTGCTGCTCTGTGTTTGGCACTTAGGAGAAGTTCAATTAACCAACCTTTCATCTGTCTTTCCTCATAAGATACAGCTTTACTTTCCCGTGGCTAATTGCTAAGCCAGAGTACTCACACTCCCTGCAATCCTAAAGCCTGGCTTTGGGGGCTTTTAAGTACCTGCTGCAAAGAGCTGGCACAGATAACCTGAATAACTCTTCCCACCAGCTCCTTGTGCTCTCCCCCCCGGAAGGTTTTGTCCGTGCTGGCTGGAACAAGGAGTGTGCCTAATTTACAGGACTCCCTGCACATCTGCACTCGGGGAGTTAACACATCACCCCTAATCCTGAAGGCATGTGGGGACTGTATTTCCTAGCAGGAATTGGGGTTTGAAACATTCAGGTTTTATATAAGGATAAAAGCTGATTCATACTTGTAAGCCAATTAAAACGTTGTCTCAGTGCTCAGAGGTTAACGTGGCTGGGAGCTCAGGAGTGGATAGTTCTTAGTAGAAATAATGAGTGGATGGCAGACAAAGAATTAATAAATTATCTTAATCTGTCTTTGTTTACAAATATGCAATCCCTGCAGATGGCTTTGAGCAGAAAGGAGGTTTAGTGGCATAATTCAAGCATACACAAAAGTGATTATCAGCCAACACTTTAATCAGCAGTTTCTTCCTGGACAATTCCCTGCATGTCTTTGTTCCTGAAGAGAACAGATTATTCTCTGAGCAGCTCCATCTATATTGCTCTCTGTGTGCTGTTGCTCAGAGTTTCAAAACAGAGCTAATAACTGATTCTTCAATCACATTCAAGAGCAGTTTTAGACTTTCTCCAATGCCAGGTTTTGCAGGACAAAGAAGGAGCAACAGAGGTTTCTACTGTCCAATTTAGTTTAGGTGACTTCCTTAAAGTCCCAGCAGCTGAAAACAACTGAGGAAATACAGGTTTTCATTTCTAGGCAAGAAATGGATTCAATAAGCATTCCTAACAAGGTAGCTGTGGACAAAAAGAAATCCTGAAAAATTGAGAGAAATAATTTCCTGAAGTTCAGAAATCAGAGGATAAATATAACAATCCAGTGTTTTATTATTAATGAAAATTAAATGGTGTTATTTTAATGCTTGAATAAAAGAGTTTGTAATATTCCAGACTGCACTGACTTCAATTACAGAGCCACTTGAGTTTTCAAGGCTGGGAGTTTTTTGACCTGTGGTCAACTCCAGAATGTGATTTCAGGAGCTGTAGTGAGCACAGCTTTTTAGATTGTTTGAAAAAACCCTGAGGGATCCTTTTGCTGCTCCTTTTAAAAGGATGTAGCTAAAATAAACCAGGCAACCTTAACCCAGATGCAGCAAAAAAGCACAAAAAGGAGGAGGCTACTGAGCATATTACCAAATACAGCACAAAAGTTTTCAATGGCATAAAGACCTACTCATCTTCCACTCAAGCATGGATAAAAAAAATGACTTGTGACTAAAAGAGTATTTTATTTTCCTCCTTCTCAAAAGAAAGGAGGAGAAAGCCTCCTAAAGCACCTCCAAAAAGTCAACAATGTCACCACAGAAATAATTTTGGTCTAATTCAAATTTTGAGCATTACTGACAACAACAGAAATATTTTACAGTTCTACCTAGTTCAGGACATCACTGAACTACATCCTTTAAGAACATAAAGTAAAAAAAAAGAACAAAATTCTCTCTGCCTTTGTGAGTGCATACTCTGAAAAAACAAGTCACGAAGTTAAAGGACAGAAAAATCCACTTTATGTTTTGAAGTCTAAGTTGGTAGATAAATGCTGGAAAGTTCACACCAATAAATCATAGGAGGGGCCAAAATGTACCACAACCCTCAACATACCTTACAAACTACTTTGTAAAGGGAAGAAAACAGAAAATAAAGCGCAACTTTACAGTGGCATTTGGGTTAAATTTGTATTTGGCTTTCCTTCAGAAAACCTGCAGCAAGACTGAGCCACTATTGTGGTTATGATTATAGAAATTATATAGAAGCAAGCGAGATCACTCAAACCTAACACATTTATCATCTCTTTGGTGATAAAGAAGGTAACTGGTATCATCTAATCTTGACTGCAGCCTTCCCTACTCCAAAATATTCTCATTTCACTGAAGTACCTGTTGCTCAAAGCAACACTAACCAGCTCCTATCCACGTAACAACGGGAAATAATTTTAACATCTTTGTATTTCAGCCATCCAGGAGAGTATTATATGGCATAGGCAGAAATTCAGCATGAAAAATCTTTTAGGAAACAAGTAACCTAATCTTCTTTGAAAAAGAAAAGTTTTATCAGTGTTTCCTCTGGTCATATAAACAAATCCATTCACTTTTAAGAAACAGGAGTGAGTTGCATGTTTTTTTTTCAATGAAAATGAGACAATTCTTTCGCAATGCAGGATCACTGAAGTATTAGCACATTTCCTCATTCTCCAGACACCTGAAGCACAGGTGGGAACTGAAGGAAAACACACCACACCTGTAGTTAGAGCTCTCCTGTCCCCACATGTGCCTTTTCTTGTACAGTCAGTCTCTGCTGGCACAGATGAGGACAAGATTAGACTTCCTGTGAAAGATTCTTTCTTCTCCTAAGCATGCAGAAATCATTCCACTGAAGTTCTGTCAGGACACCCAGAGTGTCGGCTGCCACAGAAGTAACTTTCCAAAGGAGACACCATGGCAGCACTTGCTTCCCACTAAAGGATAATCCTTACAGTCATTCACCATCCCTACCTTTGCTGTTTGGTGTTTGCATAAGGTAGTTTCCAAATTAATAAATGGCATAAATCACAAAGTTTTTCCATAAAGAGGAATAAGAGTGGACAAGGTGAAAAGAATCCACTGGCATACAATATCACAAATTTAAAACTACTTTTCTTCTCAAGCAGATACTGCTTAGGTTGAAACAAAACAAATTTTATAATATTGTTGCGATGGGGAATGGAAAACCTCTTCAAAGAGAGAGTCTGCTCAATTTGTAAAATCAGTCTCATTTGTCAGTTCTCTGGATAGAGCAGGAACTGGAAGACCACTGGTAAATTTTTTCCCCCTCAAACAAGAGGATCTACTGAATACTATTGGGTCCTGCTGTAGAGCAAGTACAGAAAAAAAAAAGAATGTTGCAATAAAAAAGAAATCCAAAATTACTAGCAATTATTTGTTTTCCAATTCCCACTTTCTACTACTCACAAACTCAATAAGAAAATTGAAATTGATATCAAGTTGAATCAACAGAATGACAGCAGTTATCTATTAGCAGCATCTTTGGAACTGCACTATCTCCCTTTAGCCTACATTTTAGCACTAACAAGTTGTACGTGCTTAATTATTTGATTTGTTTTAAATCAAGCCTATATTAGTTTAATTGATTAACCACACGTGTATGCTTGGCAGACTAATTCGTTCTGAGCTCTTCTGGGGAGATGCATTCCAGGCTCTGGTTTGTGATTTGCACAAGTGCAGAACTGCCTGGAATCAAAGCTTGGGAAAAAGATCTCAGAATAGCTACACAAAGTGGGCTAATTATCCCCAAACAGCAGTACATGGTTTGGCCACCCTTGGAGCTGCAGGAATCCTTAATCTCCCAAGACTGCCCCCTCCCATTCCAATACTCCAAGGTATTTTCCACCCGGGTAGAATAATGATGAATAGGAGAAACACCAGCTAACCAAGTTCTGCTAGTTAATTAGAAACCTAGCAGGTGAATAATGATAAACCCCCCACATCCTTGAGATCATTTATTTCCATACATTTACTGAGAGTAATTGAGTTATTGGAAAGTGACTTTTACTTCCTCAGCTTTATTTTATTAATGTACCTAAGCATATTTCAATTTTAAAAGTCACTCTCCAAAACCAGCATCAAGACAACTCAGCTGCAGAATTTAAATCCAGTGCAGAAACGTATTAGATGGATCATGATAGGAAAAATGTATCATTAGATTAATTAGGCAATTATCAGAATTCACAGCTGCTCTCTTTGACAACTGATTCAGTGGTTCTGAATTAATGAGGGATACTTTCTATACAATTTCTACAAATAGAAGTTTATAGAAACATTCGTTTCTTTGATGTTTGTCATGAAAGCTAATAAAAAAGGGACTGTACACTCAAACTAAGCTGCTATTCAAGAAGTATGATCAAAAGGTAGTTCTTATATCCATGCTTCTCTAATATACTCCATTCAATAATGAATTGAGAATGCTTATGATATCCATTTACTTCAATAGAACTTCTTTTTTTCTTTAAGCTTTACTGAGGACAGAATTGGGCCCAAGTTGATTTCTACACCAGTATATTTCTCAAGCAACTGAATTCAACAAAACAGAAGTTTGTACAGTAGCTTATTAACAAGATATCTAAAATAGAGTAATGAAACGTGGGAACCTGATCCTCAGAGTCCAAGTGGGATGTGAGCTGAGATGTGCCAGGTCAGCAGCTGGTCAGTGATGCTGCTCAACCACAGTGGGGAAGTTACGGGGTGGAAATCAGTAGCATGCAGTTTTTTATTCAAATTATCCTTCTTGAAATCCAAAATAATCTTGTAAAGCAAGGCATTAGAATGTGATCCCTGCTAGGTATGCCCCCTTAGAAGAATTCTTCCATTTATTCTCCCCGGGGCAGAGAAGCTGCTGAGTGGCTGAAGGCACTGCCTGCCTGCTCACACAGCAGCAGCCAGGGCTGCTCTCCCTCCCTCCTTCCTCCTCTGAGCAGGCAGTGCCCAAATCCTGCCCTCCTCACCTCTCCTGCCCATGCTGCACCCCTGGGCAATGCAAGGCTGAGCAGGGCACCTTCTTCCTAAGGTGGAGGTTCCTTCTCTCCCCTCCTGCACTGGTGCCATTGCAAAGCACCCAGGTGGTTGTGCCCAAGGGTGTCACTGTCCCCCCTGGACATTCCTGCCCCAGGGAGTGTTTGAAGAGCAACAGAAATTCTGTGTGGTTCAATGAAAAGTCATGCAGAACAGACAGATTATCCAAAGGGTTAAAAGCAGGTCAGGAAACAAAAGATGAAAGCATTTCCCTACAGAAAACTGCTAATTTAGTTCTGAAACAAATATGTAAAAAAAAGGTGAAATTTCTGAAGGTTTGGCCAGTACAGCTTGGGTTCTGTCCTTTGTTTATTATTATATAAAAGGTTTCATGGAAATTTTTACTGAAATATTTGAACTTACCTGAAAAAATTTTGTAAAGATTTATTCAAGTTTCAATTGGAGATTTTTCTTCCAATTCAGGTTAATTTCCTTTTTCTTATTTCCTTGTATTGACATTAAAATTACAATCAATTTTTCAATCAGTAAAGGCATGCCAAGAAAACCCCCAAAACAAATCCAACTCATCACTAGTAGTTGCTTTCATATGAGTTTTCAAGTGAACATCCAAATACAAATTCAGATATTTTTATTTTTCATCCAGTGGGATTGGTATAAGGGTAAGGATATTCTGCTTTAGTGCTCAGAGGATAAAATGAACACCCAGAAAAATATAATCAAGCCAGCAGAAAGCCCATCATTAATGTATTAATGAAAGATGAACACAAGATTGACACAGATGAAATGAGGAAAGTTGGGTTGAGTAATGGCCAAACAAGGAAACTGAAATATGTCACAGTGAGAAGTCCTTGCCTTGGGAGAACTCAAAAGCTATTTATTAATTTTCTGCTAGGCAAAGCCTTTGCAAGCTCTCAGCTTTAGTCAGCATTTTACATAATCTCCTTACTTAAAGCTACACAAGCCTCTCTAGCAAACTCTGAAAGCTGCTTTTAGACCCTGTACAAACAGCACCACCCTCCCAGATTTAGAAATTTCTCCTCTGGGAGGAATGATCCAACTTCCTTGGCCAAATCCCTGTGGAATTTTGTGGATGTTCATGAAGGATAAATACAGCACATAAAGGACAAAGCAAATTTGCTTTTCCAGTCACTAGGCAGGATTGCTCAAACAGCATTACCAGAAGGCGGGGGGGGGGGAGGGATA